>JAPQRP010000016.1:5733118-5750922 GCA_037367295.1 Apogon hyalosoma | reverse complement strand
GGGAGTGTGGGGGGGCAGGCTGATCTCCTTGGTTTGTTTTTTTTAGTTGCACTCGCCGACCTTGTCCATCCTATAGACTACAGTGGTGGAGCTGTCCTGGTGCGACTCAGTAGGAGACACCTTTTTCCAAAGAGGAGCTTTCAGAGCTAGCTCTTGTTGGAGACTCTCGTAATCCATGGGTCCGAAGGAGTGCTGCTGTTTCAATCGAACACGAATAGGACATTAGTCTCCTTCTGTGTGTGTATATGTGATGTGTTTGAATATGTTTGGAAAAAACACAGCCAAAGTTTGTTCATTATAGTAATTATGGACTAAACTCAGTCATTTTTAAACACATTTCAAATATTAAATACAAATTCGGGCCCTTGTACCTTTGCTCATGTTGCAACAGGCTGTGGTTGAGGAGTGCTGTTGTGAGTATCCACATGCTCTCAGGCCTGGACACTTACTGAGTGTTCAGTGTGACTGACAAAGTCAAACTGAATGTGTAAAATGTTTTGCTATAACATACCATTGCAAGTGACAACAGTAGTGTCTGAATGTGATCTGAACCCAAGTGGGCTTATCAGCAAAGACCCAGTTTTCTGTGAGTAGGCAAATATGTTTTTACAGACAATAAAATTAAGCTGATCCTCAACTTATTTAACCTTATTTTAAGTGTTGTGTACATGTATGTTGGGTTAGTGATGCTGTGACAAATTGCCAGCCTGAAGGAAAGGACTAAAGATGAGCCCTTTATGTGATGGATGATATGCTCTGGTTTGTTATGTTGAAACATAAGGCTCTGAGCGATAGGGGTAAAAGTACTCACATTGTTAAGCGACTACCAAAGTATTTTCCATCTGATTCAGGTGGACCCGAGTGTCTGTGTGGTGCCTCATGTGGTGATATAATTTTTTGTATGTTTTGGAGGTGGCCAAGAAAAAAAAAAAAAAATACAACATAAAAAAATCCTTATAGATACAACAGGGCCTTTGCACTAGTCCATACTAAAAATAAACTGACTTTGGCTTTGTTTTTCTTAAACTACGGCTGTTGTTTACAGAGTAGCTAACATACAAAACAACTTAAACAAAGCATGATCTGAGACATTACAAATGCCTGGAAACCCTTGCATCAACCCCAAATCTCTCACAATTTAAACAAACCAATTCACAGAAAGTAAAAAAAAAAAGAGATACAACAGAGGATTGTCTTGAAAAGCACACTGAGGTTGTTTAAGTCTAAGTTAAGGTTTTGTTTTTTTATATATTGTTGCGATGCATATATAAGCAAAGAACTCAGCATGTCATTGGCAAACAGAAAAGACAACATTACATCTAAACTAAGGTTGAATAACATTTAACAGCAATTCTTGAAAAAGAAAATGTCTTGTTTGTGGTGTTTTTCCTTCAAGACAAACTGTTGCATGTCCTTACCCGCTGGTCTCCTCCTTCCCTGCGAGGATCATGCTTCTTGGCAAAGTGCCTCAGGTTGTCATAGTTGTGGAAGTTAAAAAGCTCAACAAGGTCCTGTAATGAAAACAGAAGGTTGAATAAATGAATAAATCAAATAAATCAAATAAATAAACAAATAAATAAGTGAATAAACAAACAAATCTGTATGTGATTTCACTACTTTTTGAATTTATTTAGTCTACTCTGTTACTACTCTGATGAGTTACTCCTCAGTAGGATGAGCAATGATGAAAAAATACAGCATATCTATTAAGACAAAAGGAACAAATGCAAGCAGACCAGCAGCAGAGGCGGACTCTTGCACCCTGTCAAGCTCTAGATCTTGGTAATCGTTCATCAAGTTGAGTCACTCTGAAAATATGTCATCCAAGTTGACGGAGTACCTCAAGGACAATGTTGCACAATCTACAATAATTTATAACCACAACTTCACGAGTCATTATTCTTGTATACATAAACAAGAGAAAAGAAAACAGCTAATCAGAATCTCTAATGATACTATTATTCTAAATTAATCAGTTAATCTTTCTGAAGTGATCAAAAATGGTTCAAAATAGAAAATTTGTGCTACATTTTAGACTAGACTAGGGAAATGAGATCTGGCCATGAATTATCACTAAGGGCACACACTTTAATGTATGGAATGGTGTAGTTAATGATGTTATTTGGTGACTTCTTGCAGCAAAGCTGCAGGTCGCACCTGTCTGAATCCCCCACACACCCTCCTCTATGGTGGCCACAAAGGAATGGAAAAGGTCCATCGTTAGAGCCCATGCTTGTTTTGTCTATTC
Source organism: Apogon hyalosoma (assembly GCA_037367295.1). Taxonomy (NCBI): domain Eukaryota; kingdom Metazoa; phylum Chordata; class Actinopteri; order Kurtiformes; family Apogonidae; genus Apogon; species Apogon hyalosoma. The sequence continues at coordinate 5,748,674 of JAPQRP010000016.1, read as the reverse complement.
CAGCACTATTAAGTCTGGTCCACACTCAAAGTAGTTAATGGCCATGCATCTTAACATTGTGATAAAAAACAGTCAAAAGAAGGACAGGAAGTCCACTCTGAGAGACTGGAGAAATGAGATTCACTTAAATATTAACATTTGGACATTTAAGACTGTCCATCTGTGATCAGATCATGAAACACATATCTTAAAACCAGGTCTGCATAGGGCCATTAATGAACCCCACCTCTGCTCTGCACATTTACTGTGTATTCTTTGCATGTACAGGCTGCAGACACTCATCTGATCAGATGTTAGAACTCATATGTACCGTGCAGAACTGTATTCCTCTGACTGAGTTGCCCATCTTGTCCAGTGGAGGTGACCAGCACATGATACCCATCACGTTGGGTACAACCAGCAGGATACCGCCTGATACTCCAGACTTGGCTGGCAAACCAACCTGCATCAGAGAAAACAGACACGTTACATAATCCAGTATCAACTGCGTGTATGTGCAGGACTGTGATGAGAAAGAAAGCTAAAGCAAAAAGCAACTCATCACAATTTTCAGTAATAAAATGGTATTGAAGCAGTGTACAATCTGATTCTTCTTCCATACATTGTTATTGTTGTCATTGTTTTGGCTGCAGGTTATTCAGTAAAAATAACAAGGAATGGAAGTGTGTCAGCTGATCATTTTAGCAGACTTTACTTTCTGTTTAGTGCATATCACAAATATATTACTAGTAGCAACACCTGTTCTCTCAAATAACACAGTGAACAAAAACCACATTCTCACTTTAATGCTTCGACAAAATACAAGTGTGGTTCATTGTAAGACATTAAGATATTTGAGCTATGGACGACATTCACACTTCATCTGTCTACATTCATATTTCACTGGGAAGTGTCTTGCTATAATGTGTCATGTAATACACTTCAGCACAGAAAGACAACAGTTGTCAGCTCTGTCACACACACACTGGAGGTGTTCTGACTCATGTTAATACTGTAGAAACATACAGTGTAAGTATTAGTTTTATTGTAATTTGAACAAGGGCTGGATATCAGTACCAACACCTTGGCTTTGATACAGGTTCCTGGTAAATACTTTTTCAGTATCAAATCTGTAAAATCCATTTTAGCAAAAGGAAAACTACATTAGACATTATGCTACAAATATTTATTTTTCAGCTCCTTAGCATTTATACGCACTAAGCAGTTTACAACATACATAAAAAATTCTACATTTATTCTCCATCTTTCAGCTCTTTAAATTTATGTTTCAGCACTGGGCATTCCTCCAGCCTTTAAAGTTTACAATATAAAAAATAAACCTGTTTACCACAACTTGATGTCTGTCGAACTGTACTATCATTGATAAAAATGAATGATGCATACTGACTGAACAATATGCAGCGCATCATTTCTTCATGTTGGAAACAGAATTGTCTAGGTCTGGGAGATACAGCCATTAAAGTTGGGTATTGCTAAAAATGTTCAATACATGTCCTTATACTAATGCCTTAACTTCAATACTGGTTCTAGGATTAATCCTGTTTACAAAGCCAATTTTACATTTCAACAAAAGAAAATGACATTGCTGTAAATATTTTGTTTAATTTTTTCCATCACAAAAACATATGTATCCGTTATGACCACTACTCTTATTGTTTAAGTTGAACCACATTGTAGTATCTGTGCCATTTATGTTTCTTGAACTCTCCACTCAAAGCAGTTTTACAACATAAAAGAACATATTTACAACAACTTAAAATTATCTGTTAACAAAATATCCTTCTCAAAAATATAGGGAATGAAATTTGGTATCAAATGACATAAAAATGTTCAATCCATGACAGAAGCTTAATACTGTAGTTAGTGTCATGATCATGTGAACTCAAATTAGTCAGTAACAATTATCGCAAAACAAAACACTGAAATTTTAGTTTTAGCTGACAATTTCAATACAACAAATCCTAAAGACCAAGAATCTATGAGGGGGGAAAAAATATAATTATTGTTTAATTGGCCACCCCTGGTGGTAGGCAGTGTTAATGCACCTTATGCAAGGACAGAACTGCATTGAACGATGTAGCATGTAATGCAGATAGTTCAAGACAGTAGAGCTCATTATCATTTTTTTGCTCAGTCCAAGCACCATTAAAACTTTGTTACTCTACCAAAAGGGCATTGCATCATGGGTTGTTTTTAGCATTAATGCTGCTTGGCTACTGAGTGGTCTTTACTGTGACTTTTTAGAGTCTGCCAGCACTAAAAGTATTAATTCAGTTAATGAAAATTAAAAGGCTGCTCAATAATCCTGATTTTACACTTTTACTGAAGCAATGATACAAAACCCAACATTAGAGATCTTTTATATGTTTGAAAGCATTTTCAGCTCATCATTTACCTTAAATTTTATGGGGATAAATTAGATTGTGGTGTCAAGGTAAACTCTGTGTTCATGCAACATTACATCGCTTAATAATAATCATCATCAGCATAATGAGACTTTGGTATGTGTCATCCTGTTCTATGACTTCTGGCTCACGTTAGGTTGTGAAATTCAGTCCCAAATATTTCTTTGTAATTTATAGTATTTAAGTACAGACATTTGATGTCTAGCCCTACACATGCACAAAACTGCTGGACTGAGCCATAAGGTCCTGTATATTATTAGTGAGAGCTGTATATATGAGATGTTATGGCTTGAGCTGAGGTTACTGCATAATCCATAAATATAACGTGCACAGACGTGCCTCATGCAAAGCAGCCAAACTAGAGCTTCCACTATCTGTTTAGACTTGAGGTTGCACCAGCTACATACCATGTAACTGCAAAAGGTGTCCAACCAGAATGCAAAGAGACCAGGGTCAAATGTACTCACGTGGAAGGCGAACTGTCCTGAAAAGTCGTACATGCCGCAGGAGTGCATGAGGCTCAGGGTGTTCCTCACTGCCTCAGGGCTCAACACACGCTCGCCCGTGATTGGGCAGATACCACCATTAGCCAAGGTTGCTGCCATGACACTAGCACTCTCACAGGTCACTTCAATGGAGCATAACTGCATATTTATACACACACACAAAAACAAAGACAAAATCTATCACTTGAAAGTGATCGAGGTAAAAAACCAAGACACATTTCACAGCTTGTGGACAACATAGAGGTCAGGAAAAGGAGAGCATGATTACAATATCAACCTGATAGAGGCCTTTTTGCCATTTTAGGTGTCCTATCAGCAGATTTAAACTTGTTGACTTTTACAGCCTTGTTTTTCCATTCGGCTCCAAGGGGAAAACATTTTTTCAGTTTAAGGTGTATTTTTTCCATTGCAGTACCTGAAGTGGTCACTGAGAGGTTGAACTGTTTCCAGTTCTCTTAACACAGTCATTGGATGATGATGTAGCCACTATCATGAGTCTGGCCAATCACTACTGACAAAAATCACTCAAGTCCTTTATGATGGAATGCTACATTTGATTTGATATAAACAAAGATTTGTAGCAGTAAAATTCCCTAACCCGACTTAGTCTCCAGCTTCTCAGACAAAAAACATTATGTATTATGTCTAATCCTGGAACTAGTCAGCACTCTGCATAACATATGAAATGATTTGCTTTAGAAGAATGCAGGTCATTCCTCCTGTAAAGGAATGTACAGTATTTTTCATACCTATGAGGCATGGAGGCTTTATTGAAAAAACACCAAATCCTTCACATTATGATAAAGGAGGTATTTATAGTTTGAGGGAAAATGAGCTGGAGTGTGGCAGAATAAGGGTATAGACAGAAAGCAAATTTTTCTGGGATCTCTGACCCACAGGGATAAAATCAGAAGCAGATCAGTAACAAAAGCAAAAAAACAATAGAAAAGCACTAAAAAGGAAGGAAAACAGAAATTGGACACGGGGAGAAACCAAACCAATCTCTGCTGAACTCACTTGAAAGTAGAAGTCGAGTACAGATGTCATGTCAGTGCCTTCGGGGAAACACTACAGAGGGACAGACGCAGCAGATCCAAAAATATAAATCATTCATCAGCTACAATCCCATGTTTATGAGTATTTGCTTTAAAAAAAAAAAAACAATAATTAAATAAGTAGGTCTATTAAAATGTAGGCTCATTATCATCAGCCATGAAGGAAAAACATGGATAATATAAAAATATGCTTAGTACAGCAGAAAAACCTTAACAGATAGATAATACAAAAGACAGACAGGATAGCAATATGACTCATCAAAGGTCAAACCTTTTTTTCTTTCAGGTAGTAACCAATGGCAAAGTTCCTGTCACCTGATTCACGCTCTGACTGGAATCTGTCAACATGGAGAAAACAAACCCATTACACAGAGGAAGGAAAACACTGTGTGTGTTGGAATTCCATTACCCTGCCCTGCATGTGCACAGTATAACCACAGCGCTCATGCCACCATGTGACGATGGTGACATATGAGCCCCAGTATTTATTATTTTTCTGAAAATGTGTGAGCTCACCAGAAATCATGTAAGTGACCTTTATAATATGAATACCATGGTTGTTCTTTCTACTTGCACTCTTTTTCACAGTCTCTAATTAGATTGTTCCTGAGGAAATTCTTGAAGAGATCTTTAACATACCGCTTCTCTTCTCTCCACTGTAAGAACTGTCATAAAAACACTACCTACTGTGCCAAGAAAAAAATTATATTTAGTAGCAATTATGAGCAGCAATAACAGAAATGGCATTGGAAAACTAACCTCACATGCGATGTTCAGTCTTGTGCACTATGGGTGTGTCAGAGTTATGTTCAAGATTCAAGCTGACACGATCAGGGGAACAAATAGCAGGAAGAACAGGTACAACACCATCACAAAGCATAGTCACAAGTCTTCTGTCACTGCACACTGCCATTGCTCCTCTAAAGACTTCATATAGTCACTGTTAACACACACAGATGTTTTTAATGGTTTAACCAAAAGCCCCACTCAGGGTCTGCTGATGTGAACTCTACCAGTTTCCTATTTTTGATAATTACACAAAGCTTATGTTCACATTCCCAGTCTTCATGTTCAATTCAGATTTGCCGCTTACATCTGATTTTAGTTGTTTGGCTGTTCACATAATTTTTTTTAAAAGAGGCCAATATCAGATGACAGTGTGAACTACCCAGGGTGTGATTTGTTGGGGGTTGGGGGCATCCTGTCAATGATTAAAAACCAAGGTTGTGACAGTTTTCTTACACATATAGCCTACATTGCTGCCACTAACTTTCCCCTGAACCAAACTGTCGGCAGTCAAATACATTGTATACCTTAACTATCTCTCTGTATATATATCAATGTCTCTCTCTCTCTCTCTCAAATATCACTCGCTACGCCCGAGGTATGCACAGCAGCAGTACAGACGTACGTCTGCAGGCGCTAATGCACATGTTCAACACATAAAGATTAGCTGCATTATTTTGACATACAGTAATGTGAAACCTTAATCAATTAGGTTTTATGTTACGTTTTACAGTCTGACTGAGTTGCCTGTTCGCCATAAATCCTCTACCATGTTGGCGTGATTGGCCCTTATCCATGGCCTACAAACTTAATTCGGCCATCTCCCACATCGCAGGTGTGGCCATCGCAGAAAATGAAATGTTTCATTTATTTTTAGTTTGCATTAAAGGTGAATGCTCAACTGTTCGATATGTAATACCCTACCGTTATGGCCTATTGTTAACTTAAAAAACAATTAGGCTTGTTGATAGCTTGTTTTTCCATGATTAAAAAAAACATCCCCATCTGTTTTTTTGACAAATCACACCCTGGAACTAACCATGGTCCAGATCTGACCTGGATGTGCAGAACAATAACAACAAAAAAACGGGAATGTGTCACAGAGCATGACTAAGCAAGACTTTTTAAGGTTGAAAGAATCAGTCAAAAGACAAAATAACTCAATGAAATAAACAATTGTTATTGTTCTGATCTACTTGTGCATTTTGATGTTGACAATAATCATTTCTTGTGAGAAATATGCAACTGATCTCAACATGCCCATATTTGTGATCGGTCACTTGACATTACCTCCATCTATTTTATGTTAACATGCTCAAAACCAAAGACCCTGGACTGACAGTGAGTTGATGACAACCTTCATGATACCATTTAGCATGACTGTCCATTACTCAACTTAACCAAACATTCACAGAGATCCTATGTCTTTTGGTCTTGCTTCCTAATACAGGCCTGAGAGTCCATGTCATTTGTGCTGTGCAGCGTCATGAAAACACCTATCTGTTCTGACATGACAGTGGCTAAAAAGTCCGTTTTTTGGAAATTTGTATGTGCATCAGCCTTGCATCTACACAACTCACAGTGGAAATACCATAACACAAATTTGCATTAGAACAAACAATATCTTACAGATATCTTAACTGTCTGTCCATGGGAAAAAGCCAACAGTGTCAGGATTCACCAAGACCTGCTTAAAAGCACCAACTATCAGGAGTAGGATCCCTTAAAATTCCAACTCAAAGAAAGCAATCAAGAAGAGTTCAAGCTGAAGTTGTCTTGTGATTAGCTGAATCAATATAAAACAGTAAGCTGAGAGTGACTTACGTGGCATTGCTGAAACCCACATACTCATTTCCCGCCATCATTTTCAGAAAGTTCATGACCTGAGGGAAAAGCAGGAGTGTTTAGAGCAACAAAATTAAACAAAAAAGAACAACACTCACACATAGTAGACACAAATGTATATTAGCTCCATCTCACATCTATACTAAACACTAACTAGAGAGCTCTCATACCTGTTTCCACCAACAGGAAACTCGTGGTAGTTCTGGGCTGTTGTTAGTCTGACTTTGGAGTCAGTTCAACCAGAAGAAGTTCTAACAACCCGTTTGTTATTGTACTTGCCAAAAATTAAGTTTTCAGAAATGTGCAATCATATTAGTTGCTAGCGATTTGGTAATGAAAAAGTAGATGGGTAGCTAGTTTCTGAAAAAACTGGACAGGCACATACCAAGAGCATCACCAGTGGCCAGCATTCAGGGCACTGTGCCAAGAACCACTTTATCTCTTTTATTATTATTATCATCATCTTTTTAATTAGTGTTATGTTATAGCCTTTCATGAGCCCCAGCTGCTTTGACTTCACCTGCAAACTGAAGCTCTGGTTTTGTTTGTTTTTGTAATGGTCCTTGCAAAAATAATGGTTAATCTTGTTAGCGACCTATAACCCATCATATTAAGTGGTTCTTGGTTTTTAGTGTGGGTCTGGAACTAACTCTCTCCTCATAGCCAGTTCTTTGTCTCTAGCTGCAGAGAAAAGAGCAGTTTTGACCAGGATCTGGACCTGCCACGGTGGGAGAGGGCATTGTTATTTTGTATTTGTTTTGTATTAGCCGTTACAATACTTGAATGAATGCTTTCCTTTCAGGCCAGCTTCTTTTTTTATGCAATGCTTTGCAGTAAAATAGTGCCCAACAACAGGCTAAATTAACTTTTTAGTTTGCAGACTAACATAAAATAATCCTTCCTGAACACACACTGAAAAACTGGTACATAGTAATTGAACTCACTAAACAACCTCCAAAAGTTAATTACTAATATAGTTTATACTGTGTTTTAGCTTCATGTTAAATTTAAAGATCCAGTTTAAACAAAGTGTAATACATGTATTTTTGCCTTACACTTGAACAGTCACTATAGACCTAACTATGGAACGCATGGATGTCAAAAGTTTTGTAGTAGAACATGTTGTCCCTGTGCAAATTACCACATTAAACACTAAAGAGTTAATTAATAAAAAAAAGCTCTAATGATTATTACTTACGTAGTCAAACTTTTCTGCATTTCCTTCACCTTGCTGAGGAGAAAAGAAAAAGCAGTTAGTAAGTTTTTTTCTACAAAAAGTGTTTTGCAGAGGTCAAGAACATGATAAAACAAATGATAATGCTACTGCTGAAAAAAATTACAACTACAGAAATAGAAGATGTGAATAGATTTTGTCACCATGGACAAATAACTACTGAGGATTATATAAGTAGATATAAAAAGAAATAACTGGCTTGCAAATATAGGTTTCAAAGAGAAAAGTATTTTGGCGTTAAGGGAGATTTACTAGATATGTACATTATCAGAGCTTAGACAGTTACAGAGAACATGTCTCACCATAACATTTAGGATCTGCTTTGCAAAAAAGTGCAAAAAGTTAAATGTGTGCATGTTTCTAAATAAAGTATAACTGCACAGATATGTGGGTGTATGCAGGGGAGTTTGTATTATGGGCTACCATAATGCAGGTGTGTATGTTTGTGTGTGTATGCATCTACTGTAGATCAACATGTATCATCTGTGCAGAAAGCCAAAACAGAGGGGACGGTGGGAAAAGGAGAAAGGAATGGACTTCCTTACAGTCAAATTCACAGCTTGTAGCTCAGTGTTTTTAATCAAATCATCAGCTCATTGATGCTGCTTATTCCCCCAGTAAAAACAAAACAAAAAGGACATGCATGCACATTTACAGTGCAGCCAGCATTTTTTTTCCAAATGAATCACTCTCAAATACTGATGTGTTGTTATGCCAAGGAAGGATTTTTAGAAATTTTTTATGTGACAGTAATTACAAATTATACACTTGATCTGTGCAGAAAGAAAAACAAATGATGGAGGTGTTAAAGAGTCACTAAAATGGGGTTTCTACTGAGCTGACTGGAGGAGAGAGAGAGAGAAGAAGGGGGATTCAGGGGAGGTTGGGAGAGTGCGAGGAGATAGATATGGAAAAGGAAGAAAAAATTACCAACGTCATTTGACCTGCAGCAGCAGTCATTATTTCCCACAGTTCCTAAGTCTGGAAAATATGCAACAACATACAAAAACAGCAACAACATGTAGCCTTCAAGCACCATGTAACAACAGTTTGGGGCATAGTCCTGTGACAACCATCCCATATTTTTCCCCTGAGGAGGTTAAAGCTAACTTGGGCAACGTTGACCAACGGCTTAACATTCCAATAAGAAAAACAAAAACAACACATAGAGACAGTGGTGATAATGATGAGTTGATGTGCACACAAACACACAGTATTGTGCTGAGAGATGTGAGGTGATGTCTTTGAATTTTTTTTCCTGAGGCTGATGAATTATCTTGTAAAAATGTGTACAAAAAACAATCAGAAATTATTGTAGGCTTAGGTCTGCTATAGCTACAGTAAAGTTAGATTTAAGACTTTTACAGCCTTGTTTTAAAACCTCTCAGATTGGAACTTAACACTGAATGAACTATAACCAAATGTGAGGGGAAAACATGAGCTGCTTAGGGTTTAGGGCAATTTTACTGCAACAAAAAAGCATTTAGTTTTTCCACAGGGCTTAGAGCCACTGTAGAGCTATGTCAGTGACTGTGTCGATCTGTATACTGTGGAGGGTGAGTCAATTACAGTGTCAGACAGAAGTATGCCAACAACTGCTATTAGTACCATGCTGGACAGTAGTAAATTTATTATTATTATTATTATTATTATTATTTCAAAATGCTATTGTAATTGGGATCAAAGAATACAGTTGTCAGCTTTTTTTTTTCTTCCCCAAGTCAGAAGGTTAGTGTTTAACCTCAGGACTCCCTATAGGGATGCACAAATCCACTGACTATCAGTTTATCTGTTCTTATACAAATTCTCTGTCTGATTAGTCACAGCAGCTGTACTACCAAATTAACCTTTAAGTGTCTTGCTTGTATCTCCAGTCATCCATGTTGTGTGTTTAACTGTGTGCGTGTTTAAGTGTTTACACTAAACAATTGTGAATTTATGACACAGATGTCATTGAGTTTAACCTACTAACAGTTAGCAATACAATAATATGAAAACAAAACAAACAATTAAAAAACAGCTAAAATAAATAAACTGACTCAGGATTTCAGTATTAGCACAATCCTATTTAGCATATTGTCATGTCACATAACAGTGACACTAGGTTGTGGTAATACATCTCTAAGCTGCAGGAGAGGACAATGACAAAAAAGAAAATATGGAGTAAATTATAACTACTCAGCAGCCAAGATCCCACTAACCGAGGTCTGGCTGGAATGTCTTTTAACATTAAAATATGTAACAGATTCTTGAGGAACTGTTCTAATTACAGAACCCTGAACTTTCCACAGTCAAGGGAAGGTTTTGCTGTGTTCATGTAAGTGTTGTTCATGTGAAGCAGTCCTTTTTGTTTGGAAGTTGAAAACAGAACAAAATAATCATGTGCCAAAGCATGGTATTTACACCATTTCTCCATCAAATTTGCAGAACAATTCATCCATTGCTATCTATTCTATTAATGTGATAATATTACATATACTGTCATCGAAAAATTCAAACTACATGTCCATTACAGAGAATATTAAGGAAATAAAAACATGTTTATGGGCAGTCCCAGATCTTGATGTGGAAGCTGGGGCTTTTCCATTAAGGCATACTTAATGAATACGGTAACAGGAAAATGAAAATGAAAAATTTTGATGGCCCTTAAATGGATTAATCATCAATCTCTTGCCCCACAAGCATAAATAAACTATAGCAAAGTTAGTTCTCAGCAGTTAAAAATTTACTTTAATGGAGCCAACATCCAAAACACACTGTTGTAAAATATACCAACAGTGTTGATATTTATGTTTAAAGGCTCATTTAAAGGTTCTCAAAGGCAGCGGCTCTAAAATGAAAGTATAGCAGTATAATTTAAGCATATAGTCCCACAATGAAAGATAAACGGTAATAAAGGGATTATTCTTTAACTACAGGAAAGCTTGTTCATGTTAAATTTGGTTGTACTCTGTGGTGATAATGTAGTACAGGTTTACACAAAAAGGAATGGGATTCTGACATGTGGACACTGCACACGTGCAGCTCACAGACCCTCAGACTGCATCAGGAAATGTTTCCAAGCACTTTTGAGTACAAGAGATTCAAAATCAAAAACAGCAACAAACAAACTACTTCCCTCTTCATAATGGATTTGGCACCGTCCACAGTTCTAATCCTGTGTAAAAGGATTATTATCTCCCCTCTCAATTCAAAGACAAATGAACTAATAATGACACATCCGAGCATTGGTACGACAACGTCGATGAGTATGCAACAATGGTGAAGCAATTCAGTTTAGTGACACAGTTCTGTTCAGTGTCTAAGTGGTTGGGACAAAAGCTGAGTATATGTTAAAAAAAAAAAAAAAAAAATGCAGTGAATACCAGGGCTTGAAGTTGACATTTTTGTTGCAATAAATGTAGAAACAGAATTCAGTATAGTAAGAAAAGGCAGGAATAAATACAAAAAAATGTGCAGAAATGCAACACACTGTAAATGTGTTTACAGGCAGCTTGTGGAAGTGCTGCTTACACCAGAAAAAAAACCTTATAATATGAAAAATTATTTTAACCTTTTCACATCCACCAGTGTCCATGTAAGTAGATATGGGTGGGCACTCCAGGCCAGTTAACAGCCCCCAAGTATGTTTAGTGAGTAATTTTAACATGTTTAACCTCTACCAATAGTGCAGTACCTATAGTCTATGTTGATTCCCCAAAGTCTAACCATGAACCACCAAAAACATCTGGGCGAGCGCTGACTCACTCACATTTCCATTCCTCTCCACAGAGCTTTAATTTTTAAATACTGAGCCTCACTTTACTCACACTAACTGTAGAAACACGGGGCTTCGTCTTCAGTGATGCTAATTCTGCATAAATGTAAATAACACATAACATGATAAACTGAAACAGCACATAATGCTTTGCATGTTATTTGGCCAATGTCCACTACATGTTTATACAGAAACAGGGACTGTGACATCCACTCGGGAACCAGACCTACTGCATGGACAAATGTCTGCACATGACCTAAATTGTTTGAACTCTGCTGTCATGTCATCACTTATAACAGCAGCAAAAACTCCACACAACCTACTGCTAAAGTGGACAAACTGAACACGTATAGTCCTGATAGACTCAAGAATCATTACGTGTAAGAGCCCTGCCAAATGAGTGCTAACAAAGACCCATGATGCCATGCTCTCTGTACAATGCAATAATTTCAATAAACTTCCACTTGTTGGGCTAGGATTTTGAGTTAGGTTTATAACATTAGGAAATGCAAGCCCAAAATACATGTATTACAATTCATTTAATAGAGTACATTGCTAAGTTTGAGGTTTGGCATGTGGCTAAGACAATGTAAACAGCATACTTGCATCAACTTGGATTGTTCAAAAGGTTTCAATACTAGAACTGACATCATGGCTTCAATACTGAATACGCACATTTTTAATATGAATCTTTAGTTGTATTTTTCTACACCAAAGCAAATTTATACATAAATATATTTAACACAACTTCAAATAGTCTGGTAATGCAATATATTTAATAAATATTTAATAAAGCATAAAAAGCTATAGGTGTGTGCTGTATTCAATCCTTAGGTAGTGAAATTTAGTTTCAAACACTACAGGCTAAACAATACCAAGAATTTTAATGCAAACTCAATAACATCTAATCAATTCTTTCAGTGCCATAAGTACTGCAGTTCAGTACCAGCACTAGTTTCACTCTGGATCAAACTAACTATTACATGAATCACTGGTGACCTGGTGGATGGTAAAAGGCTTAAACAGATGGAACTTCAACAGCCTACGGCCGAGGTATAAAATCACCAAAATATAATCTTCCTACTGCCAAAGCTGGCTCATTCTTTCTTTTGTTAGTTGTACCCCTGATGAGGAGCTAATCGACTCACTTTCAATCTGCTTTTACACCTGAGATGAATTCAGCAGAGAGGCACAAAAACTCTGAAGGCCAAGTCACTTTATTGATCTTCCTGTCTGTCTCTGAACAGGCTTTGGCTGCTCTGCGTGCACCTGCATTTGACTTGCTATCAGTGCAGGTTATTTTCAGCCAGGGCAATAAGTGTGTGTGTTGAGGCTGCTAAGTACCCTTCAGGAAGGATTAACACAAGTCTTAATCACCACAACAAGACACATGGCAGTGGAGCAGAGGTAATGACCTAAATATTCTTCAGACAGTCAAAAGTCAGAAATATCTCCATACACTGCTGAAAAAGAACAAAAATTGCCTAGCTCTGAAAAATATGGAGAGGGTGTTAATCACCAAAATACTGCACTCATGTGAGCCTGGTTTGGTTTTGTTGTGTTCTGACAAGTAGGTTAATTACAGTAAGGGATGTTAAACAGTCTTATCTCCTTATCAATATTTATGTTTGCCCTCATGTACCTGATAATGCTGTTCAACCATACAGTTCAAGGAATTTCCTATCTAATGTTTCAGAGGAAATGACACTCAGAACGGACATGACAACACACAGGATGGGAAAAAAACAAAAAGTGATACTGCTCTTACCTTTATCAGTGAAGTACAAACAATAGCGCCAGCATTCACCATGGGGTTGTGGGGCTTATCTGGAAAATAACAAGAGTTTATACTGTATGGGATCAAAGTGTAAATGTTGAAGTATAAGCAGACCAAACACTGAGAATTTAGAGCAAACAAACACGATAAGATAAAATATAATCACCAATACAGTCTTAAAGAGTAGGTTAAAAATGGGTAGTTGAACTCCTGAAACTGATAATCAACTGTACACGAACATAAACTAAACATATGTATTGTTGATTTTGCAAGTACATAAGCTGGCAAACTGACAAAGTCTGTGTGGAAACAGCTCTGCTATGATGTACGCTCATACCTGAGCTTCGCCACTTCACACAATATAATCTCTGAAAAGAGTGTATATAATGTATTGCTGAATCATATGCATCATTATGAAAGATACAGCAATGGCTATACAAGTCAAGGTGATCATTTTTTTGCATTTAATTTTATCCCCCTAGAATTGCCACCCTACACCTATGTGCCTCCACTAACCAGTTACATGTCATTTTAAATCTATATCTGTCTATAGTAATATAATGTATGTAATGAAAAAGACGTATCAAGTGTATTTTATGGGGAAACAGAAGTTTACATGAGACTGCTGTTTCGACTATTGTTACATAAAAATAATGTACAAAGGAGCATGGTGTTGTCCAGAACATCTAGAACAGTGATTCTCAACCACGGGGGCAAGCACAAGACGGGAGGGGGGAAAAAAAAAAAAAGAAAAATCACAGACTCACTGGCTATAGGTACAAAAAAAGATGCAGCAGAATCTCCCTATGTCAATATGCAGTCCAGTTGAACTATTATCGTATTTGTCAACAGGGGTGGTACCCTCGCATAAACTCCAATGCATAACAGAGCCCCCCCCCCATACAGAACAAACAAACAATTATTGGAGTTTTTACAGCTTTTCAGTATCTTCCAGTTGTATGTGGGTGGATGTGGTGCTCACAAAGCAGACTCATAAATGAAAGCAAAGACACTGTAGTTGCCTTTTCTTTCTATATACATGTTTTCTTCACTTTTTGCAGTGTGAGTAATGCCAGGGAAATGGTGAACCATGAGTGAGCAGAGGCCTTCCTTCCTCCCACATATCTCTAAAGAAGTTCAAGTGCAGCGCTTACACCACCTCTAAGACCCAGACTCCTCATTGGTGTGCGATCCCTTTACACAGTAGGACAGTCATGGGGAAATCCTGGCACATGGTGGGAGTGTGTGCCTGAGGATGGTGGCATTTCCTTTGACAAAATAAGAACTACTTTGACCCTACTACTGGTCTTGTGCTCATGTCAATACACCCCCTAAATAAATAGACTGAGAAAAGTAGGATAACTATGATATTGTAACACCTATACGCAATCTTAATCTAATCTGATCACATATTTACACAATACCATTAACATCCTATGACACAGCACAGGTTCATTAGTAAAAGTGAAACTAATGCGATACTGTTAATGACTGTAAAGATTGATAATGAAAGTCACTGTCATTACCACCTTGTTACAGAAAGTGGGTTTAATGTTAACCCTGTAAGGAAAAGTGAGGTCAATTCAAATTTCTTGTCTCATTCATATTGACATGATGGTGTACATTCATTATCCACACATTAATTAACAGTTTTATGGAGATCGCATTCACTTAGACTTTTTTTTTTTTTTTAATCAGCTTGATTGTTTGTTTTATATCATACTTAACTTAGTGACAGCTTTACCAGTCTGACTGGATTAATTTGAACTACATTATCTGTCCTCAAACTCACGTTACTCATTGTAGGTGAACTCAGAATAAAGTGTATTTTCAGGGTGATTTTTTTTGCATTTGTTTTGGTGTGCCCACTGAGGTAGCTTTATGAGAAGGCTTGTCAGTCCATCAGTTGATCCCCATTACATTTAAACACTATCACTCTGACAGTGTCGTCAAATTTGGCACAAACTTTCACTTAGACTTAAGAATGATTAGAGTACATTTTGGTGCTGCAAGTTCAAATGATAAGGTTTTTGTGGCTGAAGCCCAAGGAGTATAAAATCAGATGGTTGAAATATTGAGAAAATTGCAATAAATACAAGTGAAATATCCAAATACTAAAATCATATCTCATGTCAGTCAAAATATAATTTAGTACCATACTGTTGAGCCCTTTTTCTTAGCATAAGTATAT
>JAPQRP010000016.1:5715844-5732124 GCA_037367295.1 Apogon hyalosoma | reverse complement strand
TATATGCGCACACTACTCTTAAAACTGGCTAAATATTGCCAGTATACATCCCTTCTGTCCCCATTTACCATTTAGGCTGCTTCCTTTTAAATCAGCTGAAGATATTACAGTGTGTCCCTTAAAAATATTATGTGAAATAGTAATGCACTATAATTTATGGTCAGTAATTGAAATATCAGAGGCTTTCTACAAAAACATGGGACCTCCTGAGCATAACCCCATCCCTCTGGTGAAACCACCCTGAATGATTCATTAAACCCTCTCCACTCCAACAGGCCCATGGGGGAAAACTAGGGGTAAATAGCTGATAAGCTCTAGTGGGGAAGGGAAAAAAAAAAAAAAAAACTTTAAAGGCTCACCATCTTCATTGAGAAAGAGCTTATTAAAGCGCAGGCCACTAGGTTCCTTTCCGATGAAACTGTGCACATACTCCGTGCTATGGTCATGAACAGCAACAGCGTATTTCAGAGGCTTCACACAGGACTGAAGACAGAAGGGGACCTTGGTGTCTCCTACTGTATGTCTGTAATCAGGAGACAACAGATAACAGTTATCTGAGCAGCTTCCTTGCTTCAGTTATTACAACAACACATAGGAGGGCACCGAAGATCTAGACAAGACCACAACAAATAGATAATACTGAGCTAAAACTATGTTGGGTCATTCTAATCCAGCTGTTTTTTTTTAGGTTTTTTTTTTGTCATTTTCAATTTGAATAAACTAAAAAAGTGAAATGGCAAAAAACTTTGACAGAAAATGATGCAAGATTGGAAAAAAAAACAACAAAAAACTGAATTAGTAAACAAATTGTGCATTTCAGCTCCAATGAGGAAACTGCAGTGCTCATTGAGTTTATTAATAAAACAAATGTGAGTCTTTGACAATCTGTGGCAAATTCTGAATCAATTTTCTAAAACTATATTAAAATTAGTGATATATTTGGACTGAAACATGACTAGTGAGGAGCTGAATGTTGCTAAATGATGGATCCATGTCAGAATCAACAACAAAAATCATAGACCATGCAGCATCACATTAACACAACCGTATAACTGTTCTGTATTAGCTTTATCTTTATAACTTCCTGCTGCATGAACAAACACACTTGTGGAATTTCACAAGTATGCATCAAAGAACAGGCTGTGCTGTGTTCCTGCTCTTAACCTGGGATCATCTCTAAACTAGTTTAGGCTTTCCTAGGAAACACATGGGGTTTACATTTCTCTGCAGCTTCACAAACAAGAAGTATAACATAAACTGCATTTCATTTTTCAAGTAACATTCCTTTGATCCTGTCCATACCTAGACTTCAGAAAAATGAAGCACATTTATAAAACCATTGTTTATTAAAGATCTAATATTGACATGACATGTTAAGACATGTTGCCATTGTTCACCATAAACTATTAATGTTGAAAACTTATTTTATCTGTCACTCCATTTCCTGTTTCGATGTCCACTGTAGTTTTTATTTAGAGTGGGTTTTTATTTCTATTTCATTTAGATCCCAGCACTGCCTTCTATCCATTTATGTGTTTCTGATGTCTTGACGTTACTTTGGTTTGTCTTTAAATTTAAATATTTTTTGTTACAGCTAAAAAATAAATAAATGACAAATTATTCCAAAGATTAAATAAACAAGTGAAAAAATAAGCAGAGCTTACTAATACCCCTGCCCGGTCGCACAACACTTTGCCCCTCCTGCTCACCGATACCCGGCCTACCCAGGGATTAATCTTAAGTCTTAGCTTTCAGTCTTTTCAAACACTTAAAAAAAAAAAAAAAAAAAGAAATAAAGATGCAAAACTTGAGAGAAAGGCAAATGTAAAGAACATGTGCATGAAATTGAAAAAGAATCAGGTAAATAGTGTCTGAGAAATCAGTTGGACAAATTTTATAAGTTGAAATTTTCAAAAATTTGTAAACGATAAAAAAAATTCTAATTCAACCATCAAACTATGCACTGCACCTCACCTAGTAGTAAAGAACATGTGTGAAATTTGAAAAGAATTGGGTGAACAGTCTTCAACAAATGGGTTAGACAAAAATCTCGGATAGAAGGACAGAAAAACAGACGGAGTTCCCAATATATTTATATACCAAGGGGTCTAATAAAACCATGCTTGGCTTTCTCCAGTGCAGCTACTGGATGCCATAACATAACCACTGAACCCGCAGGACATGGTTTTAGAAAGGAATGCACACAGCACTGAGCTGTTAGTCTAATACTGACTGAGAAATATCAAACATTGACATTGACGTCACAGTAACCCTTTGATGCATGTCCCTGCCCCTGACACCGTCTCACCTCTGTCCATCGACTGTGCACAGAGAGACAGCCCACAGGTCTGGGCTGAACTTGGCGAGCTGAGGAATGTAGTCTGCGACCTGAAAGAGAGGGAAGGCATGTGAGAAAGAGCAAATGCTGCAGTGGGTGTTCACATTACACCGCTGACGTCTACCAAGGATCAAGTTTCAATGCAAAGCTAAAAACCACTGTCATACACAATGACACCACTAGCAGAGCTCCAGACCAATCAGCATGTGAGGATCAGACCGGAAAAATCCACCCTCAGGTCAACTAACAAAGCCATTTGTATATTTCTGTATATTTAATAAGTTTCCTCTACTAATGTTCCACCTAATTATCTCTCACATACTCCAGTTTGACATTTAAACAGTGCATCAATACTGAGAAGCTCTACCTATGTGTTGCATGTTTACATTAACTTTGCAGAGTAGATATATTATCATGCTGTCACCCTTGTTGGGTTGTTTGGTTAATCCAATACTGTCCAAGAAAGGAGTTTCAAGACAGTTAACAAAAAAAAAAAAAAAAAAAAGACCTTGTATCTGGGAAAAAATAATCAAACCAAGTAACTTTTTCTTTAGAAAAGTAATCTCATTTTGAGAAAATATATCCAAGTTGGCCTTTAATTATTCCAGCTACTAGTGAGCTAGATTTAACCAATATCATGCTGGAACACTGGATTGACAACTTCTCATTAACAATATTCAGACAAAAACTGAATTGTGATGGTGACCTCTAACAAAAAGCACAGATCATTTCAACAGGTCTCTGTACCACGAAAAGTGACAAATGCAACAAATACTGATTTAAAATAATAGATTTTTGCTCAATCAATGAAGCATTTCAGCTACAAACACTTCCTAATCTATTCAAAAATGTTGCATGTCACAGCGTAAATGTATTTTCTTCTAAAATGTTAATAAAAGAGTTTTTGTCAGTGGAGTATTTTTGATATGGTTGACATACAGTCAATGCTTTTCTATGGAGTGCTTACTCCGATGGATAATGTAACAAGAGGAGAGCTTCCCTCCAGCTGATCCAATCAATGCAAATTATTTTGTTCTTTGTAGACAAAAGGATGGAACGTCAGAAAAATATTGGATTGGAAATGTGTACTGAGTTGATATCAAAACTAAATGTTTGCTTGAGATCAAGCAGCAACTTTGACAGTCAGTGACTTTTGGATGGAAATGAAAATCAAATTGATGTGAAACCCTGTACTGGGTTGCTATAAACAAATAAGACTGCAAACTGTATTGACGTCAAAATCCAATGTGGGGTTGACAACCTCCAACATCTGATATACATCGTTTTTTGGTCAGAAATAGAAATTTCAGCTGTATCAAAAGATGACACTGGACTGATGAACATGGCCAACTCCTTTGCCACTATGAATCTTTCTGTTCTGTTGGCTTGAGCGTGAAGAGCTACCAGATGTTTTTCAGTTGACAATCCAATTCCTCTGTTGTCAATGTAAAAACAAGTTCCAGGCTTTAGATGACTTTCTTTATTCTCTGGCTCCTCTCTTAGCAGCTACAGTAACTCAATGTGACTTGTATTCCAGAGAGCTACAGCTAAACACAGTCTCCACTGGTATGCGAAAGTAGCACTAGCACATGGCTGCTTGGAAACAGTGCTATGATTCATTTAAAGGAGTGATATTTTGCTTTTTTAAAATAGAATTATGCTTTTTAAAACATGTCCTTGTGGTCTACCTAAACTGTAAATGCTAAGCTTGGGTCTGAATTCTTCATTAATTTAACTCCACAGGCACATCTTCAACCCAATTTTTGAGTAATGACACAAGAAAGGTTGTTTTGAGTGCTGGCCCTTTAAATGCACATGACTCCAACCCCTCCAGGTTGTTGACTGTGCGCTCTGTCCCATTCAGCCAATTGTGTTTGTTTATACAACCAACAACTGAACATTTTAGGTAATTGCCTTGAAGTTTTGACATATTTTCTGTGTGGACTACAACCACTGCAGCTGATAAACAGTTATGGTGTTCGTTGGAAGTCTTGACCTTACATTTTATAGCTAGTTATGTCACAACATTTGCAAATATAAGTTGAGAAGGAATTAAAACAGGTTGTAGAAATCCACTTGATTTTTTGCTGGAATGAACATAAAGATAGCTTTGTAGCACCAAGAGGGTTCTAATTCAAACTTTTTGAATTATTAGGATCTAAATACACAAATAAATGAACCAAAGACTAATTAAAGTGGGTTTAGCAAAATATGACCCCTTTAACATGCTATAGGGACTTTAATGTGGATTTTTCCTTCATAATTAGGGCTGTAGTCTGGAAGCACAATGATCATAAACTGGACCACAGTCTGTCTACACACTAGATCAGTGGTTCCCAACCCTGGTCCTCGAGGACCCCTATCCTGCATGTTTTAGATGTATCCCTCTCCCAACACACCTGATTCAAATGATCAGCCTATCATCAAGCTCAGCAGAAGACTGATAATGGCTGTCAGGTGTGTTGGAAGAGGGAAACATCTAAAACATGCAGGATAAGGGTCCTCGAGGACCAGGGTTGGGAACCACTGCACTAGATGATGTACACCACTAATCATACCTGAATGCAAACTGAAACAAGACTGATGATTATGAATCTGAGTGGATGAAATAATGTTATTAATGATTCAGTGTGAGGATAAAATGTAATGGGCCCAAGGACACACCTGTCCTCCAGAGAGATCTCTGGCACTCTCATACAGCTCATCGATATGGGAGGTGAACGACTGGAAGTCTGGGATGACGAACTTCTTGCGGAAGGCCTGAGTGAGCAGGACAATGTTGCTCTGGACACACCTGATGAACAAACCACAGATAGCATGCTAAAAATACAGACGGCATGCAACTGAGAAAAGTTTGTCATCAAAGTCCGTAGAACTGAAGACTGACAAACTTCTGTGAATGTAAATAAAGGCGCTTGATGAAGAGCTTCATCAAAATCACCCACTGGATGGCTTTTAATCCATAGAATACAATAGCATATAGTATGAGTGAGCTGTTATAAGCCAGTCACAGACTGCAACCATGGAGTAGTATTTGTGATGTTATCCATAGGTTGTTAGTGACGTGATGAAGCTCTGGTTTGTGGATAGGGTCAAAATACAGAAGTATAAACTGTAAAAAGCACAGTCTCTGAATAATTAAACAATAATTTAAATAAATATGCAGCAAAGCACACATAAAACTGAAATGTAACTAAATACAGAGAGCCTCACTTGCCAAATACCATTATTATTGTGCTCTCATATGGTTTTCTTGAAAAAGGAAGGAAGTAAGAGCAGTTTTCTACTGAGCACAGGGAAGAATAATGTTGGTGTTTTTTTGTTTTGAATGAATGCCACAAATCAGTATTGAATTTAACAAAGTAAATTAATAAAAGTCTGTGATGCTTGAGGCTTTATACAGCAAAAATAAAAAGTGTCACTACTGAAATGTAGTGCAAGGATATGGGATGGAGATGAACCACCAGAGCATACTTACTTCTTGAATAGGTGCCTGTCTAGTGTGACGCCATCTGATGTATTCTTCAGGGTTTCTTTAAGGGTTTCCATGCATTCCTTCAGCCGAGGGTCGCCGGTGCGAAGCCCTGTGGCTTTAAGTGCCTGAAGACAGGAATATTCACAACACATCAAAAACAATTTAAAAAGAATAACATGGAAAAGTAAAAGACATATCGTGTAAGGGCTGTGTAAGGACCAACTTAGTACTTTCATCCTTTCATTTTGTAAAATGAATTAAAAAAAAAAAAAAAAAAGAAATTAGCATAGGAGTTGACCTGAAGAACTTACTGTGAGAAATTTATGAGCAGGAATCTTCTCTTGACCTTCTGCAACTGTGTAGAACAGTAAATCCTCCAGACTGGGGAGGATACCTGCATTTCGTCTCCTGTGTTGATGAGAGGTAGAGACACATGCTCATAAAACACAGTAAACAACTAGAATTACCACCTCAGTCAGTTGTTTGATTCTTGTATTAAGTTAGTGATAAATGTTTAAAAGCACTTGAGCGGTAGGATTAAATAAGTTTATACTTCTTCCTATTCCTTTTTGACAATGCAAAATTCAGACTTGCACATACTTGAAGATAGATTCTGTTCATTTAAATGTTATTCTGTTTTTGTCTTATTTTCCTTTGTTTTATTTTGTTTCTTTGCATGTTCGAAATAAATAAATTTTAAAAATGGACAAAAATTTGTTTTAATTTTTATACAATATAATGTTAGAGTGAAACTGTCAAAATTGGCATTTGCATGAGTTATAACCAAATATGGATTTTGTGAAGTCATGTTAACCAAAATCAATCCATCAACCAAGTCAATGTTCGTTAAAAAAAAAAAAGGAAAATTCCAAAGCATCCTAATATTCACCATAATTAGACAGGTCAGATGTATAGATGGACAACCCAAAAACATGAACAACAGAAAACAAGCAAGAAATCATCCCTAATTTTTTTTTCTTCAGTGACATGGAACTAGATTCAAGTATGCCAAGAGACCAGCTGAGCAGAAAAGCAGCTTTTAAAATATAAAAATCAAATATTCCATTTATAAATGTGGCTAAACTGTACAAATATGTCTGCTAAAATATTCACAGTACACTGTACGTCTTCATGTTACGTCTATTTCTCATTTTCTTCATATCCTATAAAGTTTTCAACCAAGTATTTAATGGTCGGACACCTGTGGCTTATACAGCATGTGTTGGTTGGTAAATGTTGTGCCGGTGCAATAAAGGCTTGCTGATACACAACAGAGACAGCCTTTAGCATAAGCCACAGTAAAAACCTATTCCCAACTGTGGAGCCAATGTAAATACAAACCTTATCTATTGTTGTTTTTACAGTCTTATCACATTAGTAGGGGATTTCAGTGACACATAATGGAAACATTTAATTCAAGTGGAAGTATTAGCCACAGAGTGGGGTGTGTTTTTGTAAATTGAAGGGATACATACAGCACCATATTCAGTGTTGTTTATTTTTAGTGCTCCCTGTTGATCCCTTCAAGTTTTATACAGGGTAAATAAAGGCAGGATATCTGCCTTGAATTCTGGAGTGAAACTCCAGTTCAGCTGTGTACATGTTTTTGTGTTAGTTTGGATTAAAATTGACAACAACTCATTGAGGTGACGCTTTTGCGAAATGTTTTGTGTGATGGCATTTAAGAAAAATAATGGCCCTCTGGGAAAATGTACAAGGTTTGACCGATTCCCATTCAAGTGCAGGTGGGCCACAAAATGAATGATAGCACTGGTTACAGAGCACTATTATTCACTTTTACATACATTTTGTAACATCTGACTGTCAGCCTCAGTCTTGCAAGGTTCAAGAATATTTTAAAAGAGGAAGTGGTGTGTTGACCTACTTTCAATCTGTGAAAGGCAGATTTTTTTTTTTTTTTTTAAATACTTGCAATGATACATTCCATCCAAAAAATATGTTTTAGTCATGCAGTGCTTGCATAGTAAGCATAAATCAGTCAAAGCAGAAATGTCTGGACACCATTTCACATGAGTGCTCTTATACAGCATTATAAAAGACATGATGTGTATATACTGTTTACACCATATTAAACACTGTCTGCAGCCCACCTGAGAGATGTCACAGAAAGAGTCATAGCAGACTTTCCTTTCACCAAAGCCATGCATTTTTTATGCATACAATTAATACTGTTTCAACAACTCTAAATAGTTTTTAATAGAAGGATCAAAATCTTCGGAAGTTCCATCTACTTTGAATATTGTCCTTATGTGACACTAAAAATCCCAAATATAGCGCAGGTACTGTATCTTCACTAATGTGATCACACAAACCCAATGCCCTCATAATACGTGTCAACTTGCACATAGGTTTGGCGGCATTATATGTACTAGACCAGGCCTGAATTCCAGAGATTCTCTTGTCCTTAGGCCTGTCCAACCCACTGTGGTTCTTGGATTAATAAAGCCAACAGCGTAGTCTGTTCACACGCTGGTCATGACACAGCAGCTTGGTCTGCAGCAGAGCAGGCTGAGCTCAGTCTGGGACGGGAAAGGCTAGCAAACCCCCCAAAAAAAATCCCTGTATT
Organism: Apogon hyalosoma; assembly: GCA_037367295.1. NCBI lineage: Eukaryota > Metazoa > Chordata > Actinopteri > Kurtiformes > Apogonidae > Apogon > Apogon hyalosoma. The sequence continues at coordinate 5,723,724 of JAPQRP010000016.1, read as the reverse complement.
GCTGTCAAGACACAGTAGAGATCCCACACACATAGCAGCTACAGAGTAGACTGCTGCAAAGATGTATAAATTTCTCTGCATGTGTGTTATGGCAGTTCCAGTAACTTCTGTCACTGAAGCACAAACATTACAATTTATGTTCTGAGAAGCTCTCAAACCAAGGCGTCTGGTTTGCAGTCATCAAAATCTTGCCACTACCATGGTCAGAAGACCGGTCTGAACACACCAATTTAAATTTCATTAAATTGGATTTATGTCATTGGATTTTTTAAAAACATGTATAATGAAGTCACAGTTTTAACATAATAATACATGCCATAATGTCAATTACTTCAATAAAAATTACAAGTCCAAAAATACTTGAAAAGTATTAACTTGTTGAATGTATTGGTCCACATGCAAGTGTTGCCTCATGAGCAGAAAGGTTCAACCTAAGCCACATACTGAGCCAGGAAAAACACGGATGATGGTAATTGGACAGTGAGATGGAAATCCTGTCACTTTGAGGCTCATTATTTCAATTCCTTAAGTCTCTGGGCTTTGTCATGTTGTACATTTGTGGTAAATATGATGATCTAGCCATGGATTCAAAAGAAAAGCTTTAAATATTTCCCAAGGTCCTTCTGCACTCTAGTCATGACATCATCCAGTCTAAGACCAATATAAACCCATAAAAAATAGCAACATAAAACTTTGACTTCATAAATAAGTACTAGCACTAGATAAAAAATACCATCTGAGCCCAATATAGCCTTTAGTCATGTAATCTGTATAAAGTTTCAACCATGTTCCCATGTGAAAGCATGATAAAATAATGTGGCACCAAAGAGGGTTTCACCACATGATCTCTGTGGAATTGTGTGTGCATATTTACTAAAAGAGATGTAACCCACTCTAGTGAAGCTTTACTTGTTATGCTGGGTTGTGCTGTGGCCACATCAGCATTTGAAATTCCAGGATTCAGTATGTAACTCCTCCTCCCTGCTTCTCCAGCTCTTCTTTTGACACATCATCTGTTCTTTGCAGAGCAAACACTCAACATACAGCCAAAGTAACCAGGCCTGAACATGCAAACAAACTGAGAAGACTGACTAAAATCCTGTCCATCAGGCATGCCTAATTGTCATGATGTGTTATTGACTTGGCATCTGTCACTAGAACAGCCCTTTCAGAGTCAACAGGTACATTGCAGAGGACAGTAAACATGTCTGATGTGAAGGTACAACAGAGTAGGTTGAAGAATAGGTATTAACACAAAGCTCATTAACCCCAAGCCTATTCCACTGCAGAGACAGTTTTTGTGTTTCTGAAGTGAGAGCTTTGTTAACTACACAGTAGAATGGACAACTATCCACGCAAAACACATTATACAAATTAAAGCTACATCCACACTAATGTAATTTAATAACAGTGTTGCAGTCAAAATGATCTGTCCATACATGCTTTCTAAGTTCAGAAAGGGTGCATGTTACCACATTCCACATACATGTTTCAGGACATTGGACACAGAAGTCATCACAAATTGCTGAAGCTACTGTGAATGTAGTTAGCTTGACTGTATTAGAATGGCCGTATCATATAGCAAAACATATGCAAGGGTAGTATGTATGCACATTGGCAATATTATACCCAAAGAGCCAGAACCAGCCGATGGACCATCTCAATCTGGACCACAACATCCACAAAGCAAAACAAAAAGAGGTGATGTGTACATTTAGACTGGATGAAAACAGTTCTTATGTTGACTCGTGTTCACCTAAAATTACTATTCTTACTGGTTTGTTTTTGCCTAAGAGTGGACATCTAAACATTTGAACACACGTGTCAGTCCAAAGGTGTTGTGTCTGACTTGCCAAGAAAAGGTCCTAAAAACACCTTTCAACTTCAATGCCAGGTAGAAGCTTCAATCATCCAAGAATAAGCAATGAAACTTAAGTTCAGAAGAAAAACCCATTCCTGTTCTCAAGACTCTTAGTCAAGCATTATTGTTCAGCTACATGCCTAAAAGGAGGACAAATATAATGTCAGAGCTTGAATGTCACTGACATTGTTGACACTCTGACTTCACGCCTTCTTATTTGTGTAACCCTGGTCAACACATAGTTAAAACCAACTGATGCTCTATTGCTGTGTTCACACAAAGTTAATCTAGGTTATTCATTCCACTCAGATAGGTCAGTGACCTTTCCTTCACTCTTGCCAGGTGACCAAAACAAGCAACAGCTCACATTATGATTAGAAGCGTTAATCCAGACTATAACACAAGCTTTCCTAAATAACTTGAAAATAATCACCCTTCCTGCTGCATGACGGGACAGGATTGAATTAACATGTGACAAATCTGTTCACATCTCATCTCCCATCTCCATCTGCTGTGTATTTGACTGTTTGTTTATATCCAATTAACTCTGTGAAGCCCTGTGAGACAACCTTGTTGTGATATAGGGCTCTACAAATAAAATTGAATTGAATCTGCCTGAAACTCTCCAGGGTTTCTGGCCAACACCTGAACTGGATGAGCAAAGTGACCCGAGCAAAGACCAAGCAACTACATTCGAACATATTTGCACATTTGCCTCCGGATTAGTGCTCATTAGTGTGAACACAACAAGCGCAACATGTAAAGTCTCCTAGATACAAAGTATAGACTCTGCTCAGCTCAGCTGGATTGTTTGTTACAGATTTGTTGGATAGGAGCCCAATAGTTATGACCAGTATTATGAATTTATGAATGGATCAATGACATAAGGATCCAATTTCAAAATGCATAAGAATATTTGTTTCAATTATTCAAATATTTATAATGTTGTGAAGCTAGTAATTAATTAGAGAAAAGAATTTCCTGTGGCTTTAAAGGTTGTAGGATGTTTATTGACATAGGATGGTGAATTTACAGTTTGCAACAAACACCCCCTTATCAAATGCAACTAGATAAAAAGATAGACTAGATAGACAGACTTTGAGTATTACATAAATAATTATCTCATATTTTGTCCTATAATGTAATGGTTGCAATTGGTTAATATTTATCTATTTATTTATTTATTTTCTTCCTGCAAGTCAGCTAAAATTAATTAAAAAAAAAACAAAACAACAAAACACTTATCCCTTCAGCCAACTTAACAGTGATTAATATTTCAGCCACAGAAATTAAAGACCTTTTATTTTGAACTGAATACAGTTAATGTCAAATCGCACTACATTATATTTTATAAAATCATCACCAAAGTTAACAGAACAATTTTGAGGTAACTGCAAAGATGTTTTTTAAACAGAAGTCATGGCTGGACAGTTGCATGAGAAAAGAATGTGATCAATGATTAACAATTTGTAAAAAGTTACAATCAGTACAAATATGGAAAAGGTGTGATTGTATATTGTCTTTTGAATTTACCACTTCTTATAAACTCCACACTGACTCATCGACCCACATGCAGAGTACATTTAGTACCAAGTACTGTTGAGTGTCCTTTACATGTCAGTGGTCTGCTCATCTTCACATACTTAAACTCACCAAATGTAAATATTTCCAGTGCTTTGAGGCCACACATTTAGATAACTGCATGCCTTCTCGCAGTAAGTCATTACAAGTTGTCTCATGGTTAAAGCATGAGTCACAATGGAGGGTGGAGCAAAAATGAAATGTTCTTTTATTTGGCCAAAGCGTGTAAAGGAATCCACAGTGATTCATTTTACTAAGCAGCGTGTGCAATCTCTCGCTCTCTGTTTCAGTCACATGTCGTACAACAACAGCCCTTTGTCTCTTTTTCATATCTTAATACTCGCTTCCCACATATGCCATGGATATACATGATTCCACTAATTGCTCAATTGAGGAGGCCATGGCCCAAAGAAACTCTTACTGTAAAACACATCAATAGCAAGGATAATGATTTAGTCAGAACTCTTTATAGTTATCCTCTAATTCATAATAATCACAGTCTATAGCTACCAAAATAGAACTCAAGTGTTTAATAGGTATTCAGATTGCTGTTATCAATGTTATCAACAATGTTACAGATTGCTGTCATCAATATCCAGAAAAGGCTGTTGAGCTACCACATTTCCTCCTGTGGTTTATCTAATGAATTATAAACTGATAGACACAACTTCTGTGTCATATGTCAACACGTCTTTACGAAACATGAAGTTAGGACAAACAGTTAAACACATAGTTTAAGAGAGCACAACACAGCGTCATCCTACTTACACAATATCCTACACAATCACAAGCAGTCAGGAGCCTCCATCAGCTGAAAGGGAGCATTCCTGATACACTTGTCATCGAAAGGAAATGGGTACACAAGCAGAGGAAACTCCAGATGCAACTTATTATTGGGGACTACTTAGGTTTGTGAGATTTTGGGTGTTAGCTAATCAAGCAAATAATATAATTTGATTATTATTTTTACAATGATTTTCTAAAACAAAGTGCTTAACACAACACCGTTAATGTGCAGCCATTATGTTTTATGGACAGTGGACAAAGGTCACAAACTACAACAAATATAAATTGCGGGTAATAAATAGTTGAGCCTGTGTACAACTGTGTTACTATCACTGAGGCAAAGAGCAGTGTTTTCCAACACTCTGACATGATCTGTGTTTACATTTTGGCCTCACATCTTATTTATTATTTTTATTTATTATTTTCCTGTGGCATTAGCTGAATGAACAAGAACAGCTAAATGTTAAATATAAATCTTAATTTTTATTCAGTTTAGTCAAGTTCAGTTCTCTAGGCACTCAACATTGGAAGGTTTAGTGTTAAAAAAGTATAGGGAATGTCACAATAAAATGCATTACATGGAGAGAGAAGTGTATCACCCAAGGCCTAGTATCCTCAGTCTGTTATTATCTTGGACTTGGAGCCATCACTAATGTACTATTACTCTCCCTGAATCATTCACTCCTGTAATGAGTTGACACCTCTTCAATGCCTAAAAAGTGTCTTCGAGCTAAATGCTGAAATATCATCCTGGAATCTCACCTAAAATCCAAACCTGTTACAAAATTATACAGCAACAAAAAAAATCTGCGTGGCTGTGATGTGCTTCTTTAGTGGTAATAGGTAACTGGGAAATGCATTTACAGAGGCAGAGGAAATCAAGCAACAGTGTAATCCTCAATCCTCTGGGTCAGGAAGTATCCCAGTAATTTTGGCTGCAATAAGAAAACGCCTATAGCTTCAAAGGGAAACACATGGACAGCAGTTCCTGTGAAGACAGCTGACAGTTTAAAATGTGAAAGAATAATTAAGCTAATGAATGGACCATTTCAAGTCCGGCCAAAAGGCACAGCAGCACCTCTGAAAATAGCTCTAATTTCACACAACTCACAAACCTGAAAATGCCAACAAATCACAGTCAAATGTCCTGCTGTAGATCTGAGATAAGAGCTAAGCAGTCATCTGGCAGCCATCTAGTATAGCTCTGCAAATTTATGCGGATTTCACCATGAATGTTTCACTAAAAATTGTATTATTACCTGTTATTGTTTATGATTATTAATTGTTATACATGTGCAGCTGTGTGTAAACAAATGGATCATTCTGTGACACAACAAATACTACCTGCATTTTAAAAAAGGAGTAGTTATTAATGCTTTAAACCACCTCTATATGTAGAGACGTAACTATGATCATCACTTTACATCCTACAACTCAAACTTTGGACATTTAGTCACTGAAAATAAGATTTTCTCTAGCTGGTCCATAAAAATAAACAAAAGAGACTTGATTGGTGTAAAGAACTTGTTCAGAAGATTATCAGCAGATTAAATGATAACATAATGTCTCCTTTGACACAGTTATTCAATTTACTATCACAGATCAAGGAAAGAAACCAGAAAATATCAAAATCTAAAAGGAACCCAAGTCTGAAAATTATGACATTTTTTCATTATAAATTATTCTTAACTGAAAACAGTGAATTTAATAGTTGACAACCAAACAATTATTGCAGTTCTAAATTCATTGTGTATGGATAACACAACCTTCTTTTCTCTGCAGTATTTGTAGCTAATCCTGCCATAATGTGATCATATATAATGTACATAGTAATAATCCATATATTTCCATATGTACATACTTATTTATAGTTTGTTATCTAGCTGGTTAAATTAAACTTCATGTCTGATCATGGATGTCCTGTGAATTTGTAATTAAACTTCATTCAGATCCTGGTTTGGCAGCAGTTTAGATTTAAGCCCACCAAACATTTACTATGAATTAACCTAGTCATGTTTAATTTTAAAATCTGGTTCCTTTTATTTGCAGTTTAATGGCCCACTGAATAAGGGCAGTTTTTTGTTTTTTTTTTTTTTACCTCATTTGTCATTCAAGATAAAACAAACTGACTCATATGACGAAAAAGAGGGGAAAATTCCACCCCTGAGCAATTTTTTTTGCCTCATTTGCCCCTCCATGATCTGTTTTAGTAGCACAGAGCAGAGAGCACATGCAGTGCTTAGTCTGGAGGAGCCCTGGAGCCGTGTCCTACAGTTTCAGTGGGAGGTCACAGGAGAAACCACTGGAAACCATTCAAACCAGCTCATGCAGACCGACCTCTAACCGAGTACCGGCTACATGAAGCCACAAAACACTTATTTAAAGGTCTTTTTAATTTCTGTGAAAGTGTTATATCGTATTGAGTTAATTTTAGTATAAGCTTGAGGGTATTTTAAGGTAAGCCCTGCACATACATTGAGCCACAGTGTTTGACCCGGTAAGAACAAGTCCCACATGGTTTCACAGGCTTCAGGATGAGGCGGTATTACGCCACTGGCCCTTTATATTCCCTAGCACTAGATTTTGCAGGATGGACTTTTGTCTCGTCACAAAATGCTGGTTTGTTCATTTACGTACAGGTTAATTTAACTAATCAGTTATTTTAAATGCGCTCTGAATATGGCGTTTGCGTTAGTCGCGGAATACATCCGCTCGTGCCTATTTGCGTCATGACCCGCCCTAAACGTCAGATGTACCATCTTCCCGTAGAGGTTGTTTATTAGGACAGTGTCCGAACCTACTTGTCACTGGCCGCTTCACTGCTGACTCCATCCTTCTTTAGCTGTTCGTCCGCTACCACGGCGCCTTCGGTTTTCGTGCAGTACGAGCGCAACACGGCAGTGGGAGCGGTGCGGAGAGCGGGGCGTCGCTTGGCGGCATGGAGAGCCTTCAGTTGGGCAGACACAGCTCGAGCATCAGCGGAGGCGGTGCCGAAGCAGCGGTGGCGGGCTGGAAACCAGCTTCTCTGTCTAGAGCCGGCCAAGGGACGCTTGAGGGTGACTTCAAACAACTCCTTAAGCACTGCCGAGCACCTAAAATGTAACATCTCAATCCTGTCAGTCAATTAGAGAAAAAGTCTAGGTTCCAAATGTATCCGGTAGCGAATAAAGGATTGACGATGGAAAAGTCCTACTGAGCCGAACGTCTGAGAGCCTATGACTCACGAAAACCGGCGTCCAAAAATAAATACGCGCTAAATTCACGCCCACATCTCTCCTATTGGTGGAAATTAAACTATTTCCGTGTTCACATATGATTTAGGACCTTCTTAAGTGAGCTATTGGACTATGTTCATGTCAATCAATGATCGTAGTGAAACGTATAGTTTAAAATTATTAGGATTATGATGATGATTATGATGATCATTTTAGTTCAGTCTGACTGCTGGTGTGATGCTATTGTTATTATTATTATCATAATAGAGGGTTTTGTGGAATTTTTTCATATACGTACTTTGTGTCTACTTTATCCAAGCTCAGTGACTCAAAAATAATAATTTATTTCTTGGGAAGAGAAAAGGTACATATGAAACTTAACAGGATGGAGATAGATGGATTGAAATGTACTTTATTAATCCCGAAGGAAATTCTGT
>JAPQRP010000016.1:5700713-5712013 GCA_037367295.1 Apogon hyalosoma | reverse complement strand
CCCCCCAAAAAAAAAAAAAAAATCACAAATTCTGCTAGGGTATGTAAACACACACACACACACACACACACACACACACACACACAGTTTGTGTACTTTACCTTGTCCTGTGCCATTTGTGTTAGATTCTCCTCAGGAACATCCCTTTCTCTCAAGGCTCACAGAAACTAGTCCATGGTGATATGTAAATTAAAAAAAAAAAAGTTGTTCACTTTTTGACTGCTGACCCTTCATTAACTGGAAATACTACATGGTTGTCATAGTTCCATTTTATTTAATAGCCTCATCTGCTTTTGAGCTGATGACCGTGACGTACTGTACTGCACCACTAAGCATAACGAAAATATGACACATAGGACATAAAGCACTATTAGGGGAATAAATAAACATTTGATTAAAGGTTACACAACACATCCTGCTAAATTAATGTTGGTCTACTAAGGTCAGTGTAGAAAAGGCCAACTGGTGTCTGTTGGTTCGATAACATTAACATAAAGTTAGGTTGCGATTCTGACAGTAAAGTATCATGAGCAATTATTAGAGCAATAGCAAGAGGCTAGAATTGCTAGATCCGCTTCAAAATGAATGTGTTGCGACACCGTTACACTCAATGTTGGAACTATCAGCTCCTCCATAACCCGGAAGTAGGGCTATTCGAATTAAGAGGTCATCCCTCTTAATCATGGCCCCAGTTCAGAAATAAAACCCATAAAATAGAACGGAGTACTATTCTTTTTTTTCTTTTTTTTTTTTTACAGGAGTGCATGGAAGTGTCGCAACTCTAATATCGAAGGCTCTGGGTTACAGTCAGGGGGAGAAGGCTGTGGGATTCCTCAACAGGAAGACGAAAACTCTGCAAGGCCGAACTCAGGGCAAAAATCTTCCAAGTGCCTTGCAGTTTTCCACGTCCTCCAGTGTGTCAAGACTCACTTGAAGACGTTGCCACGAAAGCACAGCGGCATAATGTGGAAGTTGTTGAGCTGCACACTGTGGGTCTTTGTTGTCCTTTCACAGCTCGGTGCGTGGTCAGTTCAGGCGGCTGAAGATGAGGAGCTGGACGGACAGGTCAAGATCGAAGTCCTGTTCAAACCTGTGGAGTGTTCTTCAAAGAGCAAAAGGGGAGATTTGATGAACGTCCACTACGATGGGTATCTGGCCAAAGATGGTTCCCAGTTTTATTGCAGGTTGGTCATTGAGAAATAAGCCTGTAGTTGTGCTTTAAACAATTATTCTTGGTAGTTTTGCTACAAATTAGGGGCATTTGGCCATTTACTGAAGTAACTATGAAAAAACAAAGTATTGTACAGTAAAATGGTCCCGGTCAACGTATTACTATTATAAGTGATGTTTTTGATTCATTTTACTGTTGCATTCATGTGTATGTTGCATGTGTACAGCTGAGCTCATTTGATACTTTATATACTGTTGATAAGGTAGTGGACAACAGTGCATCACATCATGGAAGATCACCATTCTGTATGTAAATTGCGTAAAACCAAACTTTTCATCAGAAAAACTGGCCTGTTTTCAGCTGTGTGACAATATATTTTCCTGCTAATTCACAAGGGTTTTAAATAGTTTTGTTAGTTCATGATGGAAGAGACATTTTTGACATCCAAAATATTAAGAAAGCACTTTGTCAAGAGAGGATTGGAGAGTTGAGGTGTTTACTGAATGAAGGGGATGAAAAAGTGCAATCTGAGAAGTAGCCAAAGTTGTCCAGTGTGATGGAATAAAAAGTACAATATTTGGAGAGTTTTGCTGAAAATGTAAATACTCAAGAAACACAGGCCTACTAGTGGCTGTAACCAGTGCTCAAGTAAAAGTACATCATGAGGTTTCACATGTACTGTATCAAATGTATGTGTCTATAAACTGATTCCTTGGTTATACACAGTTCACTGGATCTTGGGGACTGTATTTGGGTCTATTTCAACAGTGCCTATCTAAATCTAAGGTGCAGTCTGGCCATCTGTGCTAAAGTTTCTTCAGAAGCTGATGCCACCTGCTCTGACTGATGGTGGGTCTGATTAAAAGTCTGTCTATGCTACTGTTTAGTCGGTCTGACAGGACAGGGCACCCTCAGTGGTTTGTGCTGGGTGTCGGACAAGTCATCAAGGGCCTCGACATCGGGATGATGGATATGTGTGTTGGAGAGAAACGAAAGATAATTGTTCCACCTTCTCTGGCTTACGGGGAAAAGGGCAAAGGTAAGTACACTGTAAAAATCCTCAAACCTCATTCTCTGAAAAGGTTTTAAGAATGTTTGCATAGCTGTCTTCATACTGTTTGTGTTCTTTTTGCAGTGCTTTAGTTGAAAACACATTACATCCCTCTCTGTGTCTGCTTCTCAGTTCTACATGGCATGTACTATGAGCATGGACAGCGATTGTGTGGTCTCTACTTTATCTCACTCTTTCTTGCATGTGTCAAAGCAATGTCAGAGAAGTAACAACCAACTTCTATTGTCCACACACTTCCTCCTCTGATTGTCACAGTATGTGAACTATAGTATTGCCTGATGGTGGAACAACATGGTCTGGGACGCTTTTCAGGTTTGAGCTCTTTACTTTGTTTTCTCTGTGTCTGTGAAGTATTTTGTTTGTTGAAGGTGCATGTTGTTCCTGCTCTAGTTTATGTGCAGTTAAACCCCTGCTATGTTTAGAGCTGTCAACTAAAATTTCTTATTTCTTCTCCACTAAACAAACCTTGTGTTACTTGGGTTAGAATTATCATAAACACTTTTTGCTCCAATTTGTGATTATGTTAATGTTGTAAAACCTTTTTATCTGTACACAATAGATCAGTTCCTCTCAAATTTTGTTCACAGATTTGTTTAAACCATGTTCGTGTGAACTTATGGTTTGCTAAGTTATTCTGCCCACCTAACAGATGGGGCAGAATAAATCTCGTCCATGGTGTATATACAAAATATTTTGCATCCATGTTTTCAACCCATCAAAAATCAGAGCAGAAAGAAGTGTTGCATTTAACACATATTGAAAGTGATTATTAAAGTGAATAAATAAGAAATATTGTTTTATTTACAAATTTTGCAATTTTACAAGTGTTATTCTTAACAACAAAACCCCGAAATGCCACAAAAAAAAAAAAACAAAAAAAAAACAGAATCCAAAACCTTGTCTTTCACGTGATGATGATGATTTATATTTATATTTAAAGCCTTTGGAAACCGAAGTATAGAATAAACAATGTCATGAAGTTAATGGTAAACATCAGAATCTATTAGAAATTAGTTCAATTGAAAATGAGAAAGATTATCATTTACATGTTTTTGGCGGAGTTTTTCAATCAGGTTTGAATTTGATCTGATTAGGCTGGAGAAGTGTCAAACTATCATTGAAAATATCTCTTCCAAAAGAACCAGCTACTGTTAGCTATTAGCTGCTATCCAACAGTCTAAAATGGACATATATTTATATAAGGGGTTTACCATATATAGATCCACACAGTCTTTGGTTTACAAAATATTTCTGTCCATATGACAGTGCAAAAAGATGCACCTACAAACCATTGCAAACCATTGTTTTTGTTGGACTGTAAATTGTGGACCTTCTGAAAATACTGAATGCAACAGATGCAGAGACTTTAGTCTGTCATAAAGCAGAAGTAAACTTACATACTCAATGTAAGTCAACTTAAAAAAGTTGGTTCTGGTTTTTGATGTTTATTCTTTATATTATGGTTTTCAACACAACACCGGTACATGCATCCATCCTCTCAGGCTTAATTTAAGGGATATTGCAAAAATTGCATTGATGTGCATTAATCATATACATAGGAATTACAACCATTAAACATAGTGCCTCCATTTTCAGAGACTCACACAAAATTGGACAAGTGACTGAGATGTAGCTTCATGTCCAGATGTATCCTGTTCCCTGGTTAGTCTACGGCAAATGAAGCAGATAAATGGTCTGGATGTTGAATTTGCATTTGGTATCAATTTACTGGAATTCTCATCATGGTCCAACATGAGATTTCAGTGCAAGTGACGTACACTAACCAATGCATGGAGTCTGTTTACAGTATGTCTGTGAAAGCACAAGGACATAGAACCTGTGTAGCTAATATGCACACTTCAGTATTTCTTTATGACAAATTATATTGTATTGCACAATGTGCACTTTTCTAATACAGTTCAGGTCTAGTAAAAACATTTCGCATGATATCTGAATATGTACTCATTTGTCCTCTTTCTACTGAAATAGATCCTGTGCCGCCCAATGCCACTGTGGTGTTTGAGGTGGAGGTCTTATCTGTATCCAGAGGCCCACGCAGCATGGAGGCTTTTGGACATATGGACACAAATAAAGACAAAATTCTTACAAAGGAAGAGGTAACTATCATCAACACAATGTTCATCATTTAAACAGTGGTTCAGACAGTTGTTTAAGCACAGCTTCTGGATTCTTATTGAACAAAAGTTTGCAAAATGGTTTGATACATCACATTAAGTTAACAGATGCAGAGCAAAACAGCTTAAAATAGCAGCAAAAGTAGACAGTTTGTTATTTTTCCCAACAAATGTAATCTGACAAAGTAATCATCAAACCTCTGTAATGTCAGGTTTTGTGATGTAATCATTGCATAAATATGAGGTCAAAGAGGAAACTATCCACTCATTGTTGAAGTTCCTCTGAGGCTTTCCTTGCAGAGAATTGCAGAACTTTATTTTGTAACCGATTTTGTTTCCTGGCTGTACTTGTTGTCATTATCTCACATCATAACCAGTTATCATACTGCATACTAAAAGTTGTAAAAGGTGATAAATCACTTTACACTTAATGTATTAATACCATTTCACCCACTCCCCCTTAGTTGACCTTGCCTGTTTTATTATGTTTTATTAAGTTCACACACAGTGATACAGGTTTGGTGGGGTCCCAGAAAACCAATGGGGGGTGACCTGAAATGAACTAAAGTTAATAATGTTTTCGCGGCTAAATACTTAAAATATTTTATGTAGTAATGATATTATATAGATATAGATAGCACATTGCAAAGATAAAAAAAAAAGACCTGCTACCCTGACCATTTATTATCTCTGGTTTGATGTATCACTACCACAACAGAAGCCTGAAGCCAAGGGTAGTGTTATGAAACATTTTATGTCTGTTGTTTATTCTGCAGTGCGAACAATAAAGTAGTCCTTTATTTACAGGTAAAAGCGTACTTGAAACTGGAGTTTGAAAAAGATGGCAAGCCACATGATGAGCCGTTCTACGAGAAGATTTTGAATGATATATTCCACAAGAATGACCTAGACAATGATGGACTAATAAACACTAAGGAGTACAATATTTATGAACATGATGAGCTCTAGTGTCTAATACATGAAATATTCATTGTACTTTTTTCAGTTGGAGAGTAAATGAGTAAGTAAGGAATATAACTAAAAGAAAACTCCACCCTCCTATGTTATTGCACTTTTAGATCCTCGTTTTAATTTTTGGGAAATTCCGTTGTGATTTGGCAGTCATTTTGTGGTTTATCCACATTATATAATCTGTTTTCACTTCCCCTTGTGGAGTGGGTTTTTTTGTGTGTGTTTTTTCCCCCCATGTGTGATGTATCAGTCTGAAATGGTAAATCTATTAAAATAAAAGTCCTGGCTGTTCATGGAAGTAATGCCAAAACCTGAAATCTCTAAAACTGCTTCAGTATCAATGAATACAATTTTGTGTCAATTAGTCACAGTATCTGTGAGTATAATTTCAAAAAATGAAAAAAGGTAACATGTTATAAAAAGGGTACATTACTTACCATAAGTTAATCCAATAATAAACATTAAATAGCAGTTAACGGTATCTAGTAATCATTTAATTTAATTATAAAATCATCATTAAAATTGAACATAATTATAATGTTCATGTTAACTAAGATATTAATTTATATAATAATGGCATTGATAATATAAGTCAATGCATATAATATATATTAAGGAACAGTTGGTAGAAAGCTGAAGTCCTGTCACCGCCATTCCGTTCCATGGGACCTAACTTCAGAAAAAATATGAAAACATTTTTTGATCCCATTTGAATTATGGCACCATTTTGACACCAATTTTACTAGACAAGAAAGTTGTAGTTTGTGGCTAAAATAGTAAAGAAACAACTAGTGCACCTGTCGTCACATGATACATGTCACCCACACCAAAACAACTTCTGCCTGCTACCTCACTCTGAAAGCAAAGTGAAAAAAATATTAAAATAGGTGAAAGTCACTAGTCTGGTCATGTTAAAGCTGCAGACACACCATCAGACTGAACAAAGTGTGGAGAGACAATTGTGATGATGTCATCTACATGACTATAGGGAGTGTAATCTTTGTGTTTCCATATTTTCAGTGCGATAGTTCATCAGTTTTACCACAAACTCTAACTTTCTTGACTTAAAAAAATGATCTCAAATTGATAAACCCTATCTATGTAATTGATGACATAATTCAAACCGGATCAAAAAATTTCAATTGCGGCTTTTGCCACTGACTGCTTGCAGTTTTTTCTTAAATTAGGTCCCATGGGGCTCTCTTTTAGAAGTTAAAATATATGTCATACTCATTTATGAATTGTGTTCATGTTAACTAATGGAGATATGCATACATTATTAACATTAATATGTGTTAATGCTTTAACTAGCAGTTAACAAATGTGTCTCAGGTGGTTTTAATTTACACAATATTCAGTTGTTCATAAAGATGCTAACCTTGCTACTTTAGCATGTAACATCATTTGTAAATAATTGCCAGGCACATTAGTTAACTGTTAATGAATGCTCATTACTGCACTAACTGATGTTGATTAACATACCCATATACGGTTTTCAAAAAATCCTTTTAATGATAGGAAAAATCTAACTTTTCCTCATAAACAACAGTTGGATTCAGACAAAGACAAGCTTCTGTACCACCTGAACGAACTTATTTTTATGCAAATACCACTATTTTAGCATTCACCAATCCACCAGTTTTTCTGAACCTTATGCTGCAAAGAATGGTGTTTTACAAGAATGTGGAATCAGTTGCTATGGAAACTATCATGTCAGAAATAAGACACAAGACATCAATGTAGATTTTCTGTTTTCTGGCTGTATTACTCAATTAAATGTAATTGACCACTGAAGCTGCCTGGAAATGTTTGAAGATGAATGCATTTTTTCACTGATTATTTTTTATGAAATATTGGCTCAGTTATATAAAACAAGTATGCGACTACAATGGGAACATTTGAGTGATGATAAAAGGCATGTTGAGAGTAAGTCAGACATGTTTTGTTTTTATCTTAATGTTGAAAAAAAAAGTTCTTTTTAGCACAATGAACTATAAATGAACCACATTGAGAGTGCTTGTGTTGATCACGACATTCAGCTCATTACCTGGATTATAAAATTAACCACAAGAGGGTAGTGTTGAGTCAATGAAGACAAGACAGAAATGGGCTGCGTCATGCAAACTGGACAGTTGTGTGTAGGGTTATGTGTTCTTTCTTCTGCTTAAAATGATGTCAGTGCATCAGGATTGTATTGGATTGTATTTTGGAAAAGGAGATGGTGTATATTTGAGGGTAGAGTAGTACCAAACAAACATTAAATGGATTTTTAGTATTTTCAAGGTATACATGAAAGCTCAAGAGATTTTGGGAAAAAAAAGTTTTTTAATAATAATTGTTATGTAAAGTTAACTATGTAAAAACTATGTTGTATATACACAGTATAAATGTTGAACTGGGAAATTCCACCAGTGACAAAACCACTGTCAGTCGATCCTTATCTTGGTCCGTGGTACTTTGATGGCTGCTGCCTTCACTTGTGCCGTTAGGTCAACACCAAGGGGTGCCCTGCAACACAGCACTTAATGAGCCAATGAGGATTTCATCATTTAATGAACAGAACAGACACATTATTTGAATCTTTTCATGTGGTGCCATAATTGGCTTCTGGTTTATTTTAAAGTGATGTTGACTTACTTTGGCTCATAGCTGACATCCACATTTGGAGACAGTATCCCTTTCCCTTCTCTTAAGCGCTCAACACCATTCCTGGTTAAAAACAAAAGAACATGATTGAACAGCAGATGGATCAATAATCAACCCTGATTCACTGCCAAAGCTGTTAATATGAAGACAAAGCTCATTTAAGTGAAAATAACTTCATGTCTCAAAGTAGATTCATTTTCTAAATAATGACATGGTATCTTAAACCCAGACACTGTCACAGCAACCTTGTTTATCTGGACTTCAGACCTTCCAGCTTGATTAGAACAAAATTTTCAAATAGAACCAACTCTTTGGATGGTTCAAGTTATCAGACCTTTTATATAGTACGCTGTGCAAAGCTGATAAGCCAGTAAGCAAAAAAGAGGAAAAATAAACAGAAGAAGCTTAAGTTGAGCCCAATTAACAACATGCCAACTTCAGACATACACCTGTAAAGCAGGATGCAGCGTACGTAGATGACAGTGGCAGCACACATTGGTCCATTTTCAGAAACAGTATGAAAGCAAAGCTATTCAGACCAAATGTAAACAATGTCATAACAGTTACAAAAAATGATGAGAAAGTTTCTCATTACTTTAGAGATGCTATGGCTGTCAGCAAAGGGGTGGAAATGTTCTCAAACTTTTCTTATCCAGTAAATTTACAAACCATGCGATCATCACCCCATTATCAGTGCAGAATTTGGCTGGGGGACAGATGAGGTGTAGTCCTGTTGCTTCAGTGATAATGGTCAGTACTTTTCGGATATACTGATTGCTTGCAACTCCTCCAGATAGCACCTGAAAAGGAAGGAATATGTTCCTGGTCATAAAACCATTAAATATAGCATAAAACTATAATCTGAGAAGGCGGCTTGTACCATCTCGATTTTCACACAGCATAAAATGAGTAAAAAAGCCACGTTGTCAAACTGTACAGTGTTTCAGTACAAGACCTGAAACAAACTTCAGATTTAATAATAAAAAAAGTGTGAATGCTCTCACCAAGCTGGGACTGTGTGATGGCAGCAGGCCGTTTGCTTTACAGAACACGATGGCACGATGTGTGCGCTTTGCAAGATGAGACGCCACTGTGTGCTGTGCAGCAGCTGCTATGTCATTCACACATGACAACAGCATCCCCTGTTTTATACCTACGGGGGATGAAAAGATATAAAATGCCACTTAGCAGACTCTAGTCCATTGCTAAATGAGGAAAAGATTTAATGTAATGATACTGGATATGCTGGTATTTGATGAGATTATTACATTGAATAAAATGATGTGCATCTCTAAACACAAACTACCTGAGCCAATAACACATAGAACATAGGTTTTAGATGTTTCAATACAGCAATGTTATATATTATAGCTTTAAGTAAGGGATCCAAGTACAGCGGTACCTTGACTTAGGAGTTTAATTTATTCCATGACTGAGCTTGTAACTCAGTTTGCTTGAATATCAAATCAGTTTCCCCAACTGAAATTAATTGAAATACCATTGATCTGTTCCAGCCCCATAAGTCAAAATACGTTGAGATAATGTCTAGTCTATTCAGAACTTATTTCTAACCTATGAGTAACGAGCTTTGAACCTATGTGTAACTTACACTGAACTTATCTCCAACGCATATTGACATTTGTAGATGTATTTGATGTGTTCTGGATGACCTCTTTTCACCTCTTCCAGACACACAGCAAAGCGTTTCAACACCTCCCCTCTGGACAGCGATTTGAGTTTGTTGTGCAGCAGGAGATAATACCTGTAATACCTATATCTCCGTAATCTTCACATTTAGAATTACGTTTAAAAACACAACCACACACAGGGTTTCACAGCAGAGGGAAAAAAGAGCCACGTGTCTCCGGAGCTACCCAGTAGGCTATATAAAAATGGGGTTGACAGGAGGAACCCATCAAAACTTCTCAAGACACTGTGGCAAGCAGAGGGATGGAGGATCCTGCACGAGGATACCTACTAGCTGTCCTCCAACATTTTTCTTTGTACTGACTATGACACATAGCGGCAGTGTATCTGAAGCTTGTTTGTAACTTGGATTTTGACTTGCAGTTCAAAGCAAAAAACTCGACCAAGCGACAGCTCATTACTTGGAAAACTCCTAAGTTGGTGCACTTGTAAGTCAAGGTACCACTGTAGTTCTTCAACAACTGCAGATTAGTGGTTGTGTGTATAGAGAATGTGTGTGACTTCATACCCTCCTCTGACTCTTGTTTCATGATTGTCATTGTGATTTGATTCCGTAAACCTGCAAAAGAGAAGCAGCAATCATGTATTTGTCCCATTGGTGTCCTGAAAGGGAACCTTGTCCTGTCACCAGTCTTTGCCAGAAGTTCAATCGCTTGGCCTCCACTTAATGTAGAGCACAGTGGATGTTTTATGAGGGATAGACGTCTGGCAACCTGTGAATCCACACAGAAATGAAAATGATTAGATCATGAACCCACAAAGAGGATTTACTTCACAGGTCTTACTTTATCCAGTGTATCACCCGGCGCTTCATCCAGTGAATGACCCAGAAGCAAAAAGTCATCCACTCCTTTGGCCACAGCAATGAGTGAGTGACCCCCAGAAATAAGCAGAACCAGGAAGGGAAAGGCGACAGGCTGCAGCATCCTCACGGTCAGGGCATGGGCCTCCATGTGGTGGATGGGGATGAATGGCTTGTTATGCTGCCTCACAAACCTCTGAGTGAACTCGAGGCCAATGCCCAAGCTCAAGGCCAAGCCTGGCTTCACAGTGGTGGCCACAGCTGACAGCTGGCTTGGGCTCACACCGCTCCTGTCCAAAGCTTCCTGGACCACATGTTCTATGTTTTCCCTGTGAAGCTGTTGTGCCACTGTAGGAATGATGCCACCAGTCCTGCAGCATTAAAGAGGAGAGCAGATCTCTCAAAACAAATCAACTGAGCAAGGGGTACGTGATAAAATTAATAATATTTATGCTGGTATATTTTTTCTTTATCAGCGTCAGCTGTAGTAATCACATTTTTCTTTTGTCTTTATTTTGTTTAGATTAGATGCATATTTAGATGCTGAACAAACATTTCATCATTACAATTCTTTTGAATGTTCTACCTCTGCTGTGTATATCATGTCATGACCATAAAGGGGAGTTTTATACCACAAATAGCAGCCTTTTTCATCTTGTGCCTTTTTTGCTGTGTTGCAGCTTTGGTCTGTTGCTACACACACACACATATATATATATATATGTATATATATATATATATATATATATATATATATACACACACACACACACATTTTTTTTTCCTGTTGTCATT
>JAPQRP010000016.1:5674639-5688600 GCA_037367295.1 Apogon hyalosoma | reverse complement strand
CATTCATTAATAGTAATATCAAAGGGAACTATTACTTATTTCATTAAAATTCAGACCAAATAGGAAAAGCACTCATGAAAATAACAATATCCCTAACTTATTGTGAGTAGTGTATGTTGGAGAACCAGACTCCTCCCTCTCCACGCCTTCATCTGCATATGCAAGTTAGTATAAACAGGGCCTGCAGGTGGGATTCCCTCTCTACATGATCAGATGATGACGTCAAGGTGGATGTGAAGCGGAAGACTGAAGACTTGTCCACCGACAAAGTGTGGCCAAAACAGGCGGGGAAAGAGTCCCAGTGGGATCTTAATGTAAAAAAAAAACTTGACGTAGCTTAAAGTCCGAAATCAGTCATCACCAAATAATACATGGACATCTGTAATCATGTCCACTTTCACCTCCACAAATCAAAACCATGAGATTGGCGATGACTGATCGCAGTTTTCGAGCATGAAACTATGTTAAATGTTTTGACATTAAGCATTATAGCAGTTCATAGACAACGTTTAGACCGTCCAGACACACCAGGGGAATGGACCAGCCTCCCGGTGTCAGCCGATGCTTTGGTTCGCCAACAGCTGCTGATGCTCGTCCTCAGCGGCAATGAGGCCTGGACCGACAAATAAATGTTCTCACAGACATTAACACTACATTAAACCCATTTATCAACAAGTGAAGTTTGTGTCTTTGTCTCTTTATTTGGTTGAAATTTACCAGGCTGAATGGCAGGATTGGTATTGATGGGTGCAGTGTCTGGTCGGTCTGGTTCGGGGTGGGGGTGGGGTTCTAGGATGGTGTGTCAGTGTGTTAATTGTTCATCTGTGTATCTCTGATGTGCACATCACCCTGAGGAATTAACTTTTTCACAGTATTTACAGTTTCCCAGTATCACCATAGTGTAAAACACTTGACCAACATAAATCTATGAAGAATGGGAATAATTCTTGCATTTCATTTTGTACATTTAAAGCTGTTCCCATCAACCTAAAACCCTGGTGATACTTTGTATTTTTTCTATCTTGTCTCACATTAATATGGTGACAGATTCAAGATAAAGTGATTAAAAGTTTCCGTCATATTTGATTAAGCAAATTTGTTCACATGTTGTAGGGCTGGAAATGCAAGTTCATCCACGGCACCGTTGCAGTTGGACTTGACTGGCCTAGGTTTGGTTGTTTTTACAAGTTTATATAAGAATAATTGCTTCATCTTTGTGACTATGCATGTATTAAAATTAATGTTTATGAGGAGGTTGCTAATGAAATGTTACAGATTTGTAGTTACACAAACCTGACTACAAATACAAGCAGCAGAGCTATGATAATTTTTTGTTCAAAGTATATGTATTACATTTAATACTTCATTACTTTCTAAACAGCTGCTTGTAACTGGGCAACTGATGTATGTGATTTGGAGATGAAAGGCTGTAAAATTCAACCATGAACCTATCAGAAATATAAACAAATTTAGGGTTAGAGTACATAAGAGCTTTTTACCAAAACAAATATATTCCAATGTAGTCACCAACATTTTGATTAGTACTGGTTATACTTGTTCCTTTTGAACTGCCTTTATTACCCCACCCCCCAAGGGGAGGTGAGGGTATTGTTTTCGGTTCATTTTGTTTGTTTGTTTGTCAGCATCTTTACTCAAAAACTGCTGGACCAGTTTCAATGAAATTTTCAGGAAAGGTGTGAGGTGGTCCAGATTAGAGCCTACTAAATTTTGGTGAATGTAGGTCAAAGGTCACAGTCACCAAAAATGTGTTTTCACAATGATGAGATACAGCAAATCAGGTAAAACGTTTGTGAGGGGCAGGGTTTGTTGGGCCTGGCACCACTTGTTTTGTATTTAATTACCTAATGCTGTTACATGTGAGTACTTCTTCCCCAACACGAGTTAATCTTCAGTCAGGTGATTGATAATGCTTTTCCTGATAACGCTTGGGTTTGTTTTTTTTGTTGTGTCAAGTGCTAAGTGGACAGCAAAAAAAAAAAAAAAAAAAAAGGGGAAAAAAAAATACACATTCCAAATAGTCCAGGTGATGGGGGGGGTCACTTTTTCATAAAAATGCGTGACAGTTGTACAGTTTGGGGTCCACCTTATTTTCAGAGATGGACTCATGGTGATGTCACTCTGCCATAAATGACTTGCATATCATATATCTCCTGAACCAAACAAGGTAACACACTGGTTGTTTTAATCTTTAATTATGTTTTGATGGTAAAAGATTACAGTGACACCACATACAACTTCATAAACTGTCCAGGTGAGTAGCTGATGGATTCAATGACTGGCTACCATCAGTCTGTCTATGGGAATTTTCAGGGCAAACTGTAAATCTGTATCCTTTTATGAAAAAGTCAACATTTCACCTCAAATGTGGCACAAATTGCCTAGAATTTAGGACAGGTTGGAAAAGGCATTATTTATACTTGTACTAACTAAACCAAGTATACAATACTCTGCGTTAATGTGGATAGTACTGTTACATTCCCCACATTCTACATTTATTGGAATGCATGCAATGCACAATCATGGGAGATGGTAATATTTCTGGGCACAAACAGTTTAATAAGATTAAGAATGAGAAATATCAAGAGCGCTATAGCCAAATAAAAGCAGGACTAGCTGCCTTGAGGATAGCGAGAAGTCAATCTAAACAGAGCAGCCCTCCCTCAGTGAACACTTAAACCAATGAGAGTTTGTCTACATACAAGACTTTTTCTTTAATACATTTACACAGGACAAGACATAAACAAAAACTGTACAATGAATAATGCCTGCCCTGTTTCGACTGAGTTACAAATAAGTACTGATTCACAAACCAACAAGATCATGCAAATAAAGAGTAGGGTTCCATTCTTCACTCAACATGAATTAGTTTGATACCCATTACAAAATGAGAGTGTACCAATAAACAATGAGCCACAGGCTCCTACCCTTAAGTAAACATCTTTGAAAAATACATCTGGGACATCTTTGTAGATAGAAATAGACTCATACTCCCACAACTTGTGTCACCATGTGAAATTAGCGCAAAAAAACAAAACAAAAAACAAACAAAAACAAAAGCCTTACTAATGCCTGGGCCAGCCCAGGTTTGTGCAGGCCAAAATACATCATTAAATATTCACATAAGTTAGTAATGCATATGGCATCCTGTCGCCTCATAACATACTCCTGTTTAACATTTCATCTTAAGCCTCAAGTATCTAAATAACAGTGATGTTCACACAAACTGTATGACTCAGGACCCACATCGGCAGTACAGACTACACAGGAATTAACGTTCAGTGCTATGAGGCACAGCATTTAGAAGAATTTTAATACTTGTTGATGCCAAAAATTCTCACTCCGTGTAGCTGTGGCAGTTTGGGGATGAGCACGCTCAGAAGAGAGGCAGTGTTTATGACAAAGTGTGTTGTGTCATACTTCGTGTAAAAACTTGCCAGGAAGTATCTGTGGAATCAAGCACACAGGATGAATCATAAATAAAACCCCTCCAATACAAGGAGAAAAATATTGTGCATGTCACTTTCACTGGATTTGAGTTGTCCTACATGATGGTTCATCTTTTTAATATTGCATATTATTAGTGCTCTATAAAATGGCAAATTTGCCTGTAAGATGATCATTTTAATCAATCAGTATAAAAATAAATACATACAGTATGATTGGAGAGATGGTGAAGAACTTTCTGGACGAAGTAAACTGCACGCCGTAGTCGAGCTGTTCCCAGTGTGTTAGAAGTCTGGCCTTTCCTTGGTCAGGAGTCTCAAAAGGTGTGCCTTTCACTGCATGCATAAACACATACATCCCCTGGAGGGGGAAAAAAAAAGACTTATGTCAGTTGTGCAGCAACTACACAATCATAGCAGGCTAATTAAAAGGAAACTGCCCCAAACTGCTCTGTCAGTTAGTATATGGTATTTAACAGTGTCAGCAGTTAACAGTTTTGTGAATTTAATAATAATGGACTGGATTTCTAAAGTGCCTCATATTATTGATCCATTATTCATTTATGTTCACTCTCTGGCAGTGAGCTGATGGAAGTGTGACAACCAATCCAAACTACCCCTCCAACCACTACCAAACATTCATGACATTCAACATTCAGTATGTTGTTTGGTGTTTGTCACTGGAGGCAAGGTGGTTGAAGTGTCTTGCCCAACAGCACATGACTAGGACAGAGCGAGATTCAAACTGCCAACCCTTCAGTTATTGGACTACTCGCTCTACCTCCTGAGCACAGCCACATTCAGCATCAGAAATATACTGGATACTGCAATACTGTTGGCTGATCATTGGTCATTTATGTTTTAACTGCCATAAGCCAATTGGCAAAGACGTCATTCACCAATGTAGATGTTCATCTGTTGTTGTTCTAAAAACTCCCTGTTCGATTACAGCTAAGACACCACATCCAACTGCAGCTGCACTCAATGCAGTTCTGTTTCAATTCTGTTCCAACTTTTGTGCGCCGTTAAAGTGCCATGCCTGAATCTCTAGTAGCTTGTGTTGTGTGTCGAACTATGTCAGTTGATTTAAGTAAAATTCATTGGTAAATATTAGGTCTTGCCAACAAAATGAGTAAGTAAACCAGGAAATGTAAAAAAATGTCTGTGTCAAATATTGGTTAAATTATTATTTTAACCATTGCTATCAGTATAAACCACAAATTTCAGGACTTTTGCTGCCCTGGTTGTAGGTTAGCTTTAACTTGTATATCAACTTTGTGTGTTTCAGGATGTTTTCATACATGAAAGACTGAACCAATGTTCATGTTTTTATTTTTTTTGCAAATTATATATATTTGGTCCAGTTAATATTGTTTTCATATTGTAATTTTGGGAATGAACTAAACAATCATCATCTTCATATGCTGCATCTCCTTGTGCTTAACATAGATGATAAAAAAGCAGGCTTTCATTGAAAACTGAGACAACTGAGTCAAAAAAGACAGAATTACCCATTATTCAGTATTCATGTTGAATAAACATCAACATCTCCTTTAGTCAGCTTTTCTTCTAATCAGGGAAGGCTATGAAGGCATTCTTTTTCATTTTCAAGGCACAGGCACTTAAAATGAAAACCACGGGGTTAAATTCAGTTCACCTTAGTCTCTTAAGAAATATGAATTTCCCAAGTTACATTATTACACTCTTTATGGTTTTGGTACTTTCAGTTTTGACTACGTGTGTGAAGTATGTTAGACTATTTGCTCAAAGGCTTTTTCCAAATATGTCAACTTTATGGCTGTGGTTCCAAAGTCCACGAACTGTGATGAACTGCTATGATAATGACAATGATATGATTAACAACCGCAAAGTTTGGGTTGCTGCAGTACTTCTGGCATCTAGAGTATTAAAGGCTAATAAGGGACCGATTTATTCCAAACGAAGTATCTATTTTGAGATCTCAATGTTATGCTTCTGTGCCTTAACACTGGAATTCAGAATTCAATTAGAGGAAAAAGTAATACACATAAAATGATGACTTATGGCCAAGATTAAACCTATACACTGTTGTTTTATTGTGTGGAAAACAATAGGCTATAGTTAACCTAGTTGTTGCTGTTAATAGGCTTCTGTATTGGCTGTGATACACAATCCTCACAATCTGCTTTTGCCTGCACAACTAGAAGATGCCACACTAAGTGACTTTGTTTCTGAAATTGAGCCTGGCTGTTGTCACAATGAAAGGTCACTTTCCTTGCAGATCTCATGTGGAGTGAGGAAATTATCAGCACATCACGTGTCTGGTAGTCACAAGGACAACCTCCCCAAAATAGAGGATATCTTACCAAACATGCACGAGCATCAGCTCAGCAAGAGGTAACAGACACCAGGCTGGTTATCTGACTGGCTCCATGCAGCATCCATTCAAGCTCTTAGACAGTTTATTTGGCTAAAACTAAATGTGTAGCAATGAAAACATTCTCTGAAAACTAATCAGTTTTGGAAAGAAATTTTACAATAAGTAGTGTTGTTTATGGGTTTGGCTTTGTAAAATTGCAGTAACAGTGTGTGAATGCTACTTACAAAGTTGTGTATGACATTAGTTAGAGTCCAAACCACTGGCACACTGAAGAAAGGTATGCTCAAGAGCACAATGTGAAGTGTTCCAACACCAAGTGCATAGGTCAGCCAGATGCCTCGACTATTCATGACCCGGGTATTCGGGTTCACCTCACTGTGTGCCACACCCACATTCATTCTGCTCTGTGGACAAAAGAAATTCATATACTCACAAAATTCAACAGTCTCAGGCTATCTTTATCTTAGGTGTTTTTCAGAGATGTAATGACCGTACTGATGTGTACAGTATTAAAAACACACAAAAATAGCTGAACTAAAAGATATCTACAGGTGAAAATCAGTATTTAGAATGAAATCCATTTGCAATTGGTGCATCTCAAACTTTAATGAAGCATACTCACATAATCTGCTTAGTGGCCTGTTACACCAAGCTTCCTTTGTAATTTCTCAGAGTTCTTCTTTAGACTTAGGGTGTCTTCTAGTTTCTTCTCTATTCACTCTACTCTGATCCCATATAACAAACTTATGATTATATGCCTGTTGAAGTCTGTAATCTATGACATTTGGAATGATGTGACTGATACTTAACTAAAAATGAGGTGGTGGTTGTACAGTCTCACACTCTACTCAAACACTCCTTTCTGATCAGGAGAATATATGCCAGCGTTACTGTGATTGCTTAAAATTTATACAGACATCAATTGTTGGAGAGCTTGAAGAAAAAGTGTCCAGTGTGGTAAACCCCTTGCTTAAAAGCCTCCTTTCTACATCAATAAAATCATATTTGTGAGGCCACCCCCCCCAATAAAAAAAACACTGTAGCAGCATCACATTGGAGTAATGCCATAACTGCAACTACAAATGCTTGTTCAAAAGTAGTTTTCCATTTTTTGTTAAGCGCTGGAGGTAGCAAAACTTTTGATTTGATGGCCACCATTTATTTCTTTATGAAGAAAGAACAGCTGAATATGTATGTTACCAAGCTTCCAGTAAAGTTGGGCAATATATTAAGTTAATTCAATTAATCAAGCTTTTGCTTTTTGAAAATGTGAAAAATGCCTACATCTCAAAATCAGTCATTCCTCTGAGACCTTTCTTTGAAAAACTGAAAACATATTTGCTTCTTCTAACATATTAATAGTGAATGCATTTCTCCAATGATATATGGCCTAGAGTTTTGGTAAAGGAATAGTACTTTTAATCATATTTTGTTTTCAATTTGTATAGCCAGAAAACAATTGTAAACTGTCTGTAACAAGAAAGAAATATAGGCTACATGTGATTTTTTTTTTTTTTTTTTTTACTATGTCTCCCAGCTCTGACTTCAAGTGGATGAAACTCCAGGTAATGCATCACTAAAAAGTAATCCAAACAATAACAAACAATTGACATGACTTGAATGAAAATTTGTGCAACAGATCTCTATTTGCTAATCTCTATTGTCTGTGAGAATTTAAGTCTATTAGTGTTAAATGCACCATTTGGATCCGTAGAAACAGTTTTTTGTTCAATTGTTGCTTTTTAATGTTGTTTACATATTTCCTGTAAACTTCAATTGTATACACAGTAATGAGACTTTGACTTTGCATGGTACTTGACAGCATTGGGTCTTTGCAAGTGACTGTACTATAGTCCATGTGTGCACTTCGGCCTTGATTTAAATGTGATAACACAATAAGCACCTTGTATAATCTTGTCGAACTTTGCTCTGTGGCACAATTTCTGATGACAAAATTGATTTAAAAAAGAACAGAGCATATGTTACATCGTAATAAATGATTCTTAGTAGTTACACAAGCAAATTATAGTTTTCGCAATGTCTTACCGGTTGAAAACCTACTGGACACAGCACCTTTTGACAAGTATCAGACTGATCCAGGACACAGGTACACGAGTTGAACATGCAGCGGAATGACGATCTGCAATGACTCACGTGCTGTCTCCTGCATTTGGGTTATAGTTGCCATGTCTATATTGATACATTACATTATAAATATGATCTATAATTTGATTAAATAACACATAACAAGACCACATACGCACAGAAAGAAACATATAAAAACGGCTGATGAATTGTAAATAGTTATTAGAAAAATGTAAAGTTTTATATAGTTACGTTAAGAGCTTTTGTGCTCAATACTACTGGATAAGTCTATTTACTGAATACTATGCAGTGCTCAAGCTAAATGCGCCACTGTTTTCAATTTAAATGAGCAATTATAAGATGTGTAAATTATATACCACCTCAGTGTCGTCATTTAAGTCGTTAATAGCAGTTCTTTTAAGTCACTCGCTGTATTAATGATATATAAACGACTTTTCAGTACATAGCCCGAGCCAGCCGACTCAAATTGGTAAACCAAGTTCGTCATCGTCATTGCATTCATAATAATAAACGTAAGTAAGACCATGCGATTTAAAGTATAAAATAAAACACACAAATGCAGGGTTGCACACTTACACTTAGGAGTGAGCAGCAGAGGTGTGTACAGAAACAAGCTGCTACGGAGAGAAATGGTTCTATATCCCCTTGTTGACGTGAGCAGCGCAAACAGCAAGTAGACTGAGCCGAACGGAAATAGACGCGTTTACAAAGCAACGTCTGTGACCGCCTTCAGCAAGTTTAAAAAAATCAATATATGAGAGTTTAGGTTGCATGTCACAGTTCTGTGGGATCGGTACAACTAAGTTTGTTTTGAAAATACATGTTTACTCAAAAGACTGGATTTTGCAAAAACAGTTTTACCTTCCAGGTTATTCTCAGGGATAAATTTCTCACTGTTATCCACCAGCCCTCGTGTCACTTTTAACCAATCAGCGAACAGCAGAGGGGGCGGGAATCGAGCCATTTCCGCCTTGTGCCTCCTGCATGTTGTTTGTGAATATGCTGTGAGTGCAGGCGCAAAACATCGTCTAATCTGGAACTTGGATATTTTTATGCCCTTAAGACTTATATTTATATTTAGTGTATGACGTGTCTGTAAGTTGCCGTGGTTATTTAAGTTTTATTTTGTCAGTAAATGGTTGTAGCAATTTTTTTTAGTGGAAAATTTCGTTAAACTAATGTCATCTTATAAAATGCTGTTAAATACAAAAATGTTGACAATGACGTTTCCCTTGACACTATATTGTTTCTAAATTTATTAGCTTAAAGAATACGACTTGAATGTTTTTGTAATGTTATTATATAACAGGGTTTATCGTGTACGTATAACAAAATTCTAACTAAGCTAAACAGATCTAGTTATACAGGATCTTTCTGTCCATAGATAATGTAACTCAAATTTACTAAAATGAGCTAACTAAAATGAAATCTAAAATCAACCATATATTCATAAGAAATTACTTAATATAAATATTATGTCTGAAATTGAGCTATTTTGAATACAAGGCAAAATCGCCACTAAGCCTCCATTTAAATCAGATGAAACTACAGTTATTCAATTATTTATGTGCTGTGTGCCATCTTTATGTCCTCTTCTGTCGTCATCTATGCTTACTGTGCAGTGAATGCTGACTTAATTTATAATTTAATGTTTTCAGCAGTTTGTTAAGCAATCATGCAAAACTGGTTGAGCATTTCTTTTTGCATTTCACGAAACTAAAACAATTCTTCTTTCTTTATAAGGTACCCAGAATCATGAAACAGCTACCTGCAGACACTGTACGGCTGTTGTCCAGCTCACAGGTCATCACCTCTGTGGTTAATGTTGTAAAAGAACTGGTTGAAAATTCCATGGATGCTGGAGCTTTGAGCATTGATGTTAAACTGGTACAATTTCAAACTATATTTTTCCTTGGCTGCTACATAAATTTAAGAAATCAGAGTTGTTTCTTTGATTTATCTTCAGGTTTCTATTTCATCATGTCCTTTTTGTACTGAATATCACTTGGCAGGAGAAGTATGGTTTGGACCGGATAGAGGTACGAGACAACGGCCATGGAATCAAAACCGCAGATACTCCTGTAATGGCTGTCCGACATTTCACTTCAAAGATCTGTAGCCATGAGGATCTCAACCGCCTGGAGACTTATGGCTTCCGCGGAGAGGCGTTAGGCTCCATCTGCGCTGTTGCTGAGGTAAGAAATAGTTATTACAGTGGGGCAAAAAAGTATTTAGTCAGCCACTGATTTTGCAAGTTTTCCTACTTAGAAAGATGAGAGAGGTCTGTAATTTTCATCAGAGGTACACTTCAACTATGAGAGACAAAATGAGAAAAAAAATCCAGGAAATCACATTGTAGGATTTTTAAAGAATTTATCTGTAAATTATGGTGGAAAATAAGTATTTGGTCACCCACAAACAAGCAAGATTTTTGGCTCTCACAGAACTGTAACTTCTTTAAGAAGCTCTTCTGTCCTCCACTTGTTACCTGTATTAATGGCACCTGTTTGAACTGGTTATCTGTGTAAAAGACACCTGTCCACAGCTTCAAACAGTCAGACTCCAAACTCAACCGTGGCCAAGACCAAAGAGCTGTCCAAGGACACCAGGAAGAAAATTGTAGACCTGCACCAAGCTGGGAAGAGAGAATCTACAATAGGCAAGCAGGTTGGTGTGAATAAATCAACTGTGGGAGTAAGTGTAAGAAAATGGAAGACATACAAGACCATTGATAATCTCTTCCTCGATCTGGGGCCCCATGTAAGATCTCATCCCATGGGTTCAAAATGATCATGAGAACGGTGAGCTAAAATCCCAGAACTACACGGAGGGACCTGATGAATGACCTGCAGAGAGCTGGGACCAAAGTAGCAAAGGCTACCATCAGTAACACACTATGCCGAGAGGGACTCAAATCCTGCAGCACCAGGCATGTCCCCCTGCTTAAGCCAGTACATGTTCAGGCCTGTCTGAAGTTTGCCAGAGAGCATATGGATGATCCAGAAGAGGGTTGGGAGAATATCATGTGGTCAGATGAAACCAAAATAGAACTCTTTGGTAAAAACTCAACTCGTCGTGTTAGGAGGAAGAAGAATGCTGAGTTGCATCCCAAGAACACCATACCTACTGTGAAGCATGGGGGTGGAAACTTCATGCTTTGGGGCTGTTTTTCTGCAAAGGGGACAGGACGACTGATCCGTGTTAAGGGAAGAATGAACAGGGCCATGTATCGTGAGATTTTAAGCTAAAACCTCCTTCCATCAGTGAGAGCATTGAAGATGGAACGTGGCTGGGTCTTCCAGCATGACAAGGATCCCAAACACACCGCTCGGGCAATGAAGTGGCTCTATAAAAAGCATTTCAAGGTCCTGGAGTGGCCTAGCCAATCTCCAGCCATCAACCCCATAGACAATTTGTGGAGGGAGTTGAAAGTCTGTGTTGCCCAGCGACAGTCCCAAAACATCACTGCTCTAGAGGAGATCTGCATGGAGGAATGGGCCAAAATACCACCTACAGTGTGTGCAAACCTGGTGAAGACTTACAGGAAACGTTTGACCTTTGTCATTGTCAACAAAGGTTATGTTACAAAGTATTGAGTTGAACTTTAGTTACTGACGAAATACTTATTTTCCACCATAATTTACAAATAAATTCTTTAAAAATCCTACAATGTGATTTCCTGGATTTTTTGTCCTCATTTTGTCTCTCATAGTTGAAGTAAACCTCTGATGAAAATTACAGACCTCTCTCATCTTTCTCAGTAGGAGAACTTGCAAAATCAGTGGCTGACTACATCCTTTTTTGCCCCACTGTATATATTTGGGGTTATGTTAACATGTTCTTTTGTTGGCAGCTCCAGGGATGAGTGTGGATTCAGCTCGGTCTCAAAGTTGACAAAGTTTATTCTGATCACAAATAAGATGGACTCTGTGCAGAGGACTCAGCCCAATGAGTCCTGAGCATCACATGCATTCCACACTTCCCTATGGGCAGGCTCACCCTTACAAATGGGTTGGTCTTTACTTTATCTAACTAGATCAAACAGATGTGGGGCCTCAACTCTAAGTAAACTCACGCCAACAATGAGTTTACTTCTTATCACCTATATCTGACAATACTGTGTGTGTGTATAGACGTGTATCTAAAGGAAGAACAGAAGATAATTAACTCTTATGCATACAGATGTTTTCTGTCTTAACAGTCTTAACCTACTGACTAACTGTTTAAACTAAAACGGTAAAAACAGAAATCTGGTCACAAACAACTTATCACTAACCTTATTGAACTAAAACAAACTAAACAAATTAATCCTACTGTAAAAACCTTAATTACTAAAACAACACTTTATCGTTATGCTTTAATATTTGAATTCAAATAATATTTCAGTTATTTTTAGGATAATCTGACTTCTTGAAGTTTGGCCCAAGTCATCAGTTTTTTATTCTTTGTATATGTTTTCTAAGCCTCAGTAGCTGCTTATTTTTCACTGGACTGGGATAAAATATACACTGACCATCCAAGAAAGATAACGTGCAAATTCGTCTAAATATTTGGCTTTAAATACACAAATTGTGAACCTCAGAGCTCCTAACTTAGCCTAAATGTTCTATGTCCTAGCTAATGAGTGATTTAGGAAAAGACAAGAAAGAAAAAATATGAAGACATAGTGTAATTTTGGAGTGATGCTTTACACCAAGAAGCTGTGTGAATACTGCTGAGATTGGGGCATCTGTGGTTCAGTTGGTAGAGTGGGTTGTCCAATGACTGAAAGGTCGGCAGTTTGAGTCCTGGCTCTAACTATCCACAAGTGGACTATCCGAAGTGTCCTTGGGCAAGACACTGAACCCTAAATTGCTCCCAGTAGGTCTGGCAGCACCTTGCATGGCAGCAGCCGCCTACTGGTGTATGAGTGTGTGTGTGAATGGGTGAATGTGAGGCTGTGTAAAGCACTTTGAGCACCATGAGGGTGGAAAAGCGCTATAGAAGTGCAGTCCATTTACCATTAAGGTGCTCTGTGAGCTGTACGTACAATATAGTAAACATCCTTTCTGCATTTCCTCAGGTGTCTATCACCACAAAGACAAATGAGGATGACATCAGCACCCAATACATGCTTGACCTCACAGGGAACATTGTTTCTCAGAAGCCATCTCATTTGGGTCAAGGTAAGAAAAAAAAAATTGAATCAGTTTTGTAGTGAGCAACAAAATGATTTAATTCCTCCACCCAGGAAGGCACTCTCTGTTAGCAGTCTATTGTCATTTGAAAAACTGGTCCTGATTTGTCTCATTATCATAGTTGTTTAATGTCTGTTCTCCACGTACGTGTGGGCACGATGTTGCCATGCGCTATGTTGTAGAGGTCTCTGCTTAGTTCTGTCCTGGATGTCCATAGTCAACAGGGTGCATAACATCAGGTCATTGGAAACTAGCTCCATTCAAGTTTTACTTAGCTTGTCTCTCTTGTCCCTCTGTCTGGAGACGAGTGGTCCTGTCTATTGAATCATGACTGTTCATGGCATCACATCATTCAGCCTGTTACATGACCATAAAAATCTGATAACTGTTAGTAATCAGATAATTGTAATAAGCACTTAAGAAAAGTGATAATTGAAAAACCCTGGTTTAGACGCTCCAGTCCATTATCAAATTTCATTCCAGAGTATGTATATACGTAGTGATGGTAGACTCAAATTTCCTTTTATTGTCTTTGACTACGTAACTTCTGTTTCCTACGATTTTCATTGTGTTTACACGTGCAGATGTAAAAGAACAAAATAAATCAGATTAACCCAGTGTTTTTCAGCCTTGGGGTCGGGACCCCATGTGTGGTCATCTGAAATTCAAATGGGGTCACCTGAAATTTCTAGTAACTGATTAAAAAAAAAACAAAACTTACTAATAAAAAAATATATGGTGAGTTGAGAGAGACAATCACAATACATAAAAGACATGGCAAACTGAAACTGAAGCACTGTGGTACTGTTTATCTGTCAAATGTTCAAACTGAAGCACTGTGGTACTGTTTATCTG
>JAPQRP010000016.1:5662432-5674539 GCA_037367295.1 Apogon hyalosoma | reverse complement strand
AGTTATTGTTTGTTCAGTATTAATTGTCAGCCTTGTAAATACAAGCTGGACTGACTGTACATATCCTGACCAAGGAAGATCAAATTCTCCGTTTGTGCAGTAATCTACACCTGGCTTTTCTGCCTCCATCCATAATAACATACATTATATAGCCTAAATGTCATCTAAAATTATCATTTATTTGCAACATAGTATAACAATCTGTTACATGATCAAAAACAAATTAATTTTAGCAAAAAAAAATGTCTGTTTTGAATGTCTGGGGTTGCCAGGGTTGTGATGTTAAAATGGGGTCACAAGCCAAACAAGGTTGGGAACCACTGGATTAACCAGTATAGATGCAAGTAGACATTGGTGTATTGGGGACAAATCCAGGTGTGTTAATCTGATTTCTTGTAATCAGATTACTGCTGTTATCTAATAAAACAGATCAGATTATGCTGTTTACATAATCACTTTAATAATATGGTAACTCCAGAGTATTAGTGTGCATAGAAACAGACTCACTGTCGATGCCTATAGCTGAGAAATAAATACAGTTCAGCCAGGCAGAGCTTCTTGCATGGGAAATTTGGGATTTCTTCATCATCTGCCATCACATGGTACATTCACCATAGCAGTGACTGCTCTTTACTCTTTAACTATGACAAATCAGTCCTCAAAGACCGACAGTCACTTCTGTACAATATAACATTTGACACTATTGTATACTGGGTCTTGTAGAACAACAGTACCCTAAATTTACCCCTAAGCACTTCACACTCTTGTGGTGGTAGCAGCCTCACAATCACCACCAGTGGAGATGGGATGTCCTTGATAGCAGGAGTCCACAGCCTCAAGTTTTTGTGATAGATGCCTGGTGGACTGTGCTAGTGAGCCATTCACTCATCTGTGAGACAAAGTGGGATATGTGGTCACTGGACTGATATCGGCCTATGAGCTTTTGGTTATATGACACAGCTCTATAACAGGTTGTGACAGATGGTTCTGGTCTGTCTCAAGAATCAGTTTAAGACCTGTGGCCTTAGCTTTTTGCTCTGTGTGTTTTTTAGGTACAACAGTAAGTGTACAGAAGCTTTTTATGAATCTTCCTGTGAGGAGGCAGTATTACTCCTCCACAAAGAAGTGCAAAGATGAACTGAAGAAAATACAGGATCTGCTGATGGCCTATGCAATTATAAAGCCTGAACTGAGACTCACTCTTGCTCACAGTAAGGTCAGTAAAAAGCATATATATCTCTTTAAGATTTAAAGGATTGCTGGGAATTTTTAAAATCTGTCATTAAACAAGTTTGATGCCCCCATGTCTATTTAAGAATTAATCTTAGTTGTGGCACCACCAGCTCTGAACCTCTTGACCTGGAACATGAATATACTTCCATCATTTAACCAGGTGAAAAATTTATTGTAACAACACAAAATGAAGAAGGTTCAAGAAAACAACTTTCATACAACCAGTTGATAAGTATTATATTGAATTATACAGTTGTATGCAAAAATTCAGGCACCTCTTGACAAATAACATGATTTGGTGATTTCTCTTTTTTTTTTTTTTTGAAAAGATGTAAACAGTCTCTGTAAAGTATAGAAAAAAGGACAATATTACCTACAACAGTAATGCACAGATACTTTTTACTTCATGAATCAAGCAAAGTTTGAAAACTCACACACAATTGTGGGGTGCCAATGTTTGGACACCTTAAGTGTTCCCAAGTCTCAGATTAATTTCATTAGTTTTTTATAAGCTCAGATGTTAATTAGCTCACTAGAAATAACTAACAGTTGTCATTAGGAAGTGCTCAGAGTATTGCAGAGCTAGAGATCATTTGTAAGGAGGAATGGGAGAATATGCCACATTCAAGTGATGAAAGAATTTAAGCTAGCTTCAAAAGGTGTTTGCATAATGTGATACCTGTCTGCAGGGGTCGTCAAGTATTGAGTGTGAAGGGTGCAAAAACTTGTTTCAGTTAATATTGTCTTTTTTTCTGTATCCTACAGAGACAATGTTTATATCTTCTTAATTCAGAAATCACCTAATGATGCAATTTTTCATGAGGTGTCCAAATATTTGCCTACATCTGCATGCTATAAAAGATAAATGTGTTACAAAAGGTAATATTTTTAATTTCTTAAACCAATAGTTGTGTACAAAGCTGCAGCTTGTATTATATTTCTCAAAAGCACCTTCATTTCAGACCTTAATAATGGTGAAGTTTACTGTGAGAAATGGCTTTATTTATCTGCACGTTCACAGAAGAACCACCAGGTGTCCTTGTTAGTCTTCAGATGACCATGTACGTCTTGATTCTTTGAAATCCCATTCAGCCCCATCAGTTTTTGGGACTGTCCCTGGAATATTTGTTGTAAAGAGCCATAATGATCATTGCTTACAAAGTAATTTCATTCAGGTCGCTGAAGAACAAGGTG
The DNA here is from genome assembly GCA_037367295.1 of Apogon hyalosoma. Taxonomy (NCBI): domain Eukaryota; kingdom Metazoa; phylum Chordata; class Actinopteri; order Kurtiformes; family Apogonidae; genus Apogon; species Apogon hyalosoma. The sequence continues at coordinate 5,672,112 of JAPQRP010000016.1, read as the reverse complement.
ACTGTGATTGGTCCTCCAGTTTGTTTAATGATAGATGATAGGTAAATATAGGTATCAAAAATATTTGTCTCTGTTAACACATAAACAAATACTCAATGCACAGCACTAAAAACAGTGTATAGATGGCTACTGCATGCAGACCAAGTAACAGCTACTCTAAAGATTTGTTGTCAGACAGGTGCAGAAGCCTTTCTACTAAACAGAGGCTCATTCTTTAAATTATTAATCAAATCGTAATGTCAGAAATGTTTCCAGCCCCGTGTTGTTTTGTTGACAGCACTAATGTAAGTCAGCAGGCTCTAAAGGCTCTAAATTCATTTGGTGGAAAAAGTTATTGACAGAGGGACTGATGTGAGGGAAATTGGCTTCTTTGCTAACAGAGACTCTCAGGTAAGCTGTAAAAGTTCAGTCATTTTCAGAGTAAATCATCTGATCCAAAAGCTTATGAAGAAATAATGAAGAAAGTATAGGTTAAGGAGAAATTAAAAGTCACAAGACTCTTTGTGCTATTTGTGCTAGTTTTCATGCTCATGTTAACAAATAAATAACATACGTTCATCATCATGAGACTTACCTGGTGTCTTTGTATTTCTGTCCTGACTGATCAAAAATCCATCGTAGCAAATTTAAACATTTTAGTCTTCCACAAGACAGTGTTGGGCCTCTTTACATGGCAGATGAATTTCCTATTGATTACCTAATGTAGGGATAAATTATGTTACCTTCTATCATGATAATTTCACACGTAACTTGCTTTAAATCGAGAGAAACAGAATTTAATGTCACCAAAGTCATCTCATCAGAATGATAATCAGTCACTGCAAGACCATACGACAGTGTTCAGAGAGGTGGCAACATCTCATGGGCACAAGCTGTGCATAAATGAACAAATATACAGTTTGTGTACCGTAATCCACAACAAGAGGAAAACTGAACAGTTCAAAAGAGGAATGCACATGAAGAGGAAGCAGCTTAACAGTCCTACCTGTGTTACTACAAATTTGAAGGAAATATTGTTTCATGTTACAAACAAAAACACAATGCTAAATTTAGAGACAAACTAAATTAAGCAGTTTTTACTGATTTCTGTTTTTCATTTACATCATAATTTTTATATAACACTTTTAAAAGGTTCATGCACTCACATTTGCTTAGCTACAGCCTGTGAAATCTGAACGTTTCATGTAAATGTTTCCACAACAGTTTTTTTTTTCTTAATTGCAGATCAAAGGGGTTTTTTGGCTTTTTTTTTTTCCCCACATTGCTTAAAAACTTGGCTAATCACATTAATTTGATTTATTGCCCCGCTTTAGTTTGCATTGAAAGTGTCCTAAGTCCTAAATGGTATTTTCCTATTCCTGCAGGGTAAAACATTTTTTAAAAAGACTGACTTATCAGAGCAAGATTTTCTAAAATTTTTTGATGAACAGACTTTGAAAAGATGAATTATTATAATATGACTATAAAGAATGTGGTAAGAGTCCTTAATTATCATTAAAGCTGTTAGTTTGTCTTTTGACTGTTTACTGTTTGCAGACAATAAAAAGAGACACTGATTTTGGTTTGTTGCATTACATAAGATTAATTAACAGTGGAATTTAGAACTTAGATGTATCCATCTTTTCTTCCTATTCAAACTTTAGCTAAATGTATCCGTCAGGTGCCTCAAACACAACTATAGCTGACTGTGAACTGAATCTGGTTGATTACGACGCCTGAGTAGGCTGCTGAACACAGCTGCAGTCTGAAGCCCAGATTCTGTTTCAAGCAGCAGCCAGTTTGTACACACAGAAGTGTAAAGGTAGGTCAGGAAGAGGGCACAGCACCACCATATAGCCCTAATACAAATAATTTTCCAGGTTACCAAAGGAGGTCCGTGGCCCCATTTTGTGCAATCAGCACTCATTTACCCCTATCCTTTATCTCGAACTCTGCTATTCGACCTGTGTCGTGTTTCACAGCTTCTTCAAGAACTGTTTACTAGAGTGATCCTTTACATGTGCCAAATTGCATGTTTAATAGCTTAGACATGCCCTGCAAACAGAGTATATGCTTTTAGAAATCAACACCCATGAGATGCAGTCATGGTAGACACAAACTACACTCACCTATGGGTGTTAAAAGATTTTGGATCACTACTCTCCTGTCAGGGAACTGGCTTGTCATAAATGTGTCTCTTTACGTAGATGTACACGTATGAACTCCAGCTCGGTTTGCAGGTTGCTCGTTCCAGTTGCTATCTTCACAGGTGTTTATGCATTTGCCTGATGTGAACTCCTGGAAGTTTACCAGTGTCATATTGTTCCAGGTGGTGGTTTGGCAGAAGACCAAGGTGGCTGATCACAGAAGTGCCCTCATTGCTACACTGGGGCCCAGCACTGTTGCCAACCTGCTCCCTTGCCACCATCATCATGAGGAACCGGAGGTACAATGAGGGAAACATGCAGAGGTTTTGAGAAGTAGAAATACTGCAATTAGTGAAAAATTAAAATGAATGAGTATTTGGTTACTGTATTTGTGCATGTTTGCATTGGAAAGATGTTTTTGTTGTTTGTTTTTTTTTTTTTAAACTTTTGCTGAAAGCAGATGGGGAGAGGAATGAATTAGCTCAGCAATTAAACAGTCTACTGTTGAGACGCTACCACACAATATGTGTAAGTAACATACATAGGTGCATACACACATTTGGAAAAGAGCTCATCTGTAAAGACATGATGTAGCTTTGACATGCAAATAGATTCTAATAACATCTGACTGAAATCTTTACCAGAATAATTAACTGTTGACTTTAAAATTAATCATGATAAAAATATTAATTCTAGTCAGTATCAATAATTCTCAGTAAATGTCAAATCTTTATTTCACATTTAAAGGCTGTTTTGTAAACTTAAGTGAAAGTTGAAGAAACCAAGTGGCTATTTATGGTTTTGAGTTCTGTATTGTTAGACTGTGTACAGATTTTCCCAGGGAAATAAACTCTTCATTATTAAAAAAAAAAAAAATCTTGATCATGAGGAAGTATTAGGGTTGTCCTTCACATGATGAATCGTCTTTGAATGAAAACAACTGTAATCATACAAACATGCGATGCAATCTACACCAACATCCCTTCTGTTTTTCTTGGAAGAATTCTAGAAGTTCAGCATTTATGGATCTCAGCCATATGATTTAAAAAATATCATAATATTAAAAAAATTTTGAGGGGACGTAAAAATTGGTTTGGATTTATCACCACATTGAAGCCAGTTGAAATAGATGAATTTGAAGCCTGCTTTGCCTTGTCCAGGAACATGCTCAAATTGGGGCTTTGGATATAAAGACATTAGAGATTCATGAAACATGCAAAAAGAAAGAACAACAGGCTGAAAAATTCACCAGAAAATGGCTGGTGTCACTCAGCTTTGGTCTGAATCACGAGCATTGCCAAGTCCCCCTTTGTATGATTGGATGTGAAATAGTTCTTAAATTGCCTTCATGTTTTTGAAAGGTCTGAAAAGTTAAATTTAACTTGCTGAAACCTGCGAAACCCTGCTTCACTGCACCTCAGCTGAAATAAAAGGCCTGTGCAAATTAAGGTGCCAAATCTAAGAGCTTTACATTTTTGGACATAACATTACTTAACTGTTTGAATAATTAAATCACATAAATAGGTAAAACAGCAGCATTTGGTGGCATTTTAATAAGCTGATGGCAGGGCCACAGACACAACTAATGCAAATTGTGGATTCTCGACAACAAAATATTGCACACCACATAGCAGGAGTCACTGTTAACTTCCTTTTAGAAGTTCCATGAACTTTTGCTTTGCAGTCTAAGGGTTCAATGAAAAGGGTAGATGTTAAAAACTAAACTTATGTTATGTTTTACATGAGTCAAATTAACAAAGCAGAACAGTTTCATAAAGTAAAACCCACAGTAGAACTAAGACAGTATAAAGGCTCCATCTTTCTGACTGGACAGGAACATTTTTTTTTAGGTCCACATGGACCATTGTTCAGTCAAATGCCAAGTTGCGTTGAACATTTTAACAAAGGATGTAACAAATATGAGACTGCTCAGAGTGCGTTGATCTGCGATAGTGCTAAAGTGGTGCAGGTAGCAGCATGAGATGGTGAAAAACCACATGGTATTTAGTTTCTGCATACGCTTTGGTTAAGATGCCCCTCTATCTGTTATTGTGGAGGAATCTTTGTTGTTCGTTCTCAAAAGAGACATATTTTTCCTTGAAAAGAAATACCACTAAGTTCACCCCAAAATCTAATTTAGTCTAATTTTCCCTAAAATGAAATTAAATGCTGTGACATGTCAAAAAAAAAAGTCACGGTACGTTTGAAGAATATTCCAACAATTTGTGCACTGTGAAAAAAACATGCATTTGAAAAAAGTTAAATATATTTGTTTTGCTTGTTTTATTAAAGCCAGATACTAATGATGCTTGTACATAAAATGTAAATGTTTAAGATGGATGCTTTCTGCAAAGCAAAGGAGCACATGCTCAATGTACTTGACCGTGAGCTCATAACCTCATCATGAACGCCTGGTCTAAAGCCAGCAAATGTGGTCAGTTGGTGGGAAGCCAACTGTTGCTTTGCCCTTTTCTCTTGAGTTCTTTGCTGTTGAACAGTGAGTGATTTCTGTTAGCTAAGCTTTTCTGTGTTGACCATAATTGAATTACTGTGGAGCTGTAACTTTGTGCTTGGTCATGGTAGGTGTCATGTGGCTCATACCTGCTGCCAGGCTCCCAACTAATCTACTCTGACAGATATGGAGCAGCCCTTTTCACCCCATTTCTCTCTCCTTTTTCTTTGTTGTTGTTATTTTGCTGCTGCACTTTGGTGTCCAGTTATGAGAACAACCTTTCACCTTTTCCTCTTACTCCCTGTAGCAATGAAAGAGAACTTTTCTCCTCCTTGTCCCCAAGACCAAACTAGTTTGACAATTTCCACGGGGCCTCGCACAGGGAGAGTTGTAAGAGCCGTTCCTCAGCAGAACAAGATGTGACACTGGTTTTTGGCACCGTGACTACACATAGCTGTGGCCCTTTGGGGCCAGAGGTGCCATTCATGCTCTCATAAAGTGACCCTAATGAGCAGAAATAGAGAGAAGCATGTGTGCCCCGACCTGAAACAGCAGTTCAGGAGCAACTTCATTGGCGTGCGTTGCCGCTAATAATGAGCCCAAGGCCATGTGGAAAAAAATACAGCTATTAACTGCTTGCAATCTGTGGAACATTATTAGCTTTCCGTAATTTGCTACTACCTTACGTTCGTAATGAAGTTTGAAGTGCAATTGTTCAGTTTTATGTTGAGTCATCAATTTTAGCTGAGAGGGACCGCTGCAGGCATGATTGTAGGTGAAAGCACTGAAAAAAACCACAGCCACTGGTTGAAAATGTTGACACTGAATGCGCTTAAAAGACGGCACCTCACTGCCTGCCTTTACCTCTGATGATTCATATTTAACTTTTGAAATACTGACTTTAAAATGTAGGTTTGCTGCTGTTATGCATTATGTCATAACTGTAACCACTTCTTTGTGACACATGACCAGATTTAAAGGCTTCATCCTCAGCGGTGCAGTTGCAGGACTGACTCAACCACGGAGCCTCAATTAGACAATTTACAGAGTAGATATTACTTGATGTTGAGATGCCAAATGCAACAGTTTTCTTGAGGATTTCAATCTAAACATGACTGTAAATGATATTTGTTGTTTATTCAATCTCTTGGTCACTGTTATGGTTAGTGGTACATTTGAGCCTGTTAGATTGGATGGAGTTTAGGTTGTGTCTTAGTCACGTTACACACATCAACAAGAAGGTACTCCCTTTCAAATAAATTCTGACATGCATTTTGTCTTCTTCTGTTATTAACCAAAACCTAAACAGAAGTTTGATGAACTTTAAAGTAGTCCTGGGGTTTGCACTGAAAGGCATTTCTGAAACGTCTAGGGCTCCTAATGTATTTTTTTTACTTTTTGATGAAAGAGTGAGGAATCCATGTTTCATTCAGTCTAAAGGCCTGCTTCATTTAGTCTCCTATCAGTGATCATATTAAACTCTGAGGACAGAAAAGATAAGCTAGTCTGTGGATGTATTATAATATATCCCTTGGTGAATGTTTTTCTAATTGCTAAATGGATTGTAATTTATAATGTATTTACTTTTAGACCTAGCCCAATTAACATTAACAGTATTTTCTCTCTCTCTCTCTTTTTTTTTTTATTATTTTTTTTTTTTTTATTCATTTGAACAGATTCTTTTAGATGGCTTTTTCCCCAAGCCTGGAGCAGATTACCTTTCCTCAAGCTCATCAAGTCAAGACAAAACATTTATATTTGTCAACAACCGACCTGTCCACCACAAAGATATAATGAAGGTTGGCTGAACCATAAGATGTTTCCAAAAATGGATACTTTGAAGTATTGCGGTAGAAAAAGTTTGTGACAACAGCAACATTTTTAGTTTGTCTTTTTACTGATCAGCTGTTTCCACACTGAGATATTCTCATAACTTGCAAAAACAATACAATTCAAAATTCAGCTTTAAATTTACTTGACTATTAAATATTGCTGTTAATATAATGATTGAACTCAAATTTGAACTTACACAATTATTTTCTCTCACATTTCCCTGCAAACACAACCCTGGTCAAACTTTGGGACTGATCATCAGTTGCTACGTCAACACTACACAGCTCAGTATGAGGAAGAGGCCGTCCGGAACAGACATCCAATCCTCATGCTCAAAGTCACCGTCTCACCCTCGTCTGTGGATGTCAATCTGACGCCAGACAAGACTCAGGTTCTTCTTCATCACAAGGTAGGGTAGAGGTCTTTCACTTTTTTTTTTATTATACCCCGCCCCCATAGGGTATGTAGGATATATGAGAAATTCCATCCATCCATCCATCCAAGATTTTTGTCCAACCAATTTCTTGAAGACCTGATTCTTTTCAGATTTGACAAACAATTTCTTTACCATCAGGAGAGGTGCAGTGCACAGTTTAATGGCAAAATTTTGTAACTTTTGTGAAGCATGTTTAAAAAAAGATTTAAAGTTAAGACTTGGGCGGAATAATGTTTGTAATGTTTGCACAGTAATTTAGTTTAATGTAGTTTACAGTTATTTTTAATTTTAAATTCAAAATCAATCTCTGACTAGGCTGGGTTTAAAAAGAAAAAAGAAAACAGGGAATGAGGAAAAACTAGAATCTGGACTAGAAAAACTAGAATCAGTATGATTTAAACAATACCCAATCCTCTATATATAATTTTTATTATTATTTTTAACATCTGTCCTCTGAATTTAGGAGGCCCTGTTAACTGCTGTTGAAGCATTGCTGGTTTCTCTCTATGGATTTCGGGCAACTACAGATCACCTGCTTGGGAAGCAGCTCAGCCATAATATATCTTCCCCATCGTCTAGTCCTCCACGAACAGAGACTATGCAAATAGGCAGTGATAGAAGTGTGGAGAGAAGTGACACTTCTAATAAGCACAGTGGTATTGTCCACAAAGATGCACCTGAACACTGTACGACAACTGTTTCAGCAACACTAACCAGTAAGGTATCACTGCACCGCCAGACCTCAAACAGTAGCTCATCTTCTATTGCAGAGGACTGGATTATCAACCAGATCTCCAGTGGGCTTGAACCTAACTTTTCTCTCTGTGATGATGAAATGACTCAGAACAGTACTGACACACAAGAAAAGGACTCGGCAAGCAAATCTCCTGAGAAACCTGAAGACAATTTAGGTCCAGAGGTGAGCAAAGATCATTCATCAGCTGAGGACTGGAGCCGGGGAACGGCTTTCAAAGACCCTGTATCAAATGAACCCCTGCAACCTGTCATCATTCATCAACCCTCAGTGCAAAATAATGCAGTGACTCAAAGCGGCACAAACATAAAGATGATAAACGCCATAACAGAAAAACGGGCTGCTCTGACTGCCTACGACCTGATAAGCAACCGCACCATGAGGGCACCGCTCTCTCCCGCCACGCTGTTCAAGAAGGAGGCCAGAGCGGAGGTCCTCAGGGAGAAGCCCACAGCCAGTCTGCAGGATATCAGCACGGCTGTTGATGAGAGATGGAAAAATCTGACGGAGGCAGACCGTAAGAAGTGAGTTTCCAGACCTTCATCTTTCCAAGTAGTTGATTCCATTTCTTGTTATTTGCAAGGCAGAGAGAAAGGGGGTGGGGGTGGGGGACTTGACCTGTCATTTGTAAGTGAAAAGCCTAGCCTGGAAATTTTGTTGACATGAACTGTGTTTCTAATTTTCAGACAATAGTGCCAGGTTGACAGCATTTTGTACTATAGAACAATTATCACATAAACAATTCCAAAGTATGCCATCTATTTGGAAATGCAAAATATTTTGTGAAAAATAAGTTAAAAAAAAAAGTAATTTGTTTGTAAGACCAAAAAGTAGTTTGTAGTTTGGGTGTGTTACTGAGGGGAGTTGAGAGCCACACCAGACATGGAACCTTAGAAATGTAGCCTACAGCTGGCAAGGGTAAGAAGCAAGCACAATGTTATACATTAAAAAAAAAAGTCTAAAATCGTTCAATAGTAGGCAACATATTAGGACACAATAAAAAAATCCTCTGGTCCAAGGAGGGTCTCCTTTCTCTCTTGTAACTGTATATTTAGGATATTTTCACAGCTTTACCTCGGTGTCAGGAAACCTTTTGTCACAAATTCCAGTTAAAAATGACTCCCCTGCACTGCTTAGTTCCCATCCAGACTAACTAGCAGTTTCTCTGTTAACTAACAAGTAAAAAAAAATCAAAGTAACACAATAACACAAACAAAAGAAACAACTGGGCAGTAGTAGACCAGTGACTCCTCATTTTTCACACAGTTCAGTGCTTTGTGTTTCACATTTTTGAGGCTGCACCTATTTTCTAATATACATGAAGTGTTTGGAGTCAAAGCAGTGAGTTTACTTCAGACACAGATGTTAACTTTAAACCCAGGGACATTATGTCATATTTCATACCTACTTTTGACAAAACTCAAAGTGGCACTAATAATTATGAAAAGATAAATACCTAGTCTTGTTTCCAGCTTGTCACATAGCTCTTTGTCCATTTCAAATGTCACCTAAGCTTAGTTTATAAGTGTATGAGGAGTGACACATAGTTGGCTTGGCAAGAACAGATTTGGGACGGAACAGATGGAGGTAATGAGCGTTTGTGTTTGACCCTTGCTCTCCTCAGAGTCAAAGGATTTACATTAATGAAGGTAAGACAGGATTGAGTTGTTTGAGGAAACCAAACTCAAAAAGCAGAGGTGGCAGGTTCAATACATTATTCTTTCAAGATATATTGTCAGTTGGTCACTGTGCTGATGTTTCAAGCCTTAAATTTCACAAAATACCCAAACTAAATAAATATATATACAGGTACATCTCAAAAAATTAAAATATCATGAAAAAGTTCAATATTTTGTATCAAATGCTCTAAAATTTCCTGGTAGATGGCTGCGTTGACTGTGGACTTCAGAAAACACAGTGGACCAACACCAGCAGATGCCAAGTCCTCTTTTCAGATGCACTACAAAAACCTAAATCTTACCAAGTGAATTTTTCTCATTTATAGTCAAAATATCTCATCACACTTAAAATAAGACATAATCGCCTAAAGAGTAACTTTTCAGTGAGATATAAGAACTT
>JAPQRP010000016.1:5636608-5659742 GCA_037367295.1 Apogon hyalosoma | reverse complement strand
CCTAAAGAGTAACTTTTCAGTGAGATATAAGAACTTATTTTCAGACAACAGATCTTGAAAATCTTATTTCAAGAAATCTTACCAATATAATTTTCACTTGTTCCATTGGCAGATTTTTTTTTTTTGCTTAATTTAAGATTTGTTTTGCTTAATTCAAGCAAAAAAAATCTGCCAATGGAATGAGTGAAAATTATCTTAGTAAGATTTCTTGAAATAAGATTTAGATTTTTTTTCCAGTGTCAAAGTAAATTTTGCATGTCATTTGGAAATCAAGGTCTCAGAGTCTGGAGGAAGAGTGGAGAGGCACAGACCCACGTTGCTTGGAGTCCAGTGTGAAGTTTCTGCAGTCAGTGATGATTTAGGCTGCCATGGCATCTGCTGGTGTTAGTCCACTGTGTTTTCTGAAGTTCACAGTCAACGCAGCCATCTACCAAGAAATTTTAGAGCGTTTCATGCTTCCTTCTGCTGACAAGCTTTATGGAGATGCTGATTTCATTTTACAGCAGGACTTTGCACCTGCCCACACTGCCAAAGGTACCAAAAGCTGGTTCAATGACCATGGTGTTACTATGCTTGATTGGCCAGCAAACTGGCTTGTCCATAGAGAATGTATGGGGTATTGTCAAGAGGAAGATGAGAGACACCAGATCCAACAGTGCAGATGACCTGAAGTCCGCTATCAAAGCAACCTGGGCTTCTGGTCCACCTGAGCTGGTCGCCTCCATGCTATGCTGTATTGATGCAGTAATTCATGTAAAAGGAGGCCCAACCAAGTATGGAGTACATAGCAATGAACATACTTTCCAAAATCCTGACATTTCTGTTTAAAATATCCTTTTTTTAATTGATTTTATGCAATATTCAAATTTTCTGAGGCACAAAATTTTGGGTTTTCATTATCTATAAGCCATAATCATCTAAATTTCAAGAAATAAAGGGTTGAAATATTTCACTCTATGTCTAATGAGTCTATATAATATATGGGTTACACTTTATGAAATGAGTGACACAAAATATTGAACTTTTTCGTGATATTCAAAGTTTTTGAAATGTACCTCATTGTGCATCTGAAAAAGTGGTTCAGGGAGTATGAGATGTAATTTTCACACATGGATTGTCCACCACAAAATCCAGACCTGAACCCCACTGATAGTCTTTGGGATGTGATGGAGAAGATTTTACGCTATGGTCTGACCCTCCCATCATCAATATAAGACCTAGGGCAAAAAATGAATGCAACTATGGATAGGATTTTAGGCCTTAAAAAGGAGAATTTTGAATGCTCATACATATTGATTGGATTCTCAAATACTTACTTTTATACAGTTGTTTTAACCGCTGACATTTTAATGTGTTTTGGGTAAAAATTGTAATTTTTCATGGGTTAAAGATCCACTGTGTGATATTTAGTGATATCTAGTGGTGAAGTTGCAAATAGAAATTGGAACTACAATCCTGACTTGTAGTGGCAGTCAGTGTTGGTTATGCCCACTTTACGATTCTAATGTGATGATGCTGGTCCACACTCAAACAGAGTAGGTGACAATAACAAAACTCAATGCTGGATGTCACACAAAACAGCTACAACACACAAAGAAGTCGATCCTGAGTTACAAAATGATTCAGATTCAGAATTTATCACACCCAGCTAGTGTGTCAAAATGATCTATACCATCCAAAGCAGCATCTTCTCATAAGAATATAGCTACATCTAGAGGTAATGAGTTAAATATTTATGTTTAACTTGTCTTGAATAGATTCATTCATTTTCCAAGTCATTCATGGGCTCTGATCTCCCTTTATATTCTTTATTCTCCTTTTTTTTTTTCCAGTATGGCTGTGAAATGGGTTTTAAATTGCTTTCGTTGTGGTCTTAAAAAGTTTAAAATTGTTGAAAGCTGCAAAACCCTGATTACAGTACACATCCACAGGCACGTCAGTAACCAAAAGTACAAGCTGTACTGTCAGCTGATCTCTGCCCACTGAGCTTCTCAGCGAGCATCATGGAATAAGACCATTATACTGCACTTCCACCCAATTATTCTAGATTACTGCATACCAGTTTAAAATAATTGCAAGGTTGGAAAATGTGTATCAGCAGTACCTGGGGCATTATATAAGGTATGGAAGAGCGTATGGAAAAAGACATCTGTTCAGAATCCTGCCTTGCTGTTCTGCTATCTTAAACATGAAATAATATGTACTTGGCTTTTTTTAGTGCCACCGTTACGAGGGACAAGACTTCTAGGAATTACACTTATAAGAGTTCATGAAACTGATTATTTAAATAAGAGGGTGCTGAGCCTTAATGTATAACACATGACAATCTATGGAAACATGCATATGCTTATTACCCACTACCTAAATACACACAGGGAGGAAAGAACTCCCATGTATACCAACTTCTCATGTGTACAGTGGACACAAGGTGGTACTGGGTGTCTGTTCTTATTTTATAGCATTTTGTATTGTATGTTCAAAATTGAACAACTTTACATTAAATAGATTTATCAGGTACATCAGAGGAGCTTTTCGATTGTAACTAATATCAGGCTAGGCAGGCATCCAAAGAAGCACTGTTTTTTTCCCTTTGTACCTCATACAAAAATGTGTAATAAAGAGTTAATACGCTCGATGAAAAATAGAAGCACCTTTTTCATTCCAAACTAGTTTATGCAAAGGTATGTTTTTTGCAGCTTTTCAAAAAAATTTGCTTCACTTTTGTCAAACATCATTAGCGACTACATTTACAAGCACAAAATATTGCCATTTTTAACAGTATTTCCATTTCGCTGTTTACATGGCTAAAGAAAATTAATATTAAAATAATATTCATGCTTACAGACAGTTCTACATATAAAAAAAAAAAGAAGTAGGCCATTTCCAGAAACCCGTTTGACTAGGCAAACATAACCTCACTCATTCGTTTGTTCCAGAGCCTTCTTTAAAAGGTTGTCATGCAATATTTATGTCTATCCAAAGGCCTCAAAAGGAAGTGTTGGGATGCTCCCATACTTAAAATCAGGGCTGACGTTGGCACCCATGTTTGAAATAACTGCCTGTCTTAGAGCCAAATCCATACTGTTTGTTTACTTTGTCATCACATGGTTTTGGAGGTAATCACACTTACTAACCATCAGAGACACACAAAACAGGTCACTGAACATTCACTTGCACAGTTGCATTGTGGAAGTTAAGTTTACTGCTACAAATAAGGAGTCTGTCATATGACAACAAATACGTTTTGGCTGCCATCTGTGAATGTAATCTTATTTGCTTGATACGCTGGTTACAGTGAAAAAGGCAATTATCAGCCAATAGATGGGTACAGTAGTAGATCTAACAGAGCAAACTGTAAAACAAGCAGGTGGCTTTATGCATAAAAACCCCACTTCAGAAGCATATTGTGACTACACTAAGCCTAAAGAATGCTCTTAAAATATTGTGACGTCGCCATATATCACTTCTAAATCAGAAAATGCTACACTCAAAAAATGGCCTCACTCAGAATAGAAATATTGTCATATTTGGAACGACTGTGGAATATAAGTATGTATGCTGGAATGGTTAACTTGGAAAGGCGAGGTGTGTCATTAACACTAATTCTTGACAACCACATTGAAATCTTCAGGTATGAGGAGAAGGCAAAGAAACACCTCGAGCACCATGACCAAAGGACCAAGTTGGCCTCTGCTCAGGGCCCCAGAGAGCCGAGCACCATCACCCCAAGAGGCCATGCAGTGGGACAGAAACGAAAGGCCCCGCTCTCCAACCAGAAGCAGTTGGATGAACTCTTTTCTGCTCAGCCCCAGAAGAAGATGAAGAACTTGGCGTCTAAGCCCTCACAGCCCCTTCCCTGTTGCGTGGCTGCCCTTCGACTGCAGCTTCAACGCCTCTCGTCCCAGGGCAGCGCAGCACCACAGGGCATCCGTCTTGTAAACCGGCTGGCCTCTCAGAGCGCCTGGGTCATTTTATGTGGTCAGAGGCTCATGTTGTTAAATCCATTTCGGGTGGAGGAGGCCTTGCTGTTTAAGAGACTTCTAGAGAATAATATACTTCCAGCAGTGAGTCTCCAGAACCCTATACAGTTAACAGATGGGTAATGTATCTCGCTTGTAAGCAGCACACTGCTAAACCTTACAGTCAGTCAAAATCTTAAAGCCTGAAATAGTAGAAATGCATGTATTATTATCAAAGTTGAGTGTCTCATTAAGTATCTGCAACAACATGATTGTAAATAAATATCCAATATAATCCATAACTGTCAGAAAACCCAAGTTCTAAAAGATCTAATGATGCTGTTTCATCCATTTGTCAGACTTTGTAGGCAGACCCATCATGTTTTTACTGACATCTTGTCAGCTCATAAAGTTACTTACATCATTACTAGGGTTAAATTTATGAGCAAAATCCAGACATTAGATAACCTTAAATATAACTGAATAATACTCTGAAGTCACATGCATTCTAACCCATAGCATAAGTGCATTTCTGGCAGTTCTTTTTACTTTCTTTCTTTTTCTTAATTTCTTTCTGTCTTTCCTCCACACTATTTCAAACCCAGTGTCAGTTTCCAAACACTTGAATCGCTACATGACAAATTCGTAATTCATGTTTACCATTACCTCTAGAGGCTTTAACATTCATGCATTCTTCTATAATGTGCTAGTTCATACTGTTGTTACATATCAAACATATATGTTTAATATTGTATATTACTGTCATTTGTAGAAATCTAGGGGGAGCTGAGTATACTAAGACTCTGTGCCACATGGAGCAGCATCACCCTGAGCTCGACGGAGGGGTCCTGTTCTCTGATCCAAGGCTTGTTGCAAATGGGTTTCAAATCAAACTCACTCCAGGTACTTTGTGTATAAAAGTTTACAAGTAGCTGAGTTGCATATGATTGATCGAAGAGTTCTAAACACTGTAAAAACAGCCCCACAGCAAGGAGGCCAAATACTTTTTTTTAGTAAAAATTAATGGTGTTGTATTTATGTTTGGCTGGATTAGTTCAAAATAGAATAAGAAAAGAAACAATTCCAGCCACTGAAAGACCATAATGGGCCTTAAAACTAAAAAAAGCCAAACATGTGGTGGCAATTACAAACATTAAAGAAAACAACACTTATTAAAGGTCTTAAATGCACAAGTTATGGAAGTGGTGTCACTGAAATATTTTATTAGGACAAAGTTATAAATATTTTTCTTCAAATGAGATCGCTTTTCTAATGATGAACATGCTTGACAAGATATATTTTCTTTTTTGAAAAACAGACTCATTTCCTAGAAACAAGGCCGTAGAAATGTTATTTCCTGCTGTGTGTGCCATGTCCTTCACAAAAGAAAAAATATTTATTAAAAATGTAAAGCCAACAACATGCATATTTGTGAGTAATGCTTTCTCACAGGTGGTTATTTATTTCTTAAGAAATGTTAGTCATTGCCATTATTAATGTCATAGTTTACAGATCACTTAGAAATGTCAAACGTAGTTGTGTCTAACTGGATTACAGGCAATGACTTCTAACAGAGTTTCTGTGTAACAGATTAGTAGTGGATAAGACAAAATACCCCAGTACCTTTGGAAAAGTTGTCCATCATACAAAACAACGAACGGCAAAAGGAAAACCTATGGTTTGGGGAATCATTGCACAAAACTATTTCAACCTTAGGTTTTCCTTTCATGAAGGATTATTACAAGCACAATAAGTAGTACATGACAAGATAAGTTTTACAAATACGTACTTTCTAGAAATACTGTTAAAAATTGAATTAGATATAACATTTATTTAAACAGAAGTTTAAATTGGCAATAACCACACTGCTGTTAATAACTTTTTAGGCTTCAAAAATATATGGTTTTCTCAGATTTGCTAGAGGGGGACAATGCTCTGGTGTCAGTCTGTCCATGAATAAACTAATCTCAAGTCTAAAACAGAGTGATGGAAATGACAAACCAGTAAGAATAGCTCAGAACTTCCTAATATCCAGCTTGTTTGTGCCAGTTTTGGGCATGATTTCTCTGTTCACTTGCAAAGGGTGTACAGTGTCCTGTGAACGCTGCTTGTTTTTGATGCTGACATGGTTCACCTCACTTGACACTGGCTCTGTGCCCAACAGCCTGGTCTCACAGTAGGTTTGCACCCCAGTGTGCAGGTGATGAGAATGGTTGCCCCTTTAGAAATTCAAGGAATTTTCATTTGGCACTGCCAGCCTTGGTGGGTGTGCGTGGGGCTGAAGTCAGCCGCATATATAAGACGAGATCATTGCCCAATCTCAGCTGAAAATCTCTGGCTTTTTGTTAGGATTGTCAGAAATGTATGATGTCTACTTTTTCAGAAGTCATTCAAACTGTCACCTCATTTTAAAGTTGGTGCATATATTTCACACAAACAAAAGCATTTATGTTTATGATGGATTTGGTATAATACAAGTATGAACTGTGTTTCTCTTAGTTGTTGCTGTGTACGTTTTCTAATTACAAATGTTGCAGACTGTGCAGTTTCATACAAACAGAAGATCCATAAATCTAACTGGTCTTTGCCTCCCCAGAATTATTTGAGATCTTTCTTCAGTCATTTTGCATCCAAAGCCATGCATCAGAAATATAAATTGTGCATGATTTGCAGTATTTCCTCATGAAATGAGAACCTATCATTCTTCCACCCTACAAGACAGCTTCCTTCCAGTCTGCTGGGGCTTCTATTAGTCATTTAACACTCCATTTGGCAATTGCTTGTTTGACTTGGGCATCAGCTCAGCTGTAAACCACAATATTTATTTATTATTCTTTCCTGGAGATAGTAGTAGTGTCTGGAGTATATTAATCCTTGTTTTCTGCTTATTTTGGCCAGGGCTCACGTCAGCCGAGAGACATCTGGAAGTGACAGCAATGGCCGACTGTGTGCCTTTCCTCAGCCTAGAGGACCTCAGGGAGATCCTGACTGCAGTTCTTCACAAAAAGGCTAAGGCAGTGCAGGAGTGTCGGCCACTTAAAGTCACAAACTACCTAAAAGTGAGAAACAGAACCTGATCATGACAATGACACCTTCAAGTTTGTTTGTTTCACTTAAGTTAATCTGTAATGTCGATTTTCCCATCACAGAGCGAAGCAGTTCGACTTGTGCGTCAGCTACCTTCACATTTATCCAGGGAAGATGTAAAGGAAACACTTCAGAGGATGGAGCAGCAGCTTGATAAGACCAACCGAGCCTGCATTCATGGACGGCCATTTCTTGAGCACCTCTCTGATATCCCATGTACAGAGCAGGAGGCCAAGGCTCTGCTCAGGCCTTTAGACTTGTGAAAGTACATTTTTGAACTAGAGGGTACGTGTCCCTGCACAGTGTTGGAAAAAATTCTTCCTTGGCCTATGCCCTACGTTTCTGCCAAGTTTCATGTAATGAAATGCTGACCGACACACAAATGATGATGAGAATATTACCTCTTTAGCAATGGAAAAACCTACCCTTCATACTGTCACTGTAAACTCTGTATTATCAATTCAGTTTTGTCCCAGACATTAATAAATATATTTCAGCAAAATGTGTGATTTGGTCAGACATGTTATTCATTTTGTAAACCTTAACACAAAGGACTTTGAGTCATCAAAAAAAAAAAAAAAAAGGGCACGGACCGCTGAAAGGACAGACCTCAGTGACACAGTATTATCCACTGTTTATATTATATCTCATCACAGATACAGGACTACTTACATATATTTGCTATGAGAATTTGCTGAGCAGAAACTCACACAATGTTTTGTAGCATTAAAAGATGAATTATAGTCATAGTACAAAGTTGCAATGCATAACACACAGCTCGATATAAATACCCAGAATGCAGCATCCATATTAAAATGTCTAAAACAAGGCCTATGTTTCATATTTAGTTGAGATTTTCTGGACATGATCTCACAAAACACAGTTTTGGCCATAACTACTTGTGATTGAAAGCAGTTCTTTGAAAGGATAATGGATGCATCTGATGGTTGTTGGTGTACTTATGGTAATTTGTAGGTGTTATTTCAAAGTTCATTGGTTTCATTATCTCTGAACCTTGGAAATCTCAAGTCAACTTTGTGCCTTCAGTGCTATCTGCCTTCAGTAGATATCTCTAGTTTTTACACCAGGGAGGCAGACTGATGCTGGGTTCTTTTTGGTCTACTTCCAGTGCCTTCATGTGTATCTGACATGAACATTTCCAGAAAGGAAAGCAGAGCAATTCATATTTTTTTCAGCTATTTTGAGTCATAGTTTACATTTTGGTGGATTATCAGCAGCCTAAACGGTGATATCTAACTTCCTAACTTGATTTGTTTCCAAATATATCTTACTACCCCTAAGCTTTATTGTGGCACTGTTGGAATGGATATTGGCAAGCTCCAAGCCAGTGATCCACACTGAGCCAGCTACTACCCATAATTCTTTATCCTCAATTAGTGCCAGCTGCTCTGCCTTTAGTATTGACAGATAGTTGTATATAATCCCTGGCTGCATTGAATGCTTAAGAGATTTGCACTGTAATTTCAAACACAAAGTATAGCAAAGCCTTGACACTGTGATAACTTGTAGTGTTACCACTTCCTAAAGACATTAGTCTGATGCTCCTTCATGTGAGGAAGCAAACTCGATTAGCTCTGTGCCTAAGAAAGGAAGCAAAGGTCTATATCATTTTTGACGACTCATGCAAAGTCCCCCTTGGCTCAGAAATGAATATTTGTTTTATTGTTCCTTCATATTTTTTCAGTCTGTGATTTGACCACACTGGGATAACATGGTTACATATAGCCACACAAGGCTTTCACTCATCTCCTTTTCATATGGACACTGTATCCCACCGTAGGGAAAAGTGCAATCTGATCGCTCATCTTATGATAATATTATAGTTAGGACAGTGAAAGGTCAAACCTCAGCACGTCTTGTTTTACGTGGCCTCTGCTGAGAGGACCCACAGATGGCTTCAGCATTGCTGCGGGGGCTAACACTCTGCAAATTGCCTCTGGGAAAAGCATAAATGCCGGTGAGGACCCCCCCCTTCAGCCCCTTAACTTTTTACCCCTCACTCCTGCATGGACTCTTGTTTAAAAGTTCTTACTGTTGGATACGTGCTCCTCAGTTGCTTGTTTTCCAGAAATGCACACTGCAGCAGAATTTACTCTGTACATGATGCCTTCGGCACCCAGGGGGCATATCAGAGTAATTGGGTAGGATTAAATGGTGATCATCTTTTGACCATGTGACCACACTGTTTAAAAGGTCAGCAATAGTTCCTTTTGCCAGCTGTCTTTTAAATCACCTGTTGCACACTTTTTGACATTTTCTTTCACCAGAATGAGGTATTTTCTCATTCTTAAGCCAATCTAAGGAGTGAGAAAAAGGAAAAATTTGGGGATAAATGCAAATTATTTAATAGCCTAACCTCAATACAAGCAAAGTCGTTTCACCTACAGCGTCATCAAGATAGTTCTGTAATCTCCTATTACTGCCCTAATGTGCACAGCCACTGCCCCTGAGGTCGTACTCAGCAGCCAGGGTAACTTTACACCACTCTAATAACCCACAGTAACTGTGCACTTTAACATAGTGTAACTCTGCACTTTAACATAGTCATCAAATCCAAAATAAAATGACATGAACTATATTTAACCCCCTTCCAACTCTATTTTTGGAACAGTTAAGAGAAGTAGTCACATAGAGCACTGGTCAAGGTACTCTATGTTACTACTCTGAGACACCTGTTTCTATTTAGAAATGTGAAACTAAATGTAAGGAAGACATTTTATACACACCTCAAGAAACCATTAATACAACATTTTACTGTCTGTGCAGCACTCTGGAAAGAAGAAATTCAGTGAGATCCAATGCCTGCATTAGGTTTTGTACACCTATGTCAACTAGTAACTAACCAGGTATGTAATGTGTGGAAGTAACCCATTTTATTAAAGCTCTTTCAGTTTCATTCTTCATATTCTTATATTAATAAAGCAGTCAAGTATAAACTATGCAAAAGCCTAAATTGAAATACTTGTATTTAAGTGTTTGTTCATTAGTAATAAGGCTTGTAGGACCTCCTAAGATGCTTATTAACTTTATAGAATATGTAGACATAGACAGAAAATTCTATAATTCCATCAGACAGACGACGTCTTAACTTTTCAGCATGAAACAACATCAGGCAATCTGTATTATGTCTTTAGATTTGGACTAAGAGGAGAGAGCTGCTGAAGGAAGGGATGTTTTTTCTCGCGATTTCTGTTCTTGCAGCCTTAATAAGAGCAGTTAATAGACTGAGGAATGTTAATAATGATTGTTAACCTAGAATTCAATTTTCGTATAATTCTTTATAATAGCATGACAAGTACATTCAGTGGGTTTAACTAATTTGCTTCTTATGTCACCTTTAAACATTTATTAACCTTGTTTGTTGTATTATTAAGCTTAATGTATGCCTTTATAATGGTAAAAAGTATTCAAAACTGCCTGATTTTAAGGTACACTTTCTGAAATAGAGTAATAGCACTAGATGAAATATTCACTGAATAATAATGGATTTATTACCATAAAAAATGCGTTGTTCTTGCTTTAAATACAATCACTGCAAAGTGTATAGCCTTAAGGACATAGGAAATTATTAATTAACCTCAAGAAAGGTTTGATACTTTAGATCCAGTCACTGTAAAAAGCATAGTTCACTGTTAATAATTGCTTATTTAACTTAATTAACTCTTACTTGTCATGCACTAATAATACACTAATGTGTGTATGACTTAAGAAAGAGGCATGAAAGCTCAATAAAGCTTTAACAAGTCTTTGTATAAACATGAAATGTAAGTTGGTTAATGTCAATAAATACCTCAGTAACACTATTATAAAAAAAATAATTATGTTAATAATTTGTGTTTGCTCCTGGAGGATTCTGTTGGGTTTCTGTAAATTGGCTTCAGAGTCTGGTTTCAACCAGCTCTACATGTAAAGTATCATGAGATAACTTCTGTTATGATTTGGCGGATGATAAAGCGTCATCCGTTAACTACTACTGTTTCAAATGTTACCTGCTCATAAAAATCTTCCTGATACAGCTGTGACAAGCTCTTAAATTGGTATCATTTAAGGTTTTTTTTCTTAACACTGCTTGAATCTCTCTAGTGATTTATGATTTTCTTGAAAAACAAAATCTGAGAATCTTTGAATCACGTGCAAACAAAGGTCTGTAAATCTGTCACCAAACTCCAAAACTCCCCATCAACACCAAACTTCACAGGAGGACCAGGAGGACTTAATCAGTCGTCTTCAAACAAAACCATAGCTTGGTCCATATGTAACCAACTATAAAATCTCAGCTGCATCAAAGTTTTTTGTTTTTCAGCTAGTAATTGGTCGTGGTGCCTTGCTGTGACTGTGCGCTTTTCTGCCAACCGCTGAGGACACACTTGTGTGTTTTTATGAGCTTCAGGCGCACACTAATGTGACGGGTGTTAAAAAACCACAGGGTCTCAACTGTTGGAGAATTTACTGCCACACCACATTCAATTTCATGGGTCAAGGGCATCCACAATGGGGCCATCAAGTCTACTCTTTTTAATTTTTAATCACTTGTCAGCAATTCCCCAAAGCAGGTTTTGAAGTTGTATTGCGAGGCATAGTGCAGGATTTATTATATGCCCTTAATGGATTTAGGTAATCAAAGAAAACCAGGACTTCATGTTAAAAAGAGCAAAATACGACACACTGATAAAATCATCACAATCAGGGCTAATGTCTCAAGATGTTGAAGGAATGTTTGTAATCATGTATGTGTTTGCAGTAATGTTTGACCATAAAAGAATCTAAACTTAACATAAAAACAGTTAATTTCTCAGAAATATGCCAAACATATTTTCGAAAATGTGGATTTCCTTCTGTATCTATAAATGTCAAGCCTGCGTTCAGACAGTCTCCGGGATTTATTCACCAAGGTCTAATTCTGGAAAATCCTGCTACTGCATGAATGTCATTCAACTGAGCTTCTTGTAAAATTAATTGTGTGCAGTAACCTGTAAAAATGTACCATAAATGTTATTTCTGAGATGTCAAAGTCTATCCAGCCCTCTTGACACATACCTGATACTACTCTACATCCGTGTGTGCTAAGAGCGTAGGTCTATCATGGGGAGACAGGAGGTTTCCATAATCTGGCCTCCCTCGGCCTCCCTAGAGGAGCATCTATTCTTCATCACTGTCAGCTCCTCGTCTCTAGAGGGACAATGCTCAGCTGCCTTGGACCTTGAATGGCTTGATACCACATTTTTTTGCTTGTCGCTTTACTCCTCCTTGCAAACAAATACTTAACATTGAAGAATTTTGTAAACATACCTGGAGCAAACACCAAATTTGTCCCGTCTCCAAACTTCCAGTGGCTTTACAAAACCATTAATCATGTGATAGTTTCCCAGAGGTGACTGTCAGTTTTGAGGTAGGAAGAGTGATTCCTCATCTGTAAGTGAAAAAGCAAGCGGAGTGCAGACGGAAAGGATAAATCACTTGAATAGTGAAGACATGTAGCATTCAGCAGCTGGCCATCTGGCCCTTATCATGGCCTGGACTGGCTGATTTTATTGCTTTTCATTGCTTTCTGTGGACCCAAGAGAGATATTCACAAACAAACTGTCAATCCAGACTGAGGTGATCATCTTCTGCTGGTTGTATAAGAAATTATAATATGCACCATGAACATTGTGCACATTTGATTAAAATGTTTGTAGTAATGTGATGTAAAGTGACTTAGTCATATTTAGTTGCAGAAAAGCAATCTAGTATTCATAATTATGTTTTTCATTAGTGTATAATCATGTGATGAGGATCATGCTTTCATTGTCTTGAATGAGATGTTTGTTTTTATCATGAGTCCACCATGTTGCTTGACCATGTGACTACAGTATTGCAGGACTAATTATTTTTTGCGCCACGGTATAACAGATGCCATCCAGTGATAAGTTGCATTAGCACCACTTAGTAAGTCTGAGTGTGGACTAAAATTAATATCCCATCAACTAAGAGGCTCAGAACAGACTAAACAAATACAAGGGACCCCTGCGTATTTCCAGGCCCCATAGGTGAGGGTGGTAATTTGAAACTTCATCACTGTGTGTCACTCAATCTCATTCACTTCACCTTCATGAATGCTAAGAATTATCAGTGGTAAATGCCCAGTAGGTGTTTGCTTTTCTCAAAGGAACATGCTATTACTGGGAATGAATCATTTTACGAGCTCACCTGCTAATTATGGTACTACTTGGTGTCATATAAATAATTTAACATTATAAATTTACACTTTTATGTTCAAAAATATTTTTGTTAAACATTTAACCCCCCCCTTCATGCATCATATGGCTCATGAAGTAACCCTATTCCATGAAGTTAATACTACTACTACTACTACTACTTCTAATAATAATAATAATAGTGATGAAAATGATAATGATAATGGATTGGATTTCTATAGCACTTTTCAAGGCAACCAAAGCACTTTACATTACTGATCCATTATTCATTCACTCACATTCACTCCCCGGTGGTGGTAAGTTACATGTGGAGCCACAGCTGGGCTGGGGCAGGCTGATGGAAGTGTGGCTGCCAATCTATGCCAAACCCCTCCAACCACCAGCAAACACTCATACACACTGACACCATTGTGTGTGACGCTTGAGGAAAGGTGGGTGAAATGTCTTGCCCAAGGACACAACAGCACATAATGAGGGCAGAGTGGGATTCGAATCGGGATCTGGTTATTGGACGACCCGCTCTACCTCCTGAGCCACAGCTGGCCCCAAGTTGTATGAACTTTTGCACTAGGTTGGGTTTAAGTCCATTTTCCTTGACAAAAGTGTGTCCAAAGAGGATCTGGGACAAAATTCTTTAGTTGGACCATCTCACAGTGTGACTACTGCTATTACCTGCTTCACAACCAACAGTAATACTGCATAATCAGCCAAACATGTGCGCCTATGTAGTCACAAATGCTAACCTCAAGCCTTCATCACAAAATTGTCATCTGAACATTTTTGAAATCACAATCAGGTTCTCCTCCTCCACATTGACTTTAGATTTTTTTTCCATCCACTTTAATATCACTTAACTGTAACCGTGCAGCTGTTTGCTTTACTCCTTTTATACCACGACTGTGTTCCAGATAAACAACATGCAACAATGACATTTTATTGTACATCATCTCGCACTGAGAGTCTGAGAATTAGAAAGCAGTATCAATCTGCATATCTGTTGTATCCAAATTTATTAGATCCAACAGCAGTATATCTGTGTCATTTCTTGTTTGATTAACACGTCTTAATTTGGAGGAGCCTTTAGAGTCAAAACAGAAGAAGTGTCGTCTAGTTTCTGAGTTTATCATGTAGCTAAAACACAACTTAAACAACATCTATTGAAACATGGCTCAAATGCAGCTTTAACCCTGAAATGGGTCACTACTGATCTGGTTTATATTAAGATTCTTTATTTGTCAGTATATAGACACACACCACTTTTAACCCATTACTAGACCATGCAGACACCACACACACACACACACACACACACACACGCACACACACACACACACACACACGCACACACACACACACACACACACACACTGTAGACTGGGAGCAGTGGGTTTGCCTTATCAAGCACCTGGGGAGCAAATGAGGGGTTAAATGCCTTGTATTTTCTGCCAGTCCAGGGAATCAAACCGGCAACCCTTCAGGCACAAGCTGACTTTCCAGCCAAGTCTCCAGCCTTCTAGGCTCTAAACTGCCCCAATTATGAAGTATTATGAACTTAACTGTCACTCTACCATACTGCATGGCTCGGAGCAGTCTGCAGTGAAATGATCTGAAAACCAGGCTGACGTTAGCTCATTTTGCCTAAATTTGACCTTAAAGGATAACTGTAGAAATCAGTGTTTGTAAAACTGTAGTTATGAATGTAATTGAATGAATGAATCTGTCCGTTTTTACATTTCTATGTTGTCATCTAATAGTCCTATCTTACATAGAAAAATCAACCATTTTGAAGACATTTACATTTGATAAATCATAATTGTTATTCATTCGCATTACTGAAAATGTATGCATATGTGCATAAAACAAAATTAATATGATCTAAATGAGACCAAGACTGACAAATAAAACAGACTGTCTACCTTTCAATGATCAAAACCATGCTAATATTCTGTGCAAAAAAGACTTTTCTTGTTGATAGTGTTTTGAGGTTGTTGCAGCTTTTGCCGAAAAAAATTAAGTCTGTGACCATGAGTGACCCATTGTAAGTCCATCTGTCCCTCCACTTGTCATGGATGCAATATCTTGCCAATGGCCTGATAGAATATCTTCATATTTGGAAAATTCAGTTATTACTAAAGAATTCATACATTACCTATGACAGAATTTTGTTATACATCATACTCTTGTAGAAGTACTTATCTGTTTATCCATTTTATCCATTATTTAATGACATATGTATGTTTAATGCAAGTAATGCATGAAGTACAGACACCATGTTTTACACTGGAATCATACATGTCAAATATAGTGTGTATGTATATAAATACATATATATATATATACATATATGACCATAACACAACAATACACACACGCACACGCACACACACGCACACGCACACACACACACACACACACACACACACACACACACACACACACAGTACATATACTGAGAACTTCACTTGATGCCGTTTATTAAACTCTGAGCCCTCTGAAAACCTAAAGAAAAGCCTGGGATGTACACTGACATTTGACCAGCTCACAGATGAATTCAACCACAGATTTACTGATGTACTTATGTAAAAGCATTTCAATTGTTGTGCTTGTTGTAGTATTTTTTGTTGACTTTCAAATGAGTGAAGAGGGCAGAGGAAAAATTATGAAAAGCAGATCAAAGATGATCTATAAACTACCCTCTGCCTCTAATGCCTCTAACAACAATTATAACCTGAGAACAAAAGCTATAAACTGTAGTTTTGCATCTCTTGTAATGGTAAAGATCCACACAACAAAAAGCAACAGGTAGCAGAATACTTTATTTTTAGGTCATCAGAGGGATTTTAATATGTTCTTGCTTTATAACACATTGTTTAATATTCTTTCAGATTCTTTTGCTCACAACTGTGTTGTCACGGCTGATTTTGCCACAGAGGGATCTGTCAGCAGCAACACTTCTCCAGACTGTATGGTTTGTACATCTGTTAAAGGCTCCAGATGTTTTTGGATTCACCTGGCAAACCACATCTCTTTCTCCACCTGTTGTCCGTGGCCTCATGACCACGGCCAAATGGTTTGTCTACAACAGCTGCTATAGACCGCTGCACATATTAAATGGAGTGAATATGTTTGTTTATTCTTTAGAATTTTTGGGAGATATTGTTGAATCTTAATGACTTTTTTTAGATTTTGCAGAAGCTAATGCATTTCTACTGATACACAGGTTATGAATGCAAGACCTACAGTTTAGTACTACTTATGTTGCACAAGGTAAATATTTCTTTCATCACTTTCCCCAGAGCTCTTTTGGTTACATATGTAGTTTGTGTTGAAAACATTGAGAGACAAAACAATCAATCTAGAAAGTAGAATAGAAATAGAAATGTAAATGATGTTTGCATCTTTTCGTCATCATCCTACCTCTTTTCCTCAGTACCTAAATAAATCTAATTGCTGAGAAACTATGAATAACACTTGCACTACATTTAAAAATGAAATTCCTCAAAATAAAACTAAAGTCCCTTTTGCAAGATAAAATAAAATGACATACTTATTCAGGTATCAGATCTGTAATGACCCTGATCTGCACCACTGGCCAGAATCCACATTCATCTTCATTAAATGTTCTTTTGCAGCTGTGTAGCGCCCCATTAACAGCTGTTCATTAATACAGACCTGAGAAGGAATGTAGTAGCCTCTTTTCATTCATATTCTGTTAACATTGCACAACAGAAATCCTGTCCAATAACGGGGACTCCAGCTGCCTTGGACTACTCCCTGACCCCCTAACATCCTTCTTCCCGTTCTCTCACTCTCTCTTCCTCACCTGTCAGAGGTGGAATGTCGTTGGCGGATGCAGTCCTCTAGGGAAGGACTCTCTGACAGATGCTTAGTCAAAAAAAATGTTTACCAGGTCCTGTTCATAAAGCTGTTTAAAACAAGAGGACTAAATGAATTGATGCACATCAGTTTATTATAACAGTGGATAGCGCTGCTTCAATAAAATGAGACTTTTCCTCTGAAAAGCTAGAAAAAAAAGTTTACCTGACGTCTACACACATAACAAGGAAATATTCCTTATATTATTCATTTGGACTACAGCTGGGCACATGACCCAATATTTATATATACATCACATTTAGTGATACCAGCAGAGGTGTTGAATGTCTGCACATCGTTTACTGCAGTGACAGTATCTGCACTTCCACTTGTCAAAGAGCAGAACTACTAGGGCTATAGATATAGATACAGATACAGATACAGATATAGATACAGATATAGATACAGATATAGATATAGGAAACTAGCATTACATTTGTCTCTTGTTTTGGTCCATCTTTTGTGCATCTTTTTGTTACATGTCTTGTGTCTATTACATTTTCATTGTTACAGCTTACATATAGTGTTTTGTCTTTTTACATCATTTTCATTGTTTTGGTCTTGTTACATGTGTGTAACATGAACTGAGGACGGACTATTCCCTTTCTTTTTGACAAGGTTTTCATCTTGTTTTTTTTTCATTTACGTTGTTTCTAATGTTACATCCTTTACATTTTGTTACATCTTTAATGCCACTTTGGTCTTGTTACCATTTCATGTATTTTTCATGCACTAATGGAAGCACCAAAACATCTCCTTTTCTGTGTGTTATTTCATCTATTTATGTCGAAATCAGTCTTGATGCTAGGATGCTGCACAATATACAATCAGTAATTCTGCTCCAACGCATTACACAAGAGTAACAGATAGACCATATAGTTATCCCTGTGTGCTATGTGAAAGCGATGTGATACAAATTTAATGTGGAAATATAGGGAATTAAAAGAAAAATATCAGAAAAATACTCAAGTACAGATACCTGAATCATCTAAATGGTAGGAAAGTATTGTAATTCTTTTAGACTTTCTTTTCACTTTGTTTCTCCCGTGCTGATGTAAATCTTCACTTTGTGCATCTTAGTTCACAGAAACTTTCATCCACTGTTTTCCCTGTTATCTAAAAACCTTCCCTAGGGAAAAGTAGTTCTGTGGATCCACTCTGCCCGGGGGTGTGCTGTGGGTCGATCGTCACGGCAGCTTTCCAGCTCTCAGCAGGAAAGGAAGTGGCTCTCAGGGGCAGCGCTCAATTCGCCCTCTACTGGGCGGAAGTCAGGCCTCAATGAGGCCGTCAGTCGAATAGGTCATGCTGTCAGAGCACACCAGAGTTCACATCCTCTCATTAGACTGCAATACTTTCAACGTGCCTTCACTGAACAAAGACAAGTCAGGGAAATGTAGCCGAAATAGGTTTGAGATAAACCGGGCTTATTGTGATAAGACCATGCAGGTGAAGTCAGGTAGAAAAATAGGACTTGGAAGGTTTACTTTCCTGCACTCATCCACCTGGCACAGAGGCTTACATGTTGTCTTGTGCAACTTATCCTTTTGCACCATGTGCTGAAGACATAAAGATTCTCAGCTGCTGAAGTGTGAAACAGGGCTGCATCGTGGCTATGTTGAGGTTCAGGTTGTTGTGTTGTGAAACTGTAACATCAAGTTTGGAAATGATCTGCGTGCTGGCAGAATGACACCAAGCAGATGGCCAAACAAAGGCCTGTATTTGCAGCTGCAGTTATATTTTGTTTGGGAGGGATCTCTTTAAAATATTGGGAATAGTTTTGGTACTGAACACAGGAAAATTGGATTCCAAATGACATTAAACCTTTTCAACATCCAGCCTAAGCAACCCTAGGGTTAGGGTTAGAGCAGAAGAAATGTACGGCCAGAATGCATGTATTTGACTTCTGTAGAAAGGAAAAATGTTCTCATTTCTGTTTTTAATACATCTTAAATCTAGCTTAAACTACATAAATTCAAACATAGCTCAAATCTAAGCCTTGGATAAGTCTTGGGTGTCCTGGTGGATATTTAGATGTTAATATTCAACAAATACTAATTGATGAGATGTACATGCCTCTTGTGAAGCACATTTAACAGGACATCAGGCAGACACAAATTTGCTCAAAGAAACAGAGCTGAACAAACAAGCTAGAAACTTTATTTGTTAAAACAAGTATATAGAGTTGCTGTATTACATCTTGCTAGATTGTCATTTTATACATTTACCAACAGTGGTTTAGAAAGGCAACTCCTACTGGAAATAATGGCACATGTAATACAATACAAATTAGCAAACATATCAAAATCAGTTTTTACAACTTTTGTAGCAACCAATTCTTTCTATTGGTGTGCCATAGTGCAAACTGTGTTGTTCAAAAGACAGAGTTTAATAAAGCATGATCTCAACATTCATACATCTCAACAATCTGTGTTCTCTGTCTTTAACACATTTTTTCATTTTGTAGGCTGCATTCACTGTGCCTTCAGTTCAAGTCCTTCTGTCCAGTAAAGTGAAATTACAATCAGAATAATTCAAGTGTATCGGGCAGGTCAGGCTGTTTGGTTGAATAGTTGTAGATTATGATGCTCCGTGGATATGTGGCTGTATGTGTGTTATGGCAGAGTACAAGACCTGAAGTGGTGTTTCACCTCGGTGGAACGCTTCCTCTTTTTGTATCTCAGGGGTGATCAACTGCCAAATAGTCACCTGCGCTGAGGATTTTCCTCCCTGCTGTGCTCTTAAAAGAGAAAAATAAGATTTTTTTTTTCATACAATACCAGAGAAAGAATGGCCTAATTTTTACTAATTGAAATGAGTTTAGGTGGGGTTAGGGTGTGTTTTGGAGATTTATTTTCATTAACCCCCTACTCGCCTTTGTGTTCTACCAGTGTGAAATATCACTCTAAATGGTCTCCAGCTGTGTTTTTCCAAGCCCTTTCAAAAAGTCCATGAGGATTCCTGGTTTCACTCTGAAAACACAATTTAAAAAATGATTACCACAACATAAAGCTCAGCAAAAAGTGTAAAAGCTTGTATGATGACTAGGAGTGGAGTGGAATGGAGTGGATGGCGCATGTTTGAGTATAATCTGTTGGCATGGTTGAAATAATGTAGAGAACACTGAAACATGAGAAAATATTGCAAAACTGACTATTTTTACTGTCTACAGTCACTCCCCAAGTCCAGCATCTGTTTTTGTGTCCCTGCATCCATCTGACTTCTACTGCAGAGGACGCAAAGGAAAGAAAAGAAATAGCTTGAGAAAGCGGTGGCCTTTGGGAAGGTCAGGCTATTCATCGCCTCTACTCTGGTTCTATTGTACCGACAGAAAAGCACTGGAACTGGTTGGTTGGTTTGTGTCAAAGTCTGAAGTCGGAAGCCAGACCGAGCCACAGCAGCCCCACCCATCCGTCCCTCCTCCATTCTTGCCAGGGCCTCAGACCTAACTCAAAAGCATCCACAACGGTCCACCACCATGGAAGGGATCTTGCCATAGATGATCTGCTCTTTGCGGTTAAAGTAGAGCATGTTGATCGGTGACATCTTGGTGGGGGTACAGCAGGGGCCTGCGGTCCCTCTTGGGTTTGCCTTGTTCACCAGGTGGGTGTGTGGGTACTTCTGCAAGTGCATGTACTCGCACTCCCCAGAGCAATAGTTGGCTTTGTAGCGTTTTGGGGCAATAATCCAGTCCCAGCCAAAGTCTTCGAAGTCCACTGTGAGTGGGTAGCGACAGCAGCGGGACTCTGGCGAGTTCTCGTCGCAGTCCAGGCCTGTGTCTCTCGGGGCACGCCTGGGGCCCTCGGAGATCTTCACCTCCATAAATGGTTGCTGGGAAGACATATGTGGAAACTGAGACACAAGAACACAGATGACGGCATTCGGTTTACATTTTATAATCTGGTGCCCTTGACCTTTGGCAGCTGGTTTTCAAACATGGCATAATAATATTTTGAAACTCAGAGTTTTAAAGAAATTAAATCATCTGTTGGTTGGTTAACCACAGCCATCTTGGTATTCTAATTGCCTCAGAGGCCTGTGCCAGCATTTGAGCCATGTGAAAGTGTGTTTGTCATTGATAGTAGTGTGTGCAGTGCATGCAATTACTCTGATTTGCACAGTCACACAAAATACTGTTAGGAATGTGGAGCAGGTGAACTTTTATGTAATCTAGCAATAAGATTTGAGTTCTTGTGGACCGGGCATCTGTCCAAATGCAGGTGAGTGCCTACATGGAGTCTGTGTTGATTAGCAACTTTCAAAGCTCTTTTAATTCTGGATTCCTTCTTCCCAGCAGTCAAATACATGAATGCTTAAGCACCTGCTGACTCTTCAAAGCCTTTATGGGCACAAAAGCCTGGGCCAATAACTTAAAACCTCTATTAACTTAAGTAAAGAAGCTTTTTTGGTACAATTTGAGTAACAACACAGCATATATTAATAAGACTGCTTTTTAAGATGAAAAATAGGCCGCCTTAAACTTTCTGCTCTCACATATTGACAGTCAGACGAGCTCTGCTACTGTTTAAATGTCAAAATAAAGCTTCTTCTCACCAGTCCTTCCTCTCCAGGCTCCGAGGAGGTCACAGCCAAGTCATTTCCCCTCGAATCAAACGCGTTTATCTCGATTCCCCAGTTGGTCTCCGGCTGCCGCAGCCACACACTCAACACTTGTTTGACGTCTATACTTTGCCAAGAGCTCACTCCGGCGCTCACGTCGATCTTTAGAGACCGGATCCGTATGTGCCTGCTCCCGTCCACGACCGGCATCAGGCGGGAGATCTGGAGGAACACGGTGGTGTCCTCGGACGCCGGCCGCAGATGCACCCACAGCTGAGCCCGCAAGATGCGACTGGCTTGGATCTTTTGAGTGAACGAGAAGAAGCAGCACTTGGGCTCCTCGTCCACTTGCACGATGGGGTCGGCTGGAGGGAGAGAGGGTAAGGAATGGTTTGGAATAGTCATGGAGCTCATCCCGGGTAAGTCATTTCACCTGCGGGACATTTATGAAGCTCTAAAGGTCCTGTATGAAGCACACGATTTAAAAGCTTGGTATTATTTATATGTTGACTCTTCAGATCTACAGTAAAACCTATTCCATTAACTCCCGGCACAGTCGGCCGTGCGCTCTGCTCTGTGCGTAAAAATCTATTCCGCTGAGCGCATTCCACCCGCGCGTAAAGCAAATCATAAATAGAGATTAAAAACTCACGTTCAGTTGCCATCATCATTATTGTTTCTGTGATGGCGTGCTCGTCGTCGTCCTCCAGGATCACATCCCTGTTGTCATCTCCGAGCACGTCGTACTGGTCGAGGAGCTGCTGCAGCGGCGGCGCCTTCGGCAGGAGCTGTTTCACTATGTCTCGGCTGATGTTGGGAGCTTCTTTCATCCGCAGTTTGCTCAGAATCTGCGATTTGATCGCGTTTAATCGCATGGTTTTAATCTGCTGCCGGACCTCGCAGGTGGAGCACTGCTCCGTGTCTTCTGGTACGGTGGCGGAGATCTGCTGCTGCGTCTCTTGGTCACTCAAAACTACTGGACCCAAAGCGATCAGCAAGCTGAGATAGAGCACTATCTGAGACAGAGGCATTGTCTCTGCAGGTTGTTTGGAGAACGACCCTGTGCTGTGCGTTGGACCTGATGCCCTACTGAACTGGCTTTGGATTAATGTCCCGCACTGATCGGCATCATACTTTATTAGCGCACACCTTTTTATACTCCAACTTTAGCCTCTTTTGTGTCGTCAAAAACTATGATTGGCTGGAGAGGCAACAATGACTTTTAACCGACTGACATGAAAACTTTTTTTCGCTGTCAAACCATAAAGGGATTGAGACTGTAAGCATGTGCTGGACGCATCCGCACATGGATAAACGCACTTTTCTTACGGCGATTGCGCAACCTGCGCAGAGGCACAAAGTGTGTGTGTGTGTGTGTGTGTGTGTGTGTGTGTGCGTGTGTGCGTGTGCGTGTGCGTGTGCGTGTGTGTGTGTGTG
>JAPQRP010000016.1:5576390-5599362 GCA_037367295.1 Apogon hyalosoma | reverse complement strand
CATACACACACACACACACACACACACACAGACACACTTACTGTGCATATTATAGTACAATGTAATTCCTTTTTTTATTATTATCATTATTACAACTACTTTATTATTTATTTCCACTAACATCTAATGTGCAATTGCCTGTTTTCAGAACAATTTTTTTAAGCTATTGTTATTATTACTATTTTCTTTCCTTTTCATTTTCTTATATGTGTACATTACGTGTTGTGCTGCAACTAGAACCTTAATTTCCGGAGGGCTGTGCCCAAAGGATCAATAAAGTTCTATCTAATCTAATCTTATCTAAAGTTGCAGGCTATATTATAATTGATACCTAAGCATTTGCATGAACACATATGTTTTAGAGTGAGTGGGACCATAAATAATGGCAGCACCTGTTATGTCACACAGTACACTAGCTCCACACTGGCAATGACCTACATTATCTATTTAAAGCAGCATACTGTAGCATTCTATACTCAGAGTACAAATAAGGTCAAATTTGCACTGCATATCAGCATTGTCCTCTAAATCCAAGCATTAACAAACAGTACAGAAGCTCAACAGTTCATGTGCATTTATGTTTATGATCTATTTGATCACAATCTACAGCCCCAATCTGTTGGGATTTGATTCTGTATTTTCATGTTTGTGAAAGGAAAAGGAGATGCTATTGGTCACATTTGGCTTTCTGACTGTTTTTGTAAGTTGGTGTGAATCAGGAGGAGGGGATGGGCCAGGGAGGCAGAGAGGGAGGGATTAAAGAGCTGACCTGATTCACGGCTGAAAATGTAATATCATAAATGCAACAGATTATGGCTGTTGTTCAGAACGGGAACGGGGCGGGGTTAAATCTGTTAATCCTGCCATGGAAGAGTGAGGGAGGATATAAATGAGCCCCTAAAGGATTCATGACGGCTTCTTTACTTATATACAATTTTAACATTTTAAATGCTTCCTTTTTCATGTCTTAATGCTAATAAATAAATTAGAGGCAGAATTGTTTTTTCCTGCATCTTTTATACTTCCAACAAAGACATATTTCATCAAGGACACATGGCAAATCAATATTGATCATACAGTGCATCCACGCCACGCCCTAAAGAAGCTCCCACCCTGTCTTTGGGAGGTGATTGCTGAATTATGGAGTGTTTGTGCTGGGGGTGGGGGAGTGGTGGAAGGGGGCCTAACAATAAATCATGGCCAGAGCCACTTACAGGCAAAGGCATCCTTGGGGACTGACATAATGAAATCCAGGAGAACACAATGCAGCCAACATCTCTATCCACTCCTGATGTTTGTTTTTTTTACATTTGTCATTTATATTGTGTAAATATATTGAAGCTACAGCACACAGCTGTAGAGCAAGAGGGGCCTGAATGCATAAAAACATCAATGAACAAAACAACTAAATTTTAAGTGTAGGTTGGTTGTGTTGCTAGTTGAGCAAAGAAGATATGTAAAACTTTGGGCTGTTACAATAGGCATTTCATGTTTCCTGACAGAAGTGACTGATCACAACATCCCGGATAATGATAGTTACTGGTGGCCCTAAATACACCTCTGCAAAAAATATTACCAACAGGAATGCTTGTCATTTTTGTTTAATCTATAAGCATCTGACATTTCTCCAAACTTACAAATAAGAATACATATTCAGAGGCAACAACTAGCTAATATAACAGAACATTTCTTTCTTTTAGACCTCAAACAATGCAAAGAAAGCAAGTTCTTATTCATTTTATTTAAGGTTCCTACTAAGTTTCCATAAGTCACGGTACAAGACTTTTACAATCTGTCACCCACAAAAACAAAGCAGTGTTTGACAGATTGTAAACATTCATCTTCTTATTGATTAGATTCCAAAAGTATTGTTCAGTTCTGGAAATATGGACTACTTCTTTCCAGATCAGTATTTCTAGGTGCAGTCTGTGACTCTTTTGTGGGCACTGATTGATGGCTAACTTGGCTGGAGATCAAGATGTTTGGCTCTTGTGTCAACTGGTACTTAATTACAATATGTTATTGTATCTTAGCTACGTTAACTAATATTACCATTAGTAAGGTATTGCATTATAGAACTATAATTAACTATATCATTGCATTATATAGTCTGCCAGCTACCACTAATTAGTGAGTTTATACATAATGCAAGGTACCCATTACAGTTATCAAACACAACAAAATTGATTAAGTAACTGGAATTACTTGGTGGTTGGTTTTTAACATGACAGTGTTAGTTGATGTTTTCAGAAAGTTAAAAGCAGCACTAGCCTGAGCCTTTTGTCCAAATAAGGTGGCTACTCGCTTAAACAAAAACCAAGATGTTAATATTCAAAATTCAATTCCTTAAGTCTAGGTCTAAGGCACAAAATGAACTGAATTTGCCTGCAATTCTTTTTTCATTTTACTTGCATGGTTTGGTGCAGTTTTTAGTTTCTGTAAACTGGTTGTTTTAATTTCATATACCTAAAGTATAATAATCCTGTTTTGGACATCCCAGCCTTTTCCAGCACTTGGAACCCAATATAGAATTGCAGCATACATCAGCTTTCACAAACAGATCATAGACTGCATGAGAGAGTCAGTGACCCCAGGATCATGATAAAAATAAACGTGGGGTCCAGAGCCAGCTGGGAGAAGGGGAAGAAAAAATTATTCGGAGTGTAGCATGGATTCCAAGTTTTCAGAGATGGGCTAATATGGTGATGCAGAACTCAAGTGCCTTCAGTAAATACAGTGCGACACTGTGTTATGATGACATCACACATAAGCAACAAAGACAAGTAGCCAAGATGCCCTCACAATGTGCTAGGGGTCTTTGAAGAGATCCTGAGAATCTTTGCTTTCATCATCAGATTAATAACAAATGCAACACTTAGAACCCTAGAAACGCCCTGACAGACACATGACACAGCATCCTCCTCTGCACAGAAAATCCTCCACCTTTGCACATTAACTACAGACCCATTTCTTTCCAACACTCACTGTCACCTCACGTATGTGAAGACAGCAGTACAAATATCTCAGCCTCACAAAATATGCCTTCTTTCATTCTGCTCCACTCATTTTCTGTCTGCTGACATTATGATCTTCATTTTAACGCCAGGCATGTCAGCCAGAGTCCACCGCATACCATTGCACAGTTGAGCACATCCTGGAAAGTGTGAGGGAGTAACCACGTTCCACTAGGGGTGCTGCCTATGTCTATAATACAGGGATCCTAGGAATTCAAGCTTTCTTTTGCCCAGTGCTGATGCTTGCCTTTTTGACTTTTGATGCAGTGCGAAGTCCATTTCAATATGTTACCAAGTACAAGAACTATGGGTGGACACTAAAAAATATTTTTGAATTTAAGTCAAATTAATTGATGTAAGCTGTAAGATTAGCAAGGGGTAAGAACAGCTTTGAAGTGAAGCCAATGCCGAAGTATCTTAAGTGTAACACCACTGACGACCACTGAATGCTACTCCAAAAAGGCCTAGATCCCATACACTAGGTTTTTTCCAGGAGTCATTATGGTCTCATTTGGTTCCAGTAAGTGTTTCAGTGGTTTATCTGTATTCAAATCTACTGTTTTTGTTGTTGATAAGTTACACTGACAAGACCATGAAATGACATTGTTCCACTAATGTTTGATGAGATCTATCATTTTGCCATGTCTGTAACCTGGGGTTTAGCATTAGTTCACCTTGTGCTATACAACACCACCCTTCTGTCCAAATATGGCCAGTTATGGCTCATAAGACCCAACAGTAGGTGTCATTCTGATCTCATCCATTTTATTTGGATCTTCTAAGTGATCTAGTTTTGTGTATGAAAGCTTTTCTGCTGAGTTGGACTTTATACGTTTCTTTAAATTTAACAAAGTACATTCTTCCTGAGAGACACTCAACTTGTGTTTCAACTTCTAATCACATGTTAGTTGCAGGTAATAGTTACACTAAAAAGAGTCTTTCTTATGCAATCCTTGATGAAGTATGTAGCATTTAGCATAAGCACATCCATAACCCTTTGTACGTGGCCCTACAAGAGCTGGTTCGGACAGCTTGTGTAACTCTGCCCCTTTTCATTTGAATATCATCACTTAATGCTATAAAAGCTGACTTCAAAATGGCAGCCCCAAAACCAGCTGTTATAGTTGTGATATCATGGCAGCTCTGTCCACACACAGAGTCTATGTAGTTCAGCCTATCAGCAGTTAAGATACTAACAGCTGGCATCAAAATGTAAAAACCAAGTAAAAAAAATAAATAAATAAAAAAGTTTGGTATCAGCTATTGAGCAAACTGGTAATTGAAACATCAGAATCAATATCATCTTAGAAGTTTAGGACTGGTAATCCCTAAACAACTGCACTAATAATGGGAATAACAAACTAATCAAATGAAAAATGCCTCATATAGTCACCTTAATCAGAGGAAACTAATCCAATCTGACAGAATTTTCACTTTTACAGTGTAAAGGCATGGCATAAACCTCTGAAAATCAGATCAATAGAAGCATATTAGCTGCTAATAATAATAATACTAATACTACTAATAGTAATAATACTACTAATAATGCTAATTTTATCTTTTCTCTCCATGTGGAATATTAACAGATGTAAAAGGTTTCTAGCAGAGACAGTCACATGGAGGGAGATAGCAAAACAGAACTAGTTCTGTGGTTGGTAGCTAATTTTTATTGAAGACTTTAAAAGATTTAAGGATTGCTGAAGACCTTGATAGTAGAAAGGTTTGAAACACTGTGCTGTTCCTGCATTCAGAATGATTTTAACTGGGCTGAGGAAGTTTTGTCCATGATGCAGCTTATGATTCAGAAGCACATTTCTATACCCAGTAGAATAAAACATATGGGAAACTGTAGAAATGTTCCAGGCCAACTTTTCATTCACTCTTTAGCTTACACTCTTACTGAGGACTGACTCAAGACTCAAGCCTTTTCAGTGTTTTTTTTTTTTTGGCTCCTTATTACCACAGAGTTGATCGTTTGTAAAGTGGTTCACAGGATGTGGTGCTCCCACAGCTGGTCATTATAAAGTGGGTGTATATCATTTAAGCAAACATCATGAAATCTTGATGATGTGTGTCACAATTGAAAAAAGGGAGATGAAAAGGCAGAAACAGAGGGTCCACCACTGAACCAACAACTGATTTATTGGAGTTACTGTCTGAATTTAGGTTTCTGAAAGTTACCGAAACAGGACCTCAAATACTATGGAGGTGGAGGTTTCTGAAGCAGTCGATCCATCTGACAGGCAGAGCCACATACCAGCCCAAATGCTTTTGCAAAAGAAATAATTCAGAAGTCTGGATATATAGTCATAAAACTGTGGTAAGCTATGTGTACTGAAGTGACAACAAACTAGTTTATTCCATATCGTCAGTTGTAACTCAGTTGGTAAAGGTTTGTTAATCTCTTTGGTGCCTCAGGAGAAGGCCATCTGTCTGCAAAAGTCAATTAGCTAAAGAGGAAGCTACAGCTTAATACCTTGGTCATTTACACTTGACTGACTTAAAAAGGGAAGCACAATATGTTCTTGGTAGTAACATGATGTATAATGCAGTTTTGACAGTAATATTAAGGACTAATTAATGATTCACGTAACTTGCAAATAAAAAGTACAAAAAAAATATGTTGGTCTCAGCTGCTGAGGTTTAATGCTTTTGTTTCGCTTGAAACTAATGTTCAATGAATTGTATATTTATGTTTTGGTTGGTGATTTGTCAGTAATTTTATTGTTTCAATTAGATCAAATAATAGAAATGTATTTAACTTTAGCTTTCAGAAACCATCAAACATAGAGTATTTTCCTAAACTAAAACTAAAACTAATTTCTACAGAATTAATGTCTTCTGACACAATGACTACAACTATTCTTTCAAATTAAATTGAATCAGGTTGATATTATCCTTAATATACATTAGTAAACAACTCATCTACATAGCTGTGATACAGACTGACCTCATGCATATGAGTTTATATGATCTGCATCCATTTGGCCCTGGATTAAAATCCCTGTTCCTAAATAATTAATATGTTTGGTATCTACTCACATTGATGCAGGCCAAACAGTGCCCCCCCGCACCCACCACCACATTACACACAGCCCTCCCCTTCGTCAAGTAATAACAGGGCCAGTGCAGCTGGACACCCTTACCAATGGCGGTCTCTGGCATGGCGAACAGTGTCTTTTCAGTGGCCACTCGAAACTGTCCATGAACTGAAAGGCCAACGCCCTGAAGGGTAGAGGAGGATAAGCATTGTCAATAAACAAATGACAAAGTGAACTGGACTTGCAAGCGGTTATAATAGGGCATACCCACGCAATTTGGACTCAAAGCTATGTTGACCTAAGTAAAGCAACCCCATTAGTTGACTGGATTGAAAATGTGGTATTTAGCAATTTTGCAGATAAAAGACTATATAGAAAAAAGGCTGTGGGCTATATCAGTGAAAAAAAAAAATCACAGTAAAAGATGAAAAAAGAATCAAAGAATTGGAGAAAACTAAGATATCGTGTATTATTTAAAAATGACACAATGCAGACAAAGTCATGTAACTCACAAACATAAAAAAAAATCCAAAAAAATCATTTGACACCACATTTAGTGTTCTTCAAACTAATCTGAGAAAGTGTACTTATTTATAGACCCAAATAGTTTCTATCTCTATTAGCATATGACGCATTTCAACATGTGATCCACACTTCATGGAGTAATGTTCATATTTATGGATGTACATGATAAAATATAAAATTTGATCTTGCTTTCAGGTTGACAAAAACAATTGGCTTACCACTTTGTTAGTGCTTGGACCCCCAAAACAACTAATGTTATAAGACAAAAGAATGACAGAGGGAAGAATTTGAATGCAGAAAAATAATGAGTGTAAATGTCACCTCTGTGAAGTAAAGCTAATTTGTTGTTGGTCTTTATGATGAAAAATGCAAACAGCAAATCAGGTCAGCCTTGTGCAAGTGTGTGTCTGTGTGATTAACGTGCGTTGCCTCCCAGCAGGGGCATGGGGTGAAGGTTAATGAGCAGCACTGGCCAGAGGACATTTCCAGCACAGTTAGGGCTTTTTCCATCTCACCTTAGTGGTTTGTCTTGCAACATTTCCATGGAAACCACATCCAATTGCATAGTATATCTTGAGCATGTAATATGCATAAAACAATGTGCAGTCAATCCTCCCACAGGTGCAATGTGCTGCCTAACAGGTGAATGATCATATAGTAACTTTTATGAAGAAATGCACGACAAGAATTACTTTCCAGTTCAGTGTTAGAAATTTTGAGTTTTGAGCATAGGAAACAGAAAGGAACTGGTATGAAATACAGCCACACATAGTTAATGTACTTATCAAAATTAAATATAAAATACAATTTAAAAAAGCCTAATATCTGTATTGTAATCTGCATTGTAGGTATTTTAGAGCTTTGTAGACAATCTGATCCAGCACCAAAAAGTAATCACATTGCCCCACTGACCTTCAATGTTCAGGGTTGTTTACTGGTCAGGGCAAGAAAAAAATATGTCAGTGATTGGTGGTGATGAGGCCTGTAGAGGGTGAGCAGGTAAATCCCCAGAGACCCCCTGGCCCACATGATCAGAATGAGAATAGAATAGATGGAGGGGATTTATTTGTGCTAATGAATTCACATACCTACTTCATGCCAAAGGGACATTTATTAGTAAATCTGCTCTAACAGTTCAGTATTGTTTATAGTAGGTTACAGCTCCCAAATGGGTTATGGAAAACAGGGAACCACACAGCAAAAATTTAACTAAAACTTAAATTTTTCTGGTAGTGGTAGAAAAATCCAGTGATATGCATTTTTTCCATGTGTTATTGTTTGAATAATAGAGACTGAAAACACTGTTGACGTTATGAAGATGGGCCATAATGCAAAATAAAAAATAATCAATGACCCTCCTCGGATGCATTAGAAGCAAAGTAACAATGTCATTTTGAAAATGTAAATGTGATGTTGTGAGTAATGCAAATGTTAGAAAAATAAATACTCAAAATACAAAAAAAATCTACTTAGCATATTAAAGTATTTCTACTTTGTAATAGTACATGAAGTTAGAGTAACTTTTTTTTCAACTGGGAGAATTTTTAATTAAATAGCTTTACTGAAATGTTGCTAAAAAAACTGCAAAATTTTTCAGTCTACGTGTAATTTCTAATAAACTACAAATAAAATGCAGCCTACAGCAAACACACAGTTGTGTCTCTTTCACTGGCATTGCAGGCTCACCCCGTAAATATCACATGAAGCTAAAAGCGCTTTAGGCTTGGAAAATATTAACTTTTACTGTTTATAAAAGATACATTCAGAATACTTAAGGTGTTAGCAGTTGTTATTGTAGTCCTGCAGTTCCCCATGGCTTTGCTGACATGCACTTTTGCAGGGTTGTTGTAATCAGTCTCCTGTTTGCACCTTGTAGATCCCTTTGTGATGCTGTTGTCAGTGTAAATAATGCAGGCGAGACATTATGAGATATATCTGACGCTAGTGTTGAAAACACAAAACAGGTTTTGTTTAAACGCAACACAAATAGATTTTGACAGCAAAAAAGGCATAAGCAGACATGATTTCCAAAACGTCTGGAACACATACAAAAAAAAACCTAAAATACAAGTGCATCAAGTATGAGTGCCTACTGTGAGTATTTCAAAGCTGAGACAAGTTTGATTTTTTTCACTTCCTCATGACAGTTTTAGTTCATCTTCTTGAGTCCTAGAAATCAAATACTAGTAATACAACAAACAGTATAAATCAAAAAACAATGGATATGACAGTTTAATGTGATGTTCAAGTGTATTAACAAGGCTTTCAGAGAAACTGAGGTCCTGTCCATACTTTGTCCACACGAAGCCGGTGATTTCAGTCACTGAAACCGCAATTTTTTGAAACCGGGTCCCAGAGTGTATTACTCTGAAATCGCTGGTTTTGCGTCTCCGTCTGTACGACCAAGCCGCAACTTTTCTTTCTTTCTTTGTCCCTTTTCTTTTTTTTTCTTTTTAACCTTTCTTGTCCAGCATTACAACAGCTGAATGGTAGTCTGGCTGCCTTATAGTGCTGAACAAATTTGCTTTGCCAAGGGAAACTTCATAAAGTATATGAGGCTCCCCTTGATATTCTACTGTCTTTATTATGAGTTTTGTTGAACCATATTTCGATGCTGGACCTGACAATGGGGGGGCAGGAAGATGAAGGTGCCAAAAATCCTCACAAGAAAATATCAACAATACAAATAATAACACCATGGTGATAACCGTAATAGCAACAACAACCAGAACAAGAAGTGAGCAAACTGGGCAAAAAGACAGAAAGAAAACAGATAAAAAAAAAATAATAATAATAAATTAAATAAATAAGAACAATTAAATGAAGAACACAAGAAAAGAAAACAACAAACAAAACAACAACACTGCTGTTGTGTGGATTTGTTGCTGGTATTATCTGGGCTGTTGTTGTTTGTGATGTTCTGTTTAAGCCGCAACTTTTTTAACAGGATGATGTCATAGTCCCGCCTCTCTAACCTATCACCCTCGGAAGCAAGACACCACTTCAAACAACAACAACAACAGCTGACTACAGAGTACTGCTTGTGCCACAACAGCTATTGAGCTTATTGGAAATACTGAATCAAAATCTTCAGCTACTCTTTTGTTACAATGAGCAACAAACAATAGCAACAATATTCACTACATGCTCTTGGATCTACCACAAAGAGGGGCAACCAGGAGGAAATACTGCATCAGACCCAGTAGAATCAAGTATGCTTTATGCGCGTGCTCCACGTCTTCTCCGTTTTTTGTGAGAGCATTACAAACGCCACATACAGACCTGGCATTTGTACTACATTGTTTTCAGGCATTGTCAGTGGTTTGGTGCGGACACAGATATTTCCTGAAATGACTCCGTGTTTACGCAGCACTTTTTTGAAAATGACAAAGAAAAAGATCAGATAGGAAAAGATGTGGTTTCATGTGGACATGGGCCAAGTCATGTCAGACAGAATGATAGGAGAACAAAAGTAACTAAATGTCACCAGTTTATTGTACATAATACTGGGGAAATTAGTTTTAATTTGGTTTGTTACACAGCTAACATAGATCAATTTAGCTTTTCATTCATTTTAAATGTCATATGCTTTTCTCAACAGAAAAATGAACAAACTACAGCAAATAGTGTCAATTTAGATTAAGGTAATTGGTCACTTTCACGTGGAATATTTATTGAAATTTGAATGATAGAATTGTTGCATTTTGGCTCACAATAGATCAGTCAAACCTTCTGTGATATAACAGAGTCTATATACAGAAAGCCACCTGCTGAGAGCTGAATGACTGCCTGTGACACTGACAGGCCATCTTCACCTTGGCCATAGTGACTGTAAAAACAGAGGTGTACAGTATGAAGCTGGAGATCAGTGCTACTGTGTTTGCCCTCCAGCTGTGATGAATGATCACAGAGATTTAAAAATATCTTATCGCTAGAGACTACGCAGAGCTCTACGCCAACTGTAGGTGCTCTTCCAGATGCCATTATAAACAAACCAAATGGGCACACACTGTGACTTCTCAGGGCAGGATATAAATGTTCAACAAGTTTGCGCCTGGGTTCTGGTAGAAGACAGGAGCTGTGCTCACTTTCTCACAGAACAAGATCATTTTATAAAATGTGAGTGCGAGTATAATGCAGATAACACATTTTTAATTTATAGGCCTACATATAACATTTAGGAAACATAGATTTGTGATTAAATTAATTAAATCATGATTAATTCTTTTTAATATTTTCTTTTTCATTGAATTATAAAACAATCAATCAGTCAGTAAAAGTGATGCTTGTAGTGGAGCCATTTAGCTCCTTGACTAGCTAGTGATCTAGGTCATTTCAACCGAGCAACAAATAAATACGCTACTAACAACAATTATTGGTCTGTCTTTTCAAAACTGTTTTGTACTGTGGAAAAAAGAAGGAAGAACTGCCAAAATGAAACATAAAGCAAAAGTAGACATGTCTTTCTATTTCAGTTGCTCTAGCTAACTGTAGCTAACTAGACATGAGGTGAGAAGACAAATGAATGACCTCTTTAAACATAACGGATTTTGAAACAACACCCATTTACTCTATTAATGTGAAAATAAGAATAGTAGGACTGACTTTAAACACTATTTTTGTATCGATAATGGGGTTGTTCAACTCATTAACTTGCTAGCTGGAATAAGCAGTGACTGAAGCTTTCGATAAACACTAGAAACATTTCTAAATGTATATGTATGAGATAACATTTTCACTTTACACTTTGCATGATATGTTACTGTATTACAAAACAATGCAATACAATGACCGCATCCTCCTAG
This sequence comes from Apogon hyalosoma, assembly GCA_037367295.1. NCBI lineage: Eukaryota > Metazoa > Chordata > Actinopteri > Kurtiformes > Apogonidae > Apogon > Apogon hyalosoma. The sequence continues at coordinate 5,587,977 of JAPQRP010000016.1, read as the reverse complement.
TTCTAAACAGCCATTCTGTAATGATCATGGGATGCACCCGCTGGAATGAATGTCTGTTTGATCTGACAGTTTCACCATAAATGTAGTGGAACATTGTTAACGTCCTGATGTGGTGCCACCAAGGACCATATAAGCACATGTGTGTACAATCTACAGTAAACAATGGAAATAAGCTAAAGTCTGCATGTAACCCTGTTTACAGTTCCAACAGAATAGGCTGTGAAATTTACAACCCAGCACAGTTTGTTTACACTGACTAAAGGTATGGAGGTTTTCATAAAGCCTGCAGCAGGTTTTTTTGGTTTTAAAAGATGTAAAACAAACACCGAGAGCAGGTGGGGTGAAACACATTATAGATAGTTCCTCATGTACAGTCAGTTGCATGACTTTATACATTGCTTTTATGTCACCAAGTTTGCCCTTCTTCCTCTCCACATTTGCCATTTTGATCTTCCCCTGCTATCTGTTTGATAGCATTTTATACTTTATAACTGAGCAGCTGAATTGTTGCCGTTTCCATCTAGAATGGCATTTAGGTTTGTATTAAGCCATGTCCACATTGCCTACACTGAACTCATTCTGATTCACCATGTCCCTATTGTAAAAACTTTAACAGTCCACTCACTTCATTTTTGATGTGTAAATTGAATTAATAATGATTGTAATCAAATTTCATCCAAATAATTAATTAGAACTATCCTTATCTTTTTATGACCCTGCCCCAATAACAATATTGACTGAAGCATTGCTAAAATGTTTATTTAAAAGAGACATGCATATCTTAATGTTCAGAACAATGTTTAACAAGTAGTTCCAGGCATGACAAACCCCACCCCTCGCACATATTGTAGCTTATTTTGGCAATGATCCAGCTCATGTCATCATGTCTATGTGTGTGCTGGTGTCAGCGTAGACAAATTTCGGCCATTATAAGTAAATGGGAAAACAAATATTTTAAAAATTCATAAAAAATTTTAACTTTGATCTACTTTTCCCAAAATGTAATCACATCTATTCTGGGTCACTGGCATCTATAAACTCAATTTGGTATGAATTCAACCAATCGTTTTGCTGCAAAAGTGTTAAAGAAACAAACTGAACCAAACACAATGCCCCTTGCCTTCCCTTCGGGGGAAGGGGTGTGTGTGTGTGTGTGTGTGTGTGCGTGTGTGTGTGTGTGTGTGTGTGTGTGTGGGTGGGTGGGGGTGTGTAATAATACTTCAAGGTTCATTCTGGACCAAAAATCAATTAATTGGTCACTGTGTGAAATTTGGTGACACCTGGTGGCAAATTTGTAAATTGTGCTTTCATTTCTCCCTGACCTTGACACTAAAAATACAAAAGGTTCTTTGTTAAAGATGGTATTGTTCTGTTTAATTAAGAGAGATTACCTCTGGCTCACACCCAGACATAACAGGCAACAGTAATGTACACTGATGATAGAACCTGATATGAAACAGAAAAAAAGTCCATTAACAGGTCCAAACTCAGCTACTGCAGAAGCACAATAGACTCTGTGACTGGCAACCCCCTCCCTCTGTAGCAAGGGTGTCAAACCTACGGCCCATGGACCAAAACTAGCCCCCCAAAGGATCCATGGGATGAATTGGAGAAATGCAAAATTTAAACTGAAGATATTAACAATCAAAAGTGTCAAACTCATTTTCAATCAATCACTTTTCCTTTTCAAGTGGTTCAAACAGCTAAAACAAAAGCACAATAACCTATAATGACAACCCCAAAATTTTCTTCTTTTTTTTTGTTTTAGTGTGAAAAAGTTAAATTACATGATGAAAATGTTTACATTTACAAACTATCCTTTAACAGAAAAATGTGAATCTTAAAAAAAAACAAAACACCAAGAGCCAGAAATTTCTTAAGAAAAATAAGTGCAATTCTAACAACACTTTGCCTGTTACTAAATGTTTTGTATCTTTGTAGATTCACTGTGATCTGTAAGTTGTAATGCACTTGTAAAAGAGAAGTTGAGGTAAATATTGTTAAAATTGCACTTTTTTGCACTAAAACAAGATACAAATTTGTAGTTATTTATTGGTTATTGTGCTGTTATTTTACTGGTCCCACCCCCTTTGGATCATATTGGGCTGTATGTGGTCCCTGAAATGACACCCCTTGTCTACAGGCATAAATGGCAGATTCAAAGGTAACTAAAATCAATAATTCATATAGTCAGAGAATAACAAACGCAAAAACATTGTGTTTATGTACAAAGATGTACAAAGATCCTCCCAAATCCTACAAAGCGGACCTTGACACTTGAGAGGTGATTTGATATGTATTGTGATAATTACTGAGGTCGAATGGTAAGTTAGTTTTTATCTGCATCACCCTGCTGTAATGTTCTTGCACTACAGAGGATGAAAACCTTTAATGCAGGGATTAAAACCCCACCTTGAGTACCTTTTTTTACTATCACTCATCTTCTCATCAGACCACGTGGATATAAGCAAATGACAGCTCTGTTCTCCAGGGGTTAAAAAGATTTACGGTCATAAAACTCCACACTATCCAACAACAAGGGCAACAACCACTACACCGCCCTAGCTGGACTTTATTAATGTGAGGAGCCTGCTGTCCGACTAAGTAAATGTTTAAAATCCTGAGGACAAACTGGAAACAGGACAGTGTCTGCTCGAAAGTAAATCACAGCAGACACAGATTAGTAACACTTCAGCATTAACATGGTCTTTAATTCTAGGGATTTTAAACTTGGAAAGCATTGAATAATGTGTGTGAGATGAGATCCCAGTGATGTAGGGGAGGCAAACAGATGACCCTGAAAGCGTGTGGAGTTCTTGGACTTCCCAATAACATGCCTTTACTCCCACGTGGTTTGGTATCACTAAATCTGATCTGGGAGCAAGGAGTTTGGTGCTTCTTGGAGTTGTCCTTATATAGAACCAGCAATCGCCCTAAGAATGGCTTTCATCACCATTAATGTCTCCACTGTACTAACATGACACAATATCTAACATGAATCACTTGATTTCTACACATGAATACACAGGAAAAAAAGTGAAACATAAAAGCCAGTACAGAGATTTAACCATGTCTGCTGGGACGGTATAAAAAAGTGAGTTGCTTTGTCACTGTACCATATGGTGTAAAATACTTCAAAACCATGCCCTCAGCTGTCTCTCATGTCCAGCGTTGCGTGTTGCCCTGCCTGATTGCCTGAAAAGCTTAAATCCAAAGCCACACTGTTATTTCAATCTTGTCCTGACAAATAAATTACAGGGTTTTGTCTCTCTTGAAAAACATAATGGGCTGTAGGGATGTCATTATCATCAAGGCTATGTAAACAAAGGAAGCAAACAAGATGAATTTTTGGTTCATAGCTTTGAGAATTCACCCCTCTGAGAATTTAATAATAAACAAAGGTTGCAAATGTTTATGCATGTTTTATTTTTTCTGCACCAGATATCTGTTCACAGCTGCCCTGAAACCTGCCACTTTTTAGATGACTGGATTTATTCAGTGCACTGACCCATTTCATCTCGGATCATTTTATTTATAATCTTTTGAAAACTATTGTAAAATAGAGTCATATAACTTTACATAGACAGTGAATGAAATCTGAATTGTATTTCATTTTTTTTATTTACCCTTGATTTTTACCAGATAAAGTCCCATTGAGATCTAGATCTCTTTTTACAAGGGTGACCTGGCCAAGAGGCCTGCAGCACATCAGTGATAACAATGCATTTTTTATTTTTTTTTAAATGGCAATAATTTAGTAACAACACAAAGTAATAACAAAAGTTTGACAAAAATTTTTAAAGTGTAATGTAGTTTAGGTCACCAGCAATTTTTAAAGTGCTAGATCTGGTCAAGGCCAGCTAACAGTTAAAAACACAGGCACTGTCCAAAGGATTCTCACTGTCTAGAGGCTGTCTACGATGATGTGAAAACCTTGTATTGAAATGAGTTATGGTATTTTTAGCTCCAATTGGAGAGTATTCCAGGGAGAGGGGGCTGCAAAACTGAAGGCTTGCTTCCCCATTTCAGTACAAACCCTGGTAACATTCTGATAATAAATAATATGCATTTGTTTTGTTCAGATTATAAAATGTTAATTCAAAAGTGACTTAACAGGGCTTTAGCTGTGGTGTGATGACTTTTTTTAAATGAAAAACTAAAACTAAAAACTATGTATTTTTCATCATATCAGAGTAATATAATTAAATATTTAGGCAATACCTACAAGACACACACACGCTGGTCACTGATGGGCAAAAGTGAACATCAGTGTCAAAAATTAAAGTCTCAGCTATCATTCACCTTTCAACTCTGTGCTATGGAACTGTTTACAAATTTCAGTATCATGTGTAGAAATAAACATATAAAGATATAATCAATATAAAAGGAAACCTAAAAAGGACTAAAATATGTAAATGCACTATTAACTTTAATGATAATATTTTTTCTTGCTTGTATCAGTGATATTTTAAGTCTGTGAATCTGTAGGAACTAATTATTCAACTGTACAAGAATATAGCAAGCTTATGTACAGTTCAATTATTTGTCAAATATGCTCTGCTATTAGCTGTATATATCACTTCAGTTATAATACGTATGTTAAAAAAAGGTTTATCAGCATATTTGTAGGGTTTTAGTTCCAGCAAAGTCTTTTACTATGACTACTGGACAAAGTGACAAACTGCTGTCCCTGTCACAACATATTTGTGTTCATAAAAACTTAGCATTTAAACATTTTTATCCAATACTGATCACAATTGTAGTTTAACATCATAGTTAAAACCCTGTTTTATTTAGTAACAATTTCTTATGAGAACATCACATTTTGTACATTTGTGTGAAGTAAAAAAAAAAAAAAAAAAAAAAAGATGTTCATTTTGAGTCCCTGTGTTACACAGCTGTAATTTAAGTATTTTTACCCCAAAATTTTATTTTTGTAAATTGTAACGTGTCATGTGAAAGTACCGAGACCTATTCATACATGTATTAAACATAGAGATAGGTTATTTACTTTTCAACACAAAGATTATTGAACATGAAATGTGTTCTCGTGGCAGGGCTTGATCTGGCCCTGATGCAGTACACACTGTCTATAGTTTCCAAACTGTGCAGTATACATCTCTAATAGAAAGTTTTTCTCATTGATTGTACAAACTGACAATGAGCCGTACACAGTAGAATTTGTCTCGCCACATTTTGAGAATGAAACAAAAATATTTGTACTGTACATCTCATTATAGCATACAATTTCCCTTAACTATTGCATCTGTGTAAAAATAGACTGCACATTAAACATCTTCATTGTCTGACGTCCTCATAACTTTACAGTTATGTAGTTTACAGTTTTTGTCATATGACTTCTCAGAAGGATCCAACAGATTATTTTATCGAAAAGTCAATGAAAGCTGCAGTTTAGTCCACATTAAATTGTGGAATTAAAGTTTTTCACATTGTTTAACTGCTGCTGAAGTAATAAGGCAGAAAAATTACTGTAAATCCATCAACTGCAGGTCCAGCCTCTGAACTCTGATGTGCAGTGAATCTGATTTAATCAAATAATTTAGAGTTATATTAGTGTGTAAAAATGTTTGACTCATTAAAAAAAATGCAAAATTAGACTACAGTCTAGGTAATGGTTTGAAACACTGCAGCTATATGTAAAGGGAAATGTTGATAGAGTTTATTTTTACTTCATCTTGAAATTGCCTATTGTCTATTTTAATAGCATCAGTCCTTTATGTCACATAACTCAGCCCTATATACTAACTTTACTGGCTACTAAGATGTCAATCAAAATGTGCTCTGTCACATTTATACAGACTGACAATGGGATAAACTACCTAAACAGCAGAATGAGCTGTTTTTGTATGAGGTTTTCTGATAGGAAATAATGTTTATTTAGTATCAAATGTGTGCAGATGCTTAATGAAATACTCAGCTTCCATAACATGTGCATTTTTACTATTTTAAGCTAGATCTCCAGAGATTCTGATGCTCCAAACTGTCTATGTTGCAAAATTCTCTGTAAAATACTGCAACTCCACTAATATTCAGGCCATTTAAAATGAACCTGAGCAGAAAAGTTTTCACACCACTGCTTTGCAATGAAAAGCAAATTTTATGCTGAATTTAAATACAAGGTGTAAGATTTTTAGTTCGCCCAACTGTACATGAAAAGCAGTTCATATGGGAAGGATTCTAACACAACCTGATGTTTAAAAAAGTAAAATAAAAACAAATTAGAATTTCAGAATTAGCAGGGTGCACAGCATCCCCTCCTGGGAGTTAATCCAAGGTGATGTGAGGTAAATGTGTTGTATGCTGCTGCTGCAGCATACAACACACATGTCTGCTATAGGGACACACATGTACTGACTGAATGAGTAATGACCCACAAGATACTGGTTAGTGGCTCTGACTGACCTTGACACCTCAGCAGTAAAATCACAGCCAAGGACACAACTGATTCATCCAAAAATACATTTTCCCAGGAGGAGCAAGGATGGATTCAAATCAACCAGAGATGTTTTTCTTCTACAATCACTGCCATCCCTGATAACACACCTGCACAATTGACTGAATTACATATCAAATGGTACTAATTCAAATTCTAGCCATATCTGACACTTGGAGGGAAAAAACAGTGACAGCATCAATGCTTCGTCACTTCAGGTTTCATCCAATCAGACATTACTTTGTCACTAGCGGCAGGTGACAAACAAACATAGTCTTCTACTGACACCTACAGGGACCTGAAAAATTACAATTCAGAGTACAGACTCCAGGACAGCAGGTTTTAATATTTAATATCCAACATATACTGTATATATACACACACATAATGACTGTGAATAACCAGTTTATATGTCATGTTTCAAAAGTATGTGAATAAATATGTAAATATACAATCTTTTTCTTTTGTTTCCTGAATGCAGAGACCCAACACAACCTTTATGATACACCATAACATTAAAATACATGTACTCACCCCTCCCATTGTTATTCCGTCAATAAGAGCAATATATGGTTTCTTGCATGTTCCTTCAAACAAACAAAAACAATATGTAAAAGCATAGGACATTTAAACATCAAAACTGATCATTATTGGAAGTTGATTTGAATTAGTAATATAGGTGTAGCTTTGGGTGGAAGTCTAAAACTTACCAATAGCGCTGTTCAGAATATATTCTTCACGGAAGAAGTCCTGTGCAAGAGGCTCTCCAACCTTTCCTGCTTCTGTGACCGCTGAGGAAAGCAGGTAACATAACAACAAGGAATCAACACTTTTTATCAGTGCCTGTCTACCACCCCGTTCACTTCCTTTTTGAAGGTGGATGTCTTTGTTGCTAGCCTTATGGCTGTTTATTATTATTTTAGGGTTGGGCCAAAATGTTCTCTTCTGAGCCAATACTGATTATAATTATGAGCAATCAATAGGATAAATTTACATTTGTACAAAAAATTGTAAAACTTTACAGAAATGTTCTTGAGGCAAAATAAAGCTGAAGCACAACCTCCCTCATGTCTGCTGTGTGTGTCTTGTCAAGAGATGAAAGGCTGAAATTTCTGTGTTTAGCCAGAGCTTTGTCTCCCAGGTAGAACTGTACAGTAAGTGAGAAGTGCAGAAAGAGGAGACAGCTGTATAACTGGAGTCACTGCATTTTTATGTTGCTCACTCCACACATAATAAAAGGTAGAGGACAGGTAATTACATCTGCCCACACTGATAGAGGGTCAGAATAGGAGAAAATTTAGAAAAATTTGAATTTTATTATTGATTTTGTTGCCGACAGAATATTGCGTGAGATCCCACAGTGGAGATGCAAACAGAGAGACAGCTACATCACAGCCTATGAAAGACATTTTCAAACTTTATTTTACTAGATTAAAAATATACAAATACAAATGTGAATATCAGCTCAGTAATTGACCTATGCCAACTTCTAATTAATTTGTCCCTTAATAGGGACATTGTCTGCAAATTAACCAGAGCAGGATGTCCTCTATACATTGCATTATATACACTGTATTTTCATCTTATATGTAATGTCAAATAATTGGTATTTTACCTCTGATGTCTCCACCAGCACAAAAGGCTTTCCCTCCCACTCCTTTGATAATCACGATGTCTGTCTCTGGGTCTTGCTCCCATTTCTAAAATGGCAACGAAGGTGATTTACAGATTGTTTATCACCAAAAACAAGCCAGCCACCTCAAAAGAACATGACCTGACATGACAGCTAGAGGGCAAACTATTTATATGACTAGCACCAAGCATGAAAAAGGATTTTTACTGATTCATACTATTTACTGAAGACATAAAAAAAATCTATACCACTGAAAAGATGTGTTTACCTTTGTCATTTTAATAATTTTCACAACTATCCTTCACTTTTTGATAACTGTTATATCAGCCAGCAATGGAAGTCAAGGGTTAATTTCTAAAAAGAACATGCAATGCATTGGTTGTGTGGAAATGGTTCAGTCTCCAAACAGATGATACTTAACAGGGTAAAGCACAAATTATGTCATAGATGCACTACCTCTAAAAGGCAGCAGCACAATAAATTCATTTCACCCAGTGCATCTTGCTGAGTCACTCACTACATTTACATGCACACCATTACATTACTGAGAATGGCTAATATTGTGAATTTGATACAGGTCAGGTAAATAATAAACTGTGTTTAGATATGCTTAGTTTGGCCATTTTCCAAATGGAGCACTACCATGTGGTTGGTTAGTAATATTATTTAAGTTTCATGAGGCTTGACAGTATATATAGTACATTCAGAATGGGTCTCAGTTGACATTTTTATGTATGTTTGTGCATCTCTATGTGTAGTTAAAAACTCAATGCCCATTTTCATTTAAAATCAATTTCAGCACCAGATACTTATGTTTTGGTGTATAGTATTTGGTACTCATATACTTTAATATTTTCATCTTCATTTCATCTTTCAAACTGAATTCCACATCAGTCTGCTTAGATATTAAGCGATTGTCAGAGAAATAATGTTCTCATTCCCAGAACTTTATAAATCAATAGCACACATGAAATCAAATGAAGATCAATATTATTAAGATAGTTACTTAGCCATATCCTCCAGCTGTAGATCTAGAGCACTGGTGGTGTTGAATAATACACAATCAGCCTTATGCACCAACATTCTATTAAATTTCTCTTATATTTCTATTTTTCTTTTTTTTTTTTTTTAAGAGAAAATAAAACAGAAATTAAACATCTGGTTTGGTACATCTGGAGCAAGAGCCTCTCATTTTTTCTCTTAAAAAATTAAGAGGATTCAACTCTGAATGCATCAAACATTTTTGTTGTCTCAAATCTGCTCTTATTCAGGTGCACTGAATGTTGAATCCAACCTGATTGTAAATGGGGCAGGTGTGGCCAATTGTTTGCATGTACCACATGACACCCACTAAATGTCATTAAAGGGCAGAGGTTGTGGCATGTTCAAATAGCTGACTTTGGGTCAGCATTTTCAGAGATGCCATCAAAAAAGGGCAGAAGAAAAAGAAGAACTTTAGCAGCAGCAAAACTGAAATACTTTTAAATCAAGTCAAACAAAGGAAACATTTCAACTTTCAGATGGTCAGTACTAGTATCACAGGAAAGACAAAAACACAGCAGTGGCAACACATAGGAGACGCTATGAATGCCGTGTCAGCAGAGGGATGAGTAGTGACAGGGATCCAAAGAAAGCGGCTTGATATAATAATAGGTGTTCTATAGTTTTGCAGGTAAAAGTACTAAAAAAGCGGGTTCCAAGTCTTGTCAGATTCTTTTAGAGGAAAAACTATGGTATTCCATCTTGCATTGAAAAAAGAAAAGTATTTCATGAGTGTAGGCTGGCTATAGGGAAAACAATCAGACCAACACATATAGACTATGGCTGCATCAGGGTCTGAATGAAGACTGTTTAGTATGCTCCGAATTAATAAATAAGGATTTTTTTTCACTGCAAGTTGGAGAGCCATAATATTTTTTCCCTTTCCAAGAATATCTGAAAGGACTTACTGGACACCCCCCCCATCTTTTTTATTTATTTATAGGCTATCATGACAAAAACAGATTTAAGGGGTAACAAATTAGGTGAAAAATACTTATTTCTACTGTGCCCCTAAGATGTCCTTTTGTTTAATTTAAAATTTTGCTTTTATTATTTCTGATACAAAGATGTCCAGTCAATGCTCCACTTGACAGTGATGCTGCTGTGTGTAAAATTATCTGTATTATTATACTGTATAATTATTGTATACAACAATTTCCCCTGGGATTAATAAAATATTCTGATTGTGATTAAGTGTTTCTGTGTTCCTAAAATTCAAAACGTGTTTCTGTGCATTGAACAAATACTTCCTGGGCTGTGATGTTTTTCCTCTTATCTTAGTAAGAGAAAAGATAATCTTACAATTATCTTGTAAGATTTTCTCTTGCCTAGCATAACAACGAAAATAAGAAAACACTGGTTTAATCCCACAAACCTATGGGTACTAACAAAATAAGAGAATATGTAGGGTTTGAACAGAAATAAGAGAACATTTGTTCATATATGTTTTCTTACATGAGGACCAATATGTAAAAAAAAAACAAACAAGATCAAAGGCCAGAGCAGCAGTCCAGTACTCTCACTTTGAGCTTGGGGTAGATCTGTCTGATCATGGACAAGTTGAGGGCATTCAGGACTTTGGGTCTGTTCATGGTGATCACACCAGCTCGGCCCACTTTGTTCAGGAGAACGTCCGGCTCCGCTTGACTCGACATCTGTTCCAAAACACACAGGAATACACCGAAAAGGACATTAACACTGAGCCCATTTACATGCACACCAATACCCCGATCATTATCTGATTTCGGAAGTTGTCAGATTATTACTGATCATGTAAACAGAATAATCTGATATTTTATCAGGTAACAGCAGTAATCTGATTGTGAGAAATCAGATTAACCCATCTGGATTTCTCCCCAATACTCCAATGTCTTCCTGCATCTATACAGGTTAATCTGATTTATTTAGTCATGTTACACCTGCATATGTTATAGAATCATAGAAAACAGAAGTTATGTAGTCAAACATGAGCGGAAGACAATAACAGGAAGCAAAATTTATGTTTTTGGTGACAAAATTCCTTCAGAGAAAAAATTAGGATGAGGCCTGATGTGAAAACAATGAATCAGTAGAAAACAAATGAAATACAAACCACAAAACAGTCAAGGTTGTGCTTTTCTGATTTTATTTAACATAGTAGGACTGCACACTGAATGTGGTGATAAAGTATGCAACTTGATAAAGGTGTTTATATCAGTTACAATTATTTCATGATTGCTACAAATCAGTTAGTGAAACTTACAAATAAGATATTTTATTATTATTTTAATACCATAAAGTATGATTGCCACTCTTTTAACCACATCTCATTCCATAATTTTTCTTCTGCTGTGAGTTCAGTGGAGATCTAGTGGTGGTTTATTTTGATTGCACACCTTAGCCCAATATTTCAGTAATGGGCTTTGTATATTTAAGTGATATTAAATATGCCAAATTTACATTTTTGATGATAATGTTTT
>JAPQRP010000016.1:5565696-5576091 GCA_037367295.1 Apogon hyalosoma | reverse complement strand
ACACACACACACACACACACACACACACACATATATATTTATACATTAGCCTTAAATTTTTAAAGACCATAGGAAACATCATCATGATCATCACAGGCAAAACATCTCAGCCAAAAGTTTATGTTTTTAATGCAAACACAACAACATCCATGATAAATCTTCGCATGTACTTCAGTTAGAAAGTAATTGTTTCTGGCAACTGATCATAAGAATTACAAAATATAAAGAATAGTACTTTTTATCCAGTTTTCCCTCTTCCAGTAAGTAACAATACATCACTTACGACTGTTGAAACAATTGACACAATCATGTATTTTCTGCTGTTAACGTTTCAGTTTACATATTAACTTCCTGATTCCAGAAAGGTGCAGCTTTTCCATGGCTTGACTCTGTTTCACTTCCTTTACAAAGATTGTCTGTGTAGGCAAGCAGTACCACCTGGCCAACACTGCAATAATATAAATATGCAATGGAAGGATACAATATGCTGTATAACAAGTTTTTAATTGTTATGCATCTCCTTCTGCTGAGGCTTACTAAACAACAGCAACTTGATGAACATTAGTACAGTCATGTTTTCACTATTGCTAGTGGAAATTATAGCAGCTTCAGTGCAGCACTGTGTGAGATGATTCAGAAGACTTTACTCACCATGTGACCCTGGATTCGCTGCAATCTGTACAGGCTCCGGAGTCTACAGGAAAGAACCAGGACAGAGGGATGGCATTAATGCATTACAACAGGATACAAATGGTGTCTGAACCAAGTATTTCTTGCTATCATTATAATTGTTCCTGTTCATACTGGCAATGTAATAACCCTTTTAATGTGCTTGGAAGGCAGTAACAACCAATTATTTTTTAATGCATTTTCTTGTTAGTTACATTAATAACTAATGACTATGTTTATTATGCTTCAGTCCTATGACAGTTGAAGTTATTACTGTTATAAAACATCAGAAATATGGAAAACTGTAGTGTATAAAACAAAAGCATTGTCAGATATGACACAGAAGCACATACAATACAAAGTACATACAAAAATTATTTGATACTTTGAATAAAAGTAAGAAGGAAAAGGTTAGCAGCTTTTGTTTAATATGCCAAATACAAGTAACAGACATTTCATTCTGGACACATTCAGCACACACACGGGGGTTAGACCTCTGACATACTTTCAAAACAGTGTCACATATCAGTGTGCAAATACAAACAATAAATGCCTCTACTTCAACCTGTTCACACCATGTTTGTCATTTTTCAACAACACAAATGTCACCTAGCAGATAAGTCGAGCAGAGCTAAAACACTGGCTTCATCGTCAAGGGCCGTGAGTAAAAACCCGCTGTCATTCTGTTACATACCTGCCAGCATGTGTCAAAACCGTCAGGGACATTGTTACTTTTCACCTATTTCGTGTGCTTAAGTGGCTGCACTTCGAGATGCAGCTTGCTTTTCAGGTCTTGCAGTTTCTTCGTTTACTTCCGGGGAGAGGCGGCATGTTACGCTCTGATTGGTCAGCGTGGCCTGCGTCAACGAGTGGGGGCGGTGGAAGCATGGCTCGCGAACCGTTTGTTTACTGACGCTGCCCTCTGCTGTATGGAGGACAACACAGAACCCGAACATTCACAGAACAACACACATTTTACATTTTACCTCTTACTAAAAGACTAAACTATAAAGGGCTCTGAGTCCAGACTGACCCTGTTCCAGGATGGAGGCCTCAGCAGGATGAGAGGAGGAGTGGATGAGATCTTGCTTCCATCATGCTTAGTGCCAGTACAAGCCTGTGGGTGCAGTGTTATGATCACACGTCAGTGGATTTTTTCTTTTCTGATGGCACAGGCATATTACAAGATGACAATCCCAGGATTCATCAGGCTCCAGTAGTGGAAGAGTGGTTCAGGGAGCATGAGATATTATTTCTACACATGGACTGTCCACCACAGAGTCCAACCCTGAACCCCACTAAGAATCTTTAGGATGTGATGGAGAAGATTTTACACAGTGGTCCAACCATTATCAATACAAGACCTTGGCAAAAACAAACAAACAAACAAACAAAAAAAAGCAACTTCGGATGGAAATAAATGTGCAATTTATTGTAATGTTGTGAAATCGTTGCGTGGCATAAAAGATGCCACATTAAAATACATGCCATAATCAAAACTATGGATGGTTCAACAAAATATTGTATAAATGACTTCTCTTTTTCCAGTTTATAATAAAATACAACAAGCTTTTAGGCATTTCATGTTATTTTCAAATAGTGGTTCTGTTGTAGATCGACTATTAATCTGTCCCTGATGTGTTTACACAAACAATCATGACATACTCTTCTGTCTTCTGTCCTTTATGCCCTTTTTGGGGACAAGATAACTTCTTTGAACATGCATGTACATTACTTCATACTGGACTTAGATAGCTCATGTTTCAACTGAATTTATGCTAATGTTCAAAAGTTTCTGTATATTTAGAATGACTTATCCAATTATTGTTTTTAGAAACGCTGAGGCAGACAGAAGCCTATGATACTTTTTTTTTTTTTTTTTGGGGGGGGGGGTATTCCCTCTGCATAAATGTAAGTAATAAGAGTCAGAGTTGTGTTGATTTTAAAAGAGAGTCCACCATCCTCAGGCGTATACAGTATATACTTGGAGACCATCACATCCTTCATATTTGGCTTTGCTTCTTCTCACTGTGTGGTCAAGAGTCAGTGTTTCCCTGACATTAGTAAAAACTAAGTTCACTTAATAGTGAGTGGAAACAAAAGGGAACTACAGTACTTTTGTGGCAGATGTGACATGACAGCACCTGATTTAACTTTATTTAGATTTATATCAAAATGGTGCAAAATGGTGCAATATCCAAATATACTTAAAATTTCCTGACAGGGGAACACCAGATCATTGCTTACTGTGTCTTCCTTAACAGTCAAATACAGTCTACACAAATGAAGGAATTTGTCCAATAGTTGGCCGAAACAAGATACCATGTACTGGATAAAACAGCAACAGTTTGACTTCACTGACCTGTGATATGTTCTAAGACCAGTACACCTGTTATGTAACAGTCTGCATATCAACTTTAGCTGCGGTGTGATTACATAGGCTATCAAAGTGAGATCAGTGTGACTGTTCTGGGTGTGAAGGTGGACTGGAGTGACCAAGGTGCAGCAGTGCAAATGTGCTCGTTCAACTTTTGCCTACGCTAATTTTTAAAAACCCACCTTAAAGACAAAGCTTTCAATGGTTACACTCACCCTGCTTTTTTCCCCCAATTCTACAATTTGCAAAAAGAGACATGTTTTGATTATTGTCACACTTCGACCTGGAGTGAGGGCAGGTTGCTGAAAGGCTGCTTGGTAAAGGTCTGGTTTAACCTTAAAACTACAGGAAAAAACAGCAAGACAAAGTCCATTTGATGCTAAAAGAAGTGAAGAGCTTTATTGCTCTTTAAAGTTCATCCAGGGAAATAAACAAATAACACAAAAACAAGCACTGAGGTCCACATAGGACCACAGTCCTTCTCTAACTGCCCTGAGCAGTAACAGACCCCTTTGATTTAAAGGTTTGGCCCCTCCCAATGGACTATACCATTTTTAATTGGAACAAACTAAACATTTCATCTCATTCCATAGGTTATTTTCCATACTTATCCTTGCAAAAACAATTTATGTGTTTTAACTTATATCAAAAGAGTCATCTAATCACCTATAGAACTGACACCCCCTTTTTTAATATTCATATTACCTGGTATGGTGCAGTACGACGGACTGAGCATGTTTCCTACTTTGACTCAGGCACTATAAAAGGCAGCCTGATTCTACATTTGGGTCCTTTTCCACTGCCCAGAACCAAGGAGCACTGTGGTAAGACAAGGATAAACAGGATTAGAAACAAAATTTCAAAATATAAAATCTATCATAATTAAAGCGCTAACTCAACCTTTCTCGTGTATTTGTGTGTGTTATTGTACAATTTTATTGGGAAAAAACAGCACAGGAGGCTGACTCAGATGTTAAATGTAGCCTAGTGTGTGCACCCACCCAACTATCAGTAGCATGCTACCTGGCTATTGTTTGCCATGTGGAATGAGTGACTGTGTGGTATAATGGTGTAAGATTAGTGGCATTAGTGATTGCCACACGCATTTAAAAAAAAAACCAAAACAAACAAAAAAAAAAACACCTTAAAGACAAAGCTTTCAATGGTTACACACTGCTTTTTTTCAATCCTACAATTTGCAAAAAAAGAGTCATGTTTTGATTATGATCACTTCATTTTTATTTTGTTGGAACTATACATTAATGTGTAACATAATATGAAACAATACATTTTTAACATTGTTTTTAGTTATTCTATCAGGAGATGATTCGACACAATGTTTATAAATAAAATCAAAATTACATATATTTGTTTTTTAATGTAAGTGAATATAAAATGAATTTTAGACATGATAGGAGGTTAATTATTGATTAATGTTAAAGAAAGATGGAAGAAGGTTTCTTCATTTCCAGGAATCTTCCTTTAGTCAGAGTCACTGCTGCAGGAGCTGCTAGAGGACTGGAGGGAACAGTCATAACAATTAGTTGTAATAAAACAATACATTTAAACTATAATAATGGAGTTTGCTAAAAACATTAATTTAGTGATAGTATAAAAATCAATTTTCCCAAAAAAAAAAAAAACAGTCATCCTCTAACTGATATTTAACATTATTTACTGTTAAACTGGCTTTTCTCACTGTAGTTACTCAACTCACTGTGCTCTTGCAGACTAATGGACAGTCACTGCTTGTGTCCATGACCATGACCATGTCCATGCCCATGTTTATGTTTATGTTCATGTCCATGTTTATGTTTATGTTCATGTTCATGTTTATGTTTATGTTCATGTTTATGTCCATGTTCATGTCCATGATCCTGATCATGGCCTGGTTCAGGTCCAGGTCCAGGTCCGTGTCCATGAGAGCCTCCATAGGGCTGGGGAGGGTGCCCTCCTGGATAGCCAGAGGGGTACTGGTTAATTTAATGCAAGAATCATTCACATCTGATCATTTCTGCTATACACTGATGTTTGTGTTCGTACAATTTATAATATCATATTCAGGTCATTTTTATCTCATACACAGACAAAAACAACCTTTTTCATCTGCAAATTTAGCTTATCTGTAACAGGTTCATTTTGCAAAATTTTGATCATTCAAAGGTCAACAGCTTACTTAACTAAAATTTTGCATTCTTTTAAGGCTAAGACTAAGACTGGTACTTACAACAAGGAAACAAGTTTTTTTTTTTCTACTGTCAGTGCCCTCTGTTTTATAATTCTTCATAATTATGAGCTCAACCAAAGTGAATTTTTCAACAATTATGAAGCAGGCACCACCACACACAACCTGAAATACACTTTCGCCCACCACATGACCTTCACATCCAATTACCAATTAACAACTCATCATAAACAAAATAACAATGAGCACTATCTCCAATTTGGTCATGTGGCACAACCTGGTCCCACAACACAAAGAGATGTGTCCGATTTCTGTTCTTTGATCCACTGGTCTGTAGACACAGATGGGCACAGACCACACACTGAAACCGGATCAATCAATGCCCTATCAATATTAGTTACTGCGACAGGATCAGACACAGTTTTAGTCTGTGTGCTTCACTGCGACTGGACTGATGTCAACATTACTCTGGCAGGTCATTACTGTAGTTAGAGGTTTGGCTACAACCATGGGCATTTTTAGCCGATGTTTGGGGGTGCTAAAGCACTCCTAAATTAATTCCCAGCACCCCTAAAATTTTTCTTTTTTCTTGTTTACTTTATGTCCATTCTTAACATGCTAGAAAAATGTCAAAACCATATATAGTACATGGTTGAAATGTAATATTTTAACAACAAAAATACAGCACTCCCCCACCTTGTTTTGAAAATAGTTTGATCCACCCCACCCCCTTTCCCCAACTCTGACCCAGGGTACTCCACCTGTACAGAGCAGTGTGTGGCGCTGCCCTTCACAGTTGGGGGAAAATAGTGGTGTAAGTACCTGGTTTAAACCAGGATATGTGCTTGAGCTCCAGTGAGATTTCAGCAAATGTTTGAACCAGGGTGTGGACCTCCTGCTGGTACTGTGTCAGGGCCTGGGTGTCGGTCATTAGTGCTACCAAGGCCATGTTGTCTGCATATTTGAAAAGTTTCTGTCCTTCCCTGCTACTGGTGATACTGTTGGTGTAGGCAGAGAACAGGACAGGCAACAAAACACATCCCTGGGGAAGCCCTGTTTTTGAAACCACTGAATTCAATTTAAAATCATTTAAAACACATGCTGTGGCCTGTCCTTTAAAAAGTCTTTTATCCATAAAATCTGTGTGGGGTGAATCTGGAGGTCAGAGAGGCAGTGTAGCAGGGTGTTGCTTTTTGCAGAGTTAAAAGCTGATGACTGTATCTAAGAGCATGAGGCTTGCATCATCAGTACCTCTTTTTGTTTTGTAGGCAAGCAGAAGTAGATCCAGTTTAACTTCAAGCTTCCCCAACAGCTGACACACTACTCTTTCCATGCATTTGCAGAGGATCGATGTCAGGGCCACTGGTCTGTAGTCCTTCAAATGTTTTGGTTGAGTCTTTTTGGGGATAGGAATGATGGTTGATTCCTTCCATTGTTTGGGAATGATGCCTGAGTCCAAAAGGTGCTGAAACAACCTGGTAAACACTTCTCCTAGCTGGATGGAACAGTCTTTGAGTACCCTGCCCCTGAGCCTGTCCAGGCCAGCAGCTGTTGGGGTTTACTTTGTGTAGGATGGAGGTTACCAGGTGTTCATTGATCTTGAGGGCTTGTGTGGGGAAATTGAGGGTCGGAGGGGTCCAGGTGATTGGCAAGATGTTACTGTTAAAACGGGTGAAGAAGGTGTTGAGCTGTTCTGCAAGAGAGACGGTGTCTGGCCAGTCAGCCACTGTAGGTTTGGTTGCTCTGCCCATCATGATGTTTAAACCCTGCCATGCCTTTCTTGCATTTCCTGATACAAGGTTTTTCTCCACCTCATCCTTGTGCCTGATTTTAGCCAGCTTGGCCCTCCTCCTGAATTCTTTCTGCAGCTCCCTCATTCTGACTTTGTCACCCTGTAGGAAAGCCTTTTTCTTTTCCACCAAATAGGCTTTCATGTCCTTGGTGACCCATTTCTTGTTGTTTGGGTAGATGGTCACCTGTTTGGTTTGGGTGACATTGTCTTCATAGAAGATAATATATGAAATGAGTACATCAGAAAGTCTGCTAAAATCATCCCCACTGTCATTAAAAAACATACCCCAGTCTGTCAGCTCAAAACAGCCCCTCAGTTTCTCAGATGCATCCTCATTCCAGATCCTAATTTTTTTTGTGATTGTCCCTTCTGTCTTTAGTCATGACCTGTATTTGGGCAGCAGCAGGATGACACTGTGGTCTGAAAGGCCTAAAGGTGGACATGGTTTTGAGATGTATACCCCAGGTATGTTGCCAAAGCACAAGTCCAGTATGTTCTGTCCTCTTGTTGGGGTCGTGACATATTGTTCAAGGCTGGGAAGATGTGTGGCAATATTACACTTGTTAAAATCACCCAGTGGAAACACTGGCTGCTCTCCTGCTTGAGTAACAGCTCTGTTGTAACTTTCTGTTATACACTCAGCAGCTAGATTAAAATCAGGTCCTGGGGCATACAAATAATGGCTCTCTTGTAGATCAACTATTAATCTGTCCCTGATGTGTTTACACACAGATAACCCTGATGTACTCTTCCGTCTTCTTTTATGCCTTTTTTTGGGGACAAAATAACTACTTTTAACATGCATGTACATTACTTCATACTGGACTTAGATAACTCATGTTTCAACTGAATTTATGCTCATGTTCAAAACTTTCTGCGCATTTAAAATGACTTATCCACTTTTTGTTTTTAGGAACACTGAGGTAGACAGATGCCTACAATACTTTTTTGTAGGGGGGGCATACCCTTTACATAAATGTAATAGTTATAAGAGTCAGAGTTGTGTTGATTGTAAAAGAGAGTCCACCATCCTCAGGCATATATACTCTGTCACATCCTTCATATTTGCCTTTGCTTGAGCCAGGATTTCCCTGTGACTATGTAAAGGGATCATGCACCAATAAGGAAATCTAAGTGATGTAAGAGTTGTACTTGAGCTCTTTTGGAAATATGTGGGATGCTTCTTCTCACTGTGTGGTCAAGATTCAGTGTTTCCCCTTAGTCAAACTAAGTTCACTGAACAGTGTGTGGAAACAAAAGGGAACTACAGTATATTTGTCACTCTCATTTGTAGCAGATGTGACATGACAGCACCTGACTTAACTTTATTTAGATTTATATAAAGTAATTAATCATTGAGTTTTCTTCTGGTTGAATAGTTTTGACTCGGTTAAAACTAACAGGTTTACTATTTGTAAATCTGGAAGACATGGTGTTGTTACACCGCGAAAATGTCCCAATATGACTCGAATTTCATACACAAAACAAAGTCAGATTGTGTTGAAATTTGAAAAAAAAAAAAAGAAACAAAACAACAACACTTCATTCAAGCTTTAGCTGACTATCAGAAATTCTTAATCTAAAAAATGACAGCCAAACATTTTTATATTTTAAAAGTTCAATAATAATAATAATAATAATAATAATAACAATAATGGATTAGATTTATATAGCACGTTTCTATTAACGCATACTCAAAGCACGTACAGTGGATCCATTATTCATTTACTCATACATTCTCACTCTGGTGGTGGTAAACTACATATGTAGCCACACTTCCCCTGGGGCAGACTGACAGAAGCATGGCTGCCACTTCGCGCCTACAGCCCCTTCAACCACCACCAAACATTCATACGCATCCATACACCAGTGTGAGTAGCAGCACTGGAGGCAAGGGGGGTGAAGTGTATTGCCCAAGGACACAACATTCTTTCAGAGTATAAACGTACGTAGTGATGATAAAATCAAACTTTCTATTATTGTCTTCCACTCATGTTTGACTACAATCCTCTATTTTTTGTTGTTGTTGTTTATACATGGGGAGATGTAAAAGTATAAAATAAATCAGATTGAGACGTATACATAAGTGAAGACATCGGAGTATTGGTGAGAAATCCAAATGTGCCAATCTGACTTCTCATCAGATTACTGCTGTTATCTGATAAAGCATATCAGATTATGCTGTTAACATGATCACTTAAGATCACTGTCACTCCAGAAATCAGATAATGATAGAAGTTTTAGTGTACATATAAACAGGTTGAGTAATAGGTGCTGCACAGGCCTGCCCATCCTCAATTCTAGTCCCTGACTTGATGGACTTTATGCAGCTTTAGAAAAAGCACAAATTCAGCCAATAACAATGAGATCCAAAATTGTGTTTTGGGAGATGGCAGTGGGACTCTTAAACTGACACTATAATGTGCAAATTACTACTGTTACTGAGGGGGAATACAACATGTTCACATACTAGAGCACAATAGTATTTAGAAGACAGCTCTCACTGACAACAACACAAGAGGCACAAGTTTAAAAACATAAAAAAAAATACTGTACAGAAAATGGAAGAGGGTCATCAAGGCGAGGATTAAAGCAGCTAGATTTATAATAGACACAAAGCCCTGAGAAATGTCCTTTTGACCAAAATGAAATTGCTCAGCATTGCATTACTTGCATAATCTAGTGAAACACTGATGCAGGCTCAGATTAAACTGGCTCTGACTTTCTCTAGTTCAGTGATGATGAAGTTTTTTATGACATGTCACCCATAAGGTTGATGAAGAGTTGATGACCAGAAAACATCCTCCGAAGGCTGCGCTCATTTAATGTGTGCAGTGACATGTTGCACATGTCCTACAGGTCAGTGGTGGAGTGTGCCCTGCTGTCTGCTGCTGTCTGCTGGGGTGGTGGACAAGGACAGGAGGCGGCTGGACAAGCTTATCAAAAAAGATGGTTCAGTAGTGGGAAGAGGTGTGGATGGTGTGGGAATGGTTGTGGAGAGACGCATGAGGAGCAAGGTGCAGAGCATCCTGGCCATTCCTGACCATCCTCTGCACAGTACTGTAGCTGGACAAAAGAGCGGCCGCAGTGACCATCTGTTATCAGTGCGCTGCAGGACGGAGCGCTTCAGGCGATCCTTCAGCCCCTCGGCCATCAGACTGCATAACTCCTCTTCATAGCCCCCTCACTTACACACACACACACACACACACACACACACACACATACACACACATGCACTTTGTAATTTATTTGACTTGTTTTGTGTGCTTGTCTGTGATGATGTTTTTATGCGTTTTTATATGAGCTGCTGGATACAACAATTTCCCTATGGGGATGAATAAAGTATCTATCTATCTATCTATCTATCTA
>JAPQRP010000016.1:5501355-5511974 GCA_037367295.1 Apogon hyalosoma | reverse complement strand
ACATACACACACACACACACACACAGACAAACAGGACCTGTCATTGAAGACGGGATTGACCGTCCTCTTTTTCACGTTTGTCTTCTTTCGGTGTCTCCAGGACTGGTCAGGGAGCAGATACAGGCGGACATATGAGTCTGTTCCGTTTTCATTGCAAGGGAATAAGTTCCTGAAGGAAATGGTTATACGTGTATGAGTTATAATTGAATGCAACTAAGTAGGTAATTGGCAGATTCTAACTAGTGATGAACAGAATCCTGGCACTCAGGGTCCCTCTACTGTGACCAAACATAACTGTATATGTTAACATTTATTGACCTGAAATGACTTGAGGGTGTTTGTTCTGACACTTAATGGATGTAGTCTGTGTTTTCAACATTCCCTCAGTCTTCTCTAACTCCACCCACTTCTTTCATAAACCAATCGATGACATCACATAGGGTTTATCCACTGTTTATACTAGTGCTGCCTCTAACGACTAATCTTCCGACTAATTTCGATTAGATTATTTTGATTAGTTGACTAATCTAAACGACTAATTTAAAAAAATCAAATGTTTGTTATTTTGTTGTGTCCATTTTATTTGAATCATGGTAGGGACGGATCTGCGGACCGGGGGGTGAAACTTAAGAGAGGAGTTTCTCTCTCTCTTTCCCTCTCTGAGATATGGCCATACACCAGCAGGCCCTGATGCCGGCATGGATTGCCCAGTTTGCTGCGACATACCCGTACCATCGCAGCATACCCATGGCACAAAGCTGTGGCCATACCCGAGGCTTGTCTCTGGCAGCGGCCGCAGGTAGATCCCATTCCTACTGCATTTGAGATGGAAAGGAAACCCAAAAATAAATAGGCAGTCAATATTAAAATGACACGTCGACTAAAAAATTTGCCGTTGACTAATTTTCATGGTCGATTACGTCGACTAAGTCACGGCACCACTAATTTATACACAGTCTGTGGGTAAAACCTACACAAACACTAAAACTAAACCTTTCATCGCCTCACATGCTTCTCCGTAAGGGCCTGAGATTCTCTGACCTGATGTCCCTGAACTAGTCCTGTTCCACATCCACACCTGGACATTCAGACCCATATCATCCACGTCACCCACTTCCTAACTTTGAGTCCTCGTCATCCTCTTCTTCAGACTGTTTTTTATTTGTTTTATTTTAACTTTTACATGAACATTGTTGATAAATGAGCACATAATATGTAGAAGGGAAATGCAGCTGGTGAGTCACAGATCACTCTAGTGTTAAAAAGTGATATAATGGTGGAGGACTAGTGGGGTAGAATGCTAACGACTGAAGGCGTCTCTGCAGCACAAACAAACAACACAAATATTCTGAACAACCTAATTTTTCTCTTTGTACTAATCTTCCAAGTGTTCAAAAGCAAAATCATACCAAGCTGGATTTCTCTCCAAACCAGACAACTCTGAGCTATGTACAACAGGGGTACCATGTGAATTGCTTTTCTTTTTACATGAACTGTCCTGGGATTGAAGATCATTTTTTTAAAGAACTAAGTAAATTTCTGCTATTATTTGCTGAAAAACATTTGTGAGGGTAGGTTTTTGCCATGTACCTGCAGGCATTGACTAGTATGATCAGTTTGTTCCTCAGGGTGGCATATCGCACTGTTAGATGGATCTCTCCAAATGAACCCTGATATTTTCTGATGGCCCTGTAATGATGAACACAATTGATATTTGATTATGTTTGGTTAAATCAGATATATGTCAATTGCTAGAATGCATACACTGAAGGAGAAAAGGGCATATACAAGGAAGCTTCAAAAAGACAGTGGAAAAAACATAGCTTTGACATGGTTTAAATCGCATGGTCCTTAGTTTTACACAGATGACAGACTTAAGGCTGGTATCAACACTTGCAGAAGTGTATTGACGTAGATAGAGCATATGTTGAAAAATAAACATCTTAACTTAAACACTTTTTTTCAACTGTCCTTTTTCCATGAACTTTTTGAAGCCTCGCTGTAGATGTACTGACACCACTTTATCACATCCTGTCTCAACTTTCCAGCCTATATTTCCAGGAACTCACTCTGGATACGAGGCTCCCTCTGAAAGGTCAAAGCGTGAGGAGGCGATGGAGTTCTCTGACAGGAGGCTGTGGGAGTCATACCGACGGATGTTTGGTGTGGAAGCTGATGACCGGCAGGTTTCAGAGGCCAGGAAGGAACCATGGCGGTAGGCTGAGTAGTCGTCGACTCCATTCCCGGTTGGAGTTGGGGCCTGGGCAGCTGGCGTGGCTTCAGTGGACAGTGCAGCAGAGTGTGGCGTGGGCACACTGCCTCTTTGGTTCGTTTGTGGTGTTTTCGGTTGCGGCGGTGAACTGAGAATAATCTTAGGTGGTGGTTTTTCCTCAGAAAGAACCTGTGGTAGGATTGAAGGCAAGACTGTTGTCAGTTATGAATGTAAAATCTAATAGCACTCAGTGGTTGACAAAACTTTGCAGCAAAAAAATGCCATAGTTCTAGTTGTAGCAATAATCATATTCTGTTGTAACAAGATTAAGTTTGTAGCATTTCAAGAAAACACTCATAATACTAGAAGAATATAGTTAGAATATTTTGAAGGAAATAAATAATGTTACTAGAATAAAGTTGTAATACTTTGAGAAAAATATCAGGTTATGGGAATAAATTCACAATATTTTGAGAAAAAAGTCCTAATAATGAGGTAATAGTTAAAGTTAATAATAAAAATGACAAGAGTTGTTAAAATTCCTGATTAAACCAAATATCGCAGCCTGAGTCTCTTTGTATTGATAAATTACACTACAATAAATACAGGTAGTGGTTTAAGTGTTATGTGATGTTATATCAGGGGGTATAATAATAATAATTATTATTATTATGGAATGTGCTCTTCAAGGCATTCATTAGGGTTTATTTTTTATTGACCAAGTGGAACGTATTTACAAAACACATTTAGAGACTTGACACCCTTCCTATTAGTATTTCTCACCGCACACCACAATAACTATGATTTTCTGCAGATCTCGCCCATCTGCCTCTGCTTGTTACGAATGTTTCTGTGCCACCAGTCTGTACACAACTTAGAGTGGAAGGACCGTGGCATCCACTCCAAATGAGTCCCCTGTATGGGTTTCCATGGGGAAACCATTGTTGTGAACAGGTGCCTACCCTGAGCGTGGCCTTCAGCTTGATTTGGCTAGTGGCTCCAGATCGCTCCAGCAGGAAACGCTGGTCTAGGCTCATGTTGGAAATGTTGAGGAGACGACTCAGGGGCAAGTTGAGGGTACCAAGTGGAGTCTTCTTATCCTGTTCCTTCACCTGGACAATAACAGCACAAAGAAAAATCAGCCCAAAAGCAGAGAAGGAGTTCATGTTATGCTAACTTTTGTTGGCGTTCTTCCCTGTGTAGTATTTTTAAGTCTTTGACCTTCATTTGTGAGATAATCACATGGTGCTATATGAATGAAATTGAATTTGAAGCTGTCTTTTTGTTTGATGCCTTTATTATAATAATAATAAAGTTATATATGTTATGTGTGACCGGTGGTGTCCGCTCTGCGTTGTTTCTAACTGGTGTGATGTAGAATGGACCCGCAGGACACAATGTTCAGATTGGAGGAGGTAGTGGCGCTCACACTCCGTTTCTTTTCTGGCAATATGCAACATAAAATACAGTAAGTCCTAACTGTGGTCCAGCCCCAAACTATAACGAAACAGACACAGGTTAGCATGCTCTCACACACGCACTTAGCTTACACATAAAACAATATGTATAATCAATTAGCGCCGATACTCAATATTTACTCGATTACAATGTTAACAACAATATAGGTAAAATTACACGCCAAAAAGAGAGATGTAATTACTTAATAATACACGATGGTAATGGACAAAAATGGATAACATTCTTCCCATTATGAGATATTCGAAAGTGGAAGAGGAAGGAACCCGACTTTATATTGCGGTACCCCGGAGACACACGAAGAAGACCAGACATAAATCAACGAAGAAGAGGGCGGATGACCAAATAAAACCCAGGACTACAACAACTAAAGCAATGCCATGTAACAACTAAGTTAAAAGAACAATCAGGAATATTTATAAAAATAACGTTATTATTCAAATTAATACACTTAGCGTACGTAAATATCTTGTGTCCAAGGGGGCGCTACCTTCCAATTTATCAGGATTTAACATGGCTATAACAACTATGTTAGTATGTACAAACCATGCAATGTATAAAACTGGAGAGCACCAACGTGACATCACCCACTGGTTTTTCACCTGTTGTTTGGAATCATTTTTTGTATTTGGGTCACCTCTGTGTTGACTCTGGAGTGGAAGTGGTGGAGGACAGAGGGAAATGTTACAGAATTCATAAATTTTCCCACTTGGTCAAAGTACTCTTCACGTGCTATTGTCAGCTGATAGCTGAGATTATAGCTCTGTTAACTCTGTTTTAGACGGATAAAAGCCACAGTACAACCACAAATCACCGACGGTTTTTGTACGCTTTTGTGTTGTGAACAGCTGAACCTAAGATCTGTTTGGAATCAAACAAGGTCACACTGTCACAGTTTAGTCTGAACCGTGGATCAACAAACGGCAACTCAGCAAAGATACTAACATCCCATAATTCTGGTTTATACGCTCATAGGCCTCATAATCAAACTCACCCATGTAGAAGAAATGCTAACAATGTGCCATCAAACAACATTCTTTACATTTACAGCTGTGTCCACTGGTAAAAAAAACAACCACAGTGCTTTCAACTTTTATCACTTTGTCAATTCCTTTGACTTGTTTGTTCGTTCGTCTTCATCCGCTTATCTGGGTCCGGTTCACGGGGGCAGCAGCCTCAGCAATGAAGCCCAGACTTCCTTCTCCCCAGCCACTTCCACCAGCTCCTCCCAGGGGATCCCGAGGCGTTCCCAGGCCAGCCAAGAGATAGAATCCCTCCAGCGTGTCCTGGGTTGGCCCCGAGGTCTCCTCCCAGATGGACATGCCCGAAACACCTCCCCAGGGAGGCGCCCAGGAGGCATCCTCACAAAATGCCTGAACCACCTCAACTGGCTCCTCTCAACATGGAGGAGCAGCGGCTCTACTGAGTCCCTCCCAGATGTCCGAGCTCCTCACCCTATCTCTAAGGCTGAGCCCGGCCACCCTGCAGAGGAAACTCATTTCAGCTGCTTGTACTCACGACCTCATTCTTTCGGTCATTACCCAGAGCTCATGACCATAGGTGAGGGTCGGAATGTAGATCGACCGGTAAATGGAGAGCTTCGCCTTTCGGCTTAGCTCCCTCTTCACCACAACGGAGCAGTTTAGCGCCTGCATCACTGCAGACACCACCCCAATCCGTCTGTCGACCTCCCGCTCCATCCTTCCCTCACTTGTGAATAAGATCCCGAGATACTTGAACACCTCCACCACGCCCCTCCAGGTCGCGCTGTCATTGTCCACATGAGCGCTGAAGTCCCCCAGTAAGACAATGGAGTCCCCTTTTGGGGCACTTTCCAGCACCCATCCCAGGGACTCCAAAAAGGGCGGGTAATATGAGCTGTTCGGTGCATACGCACTGACAACTGTCAGCACCTGTTCCCCAACCCGAAGGCGCAGGGAAGCAACCCTTTTGTCCACTGGGGTAAACTCCAACATACAGGCAGAGCCTGGGGGCTATCAGAAAGCCCACCCCTGCCCTCCGCCTCTGTCTTGGGGCAACTCCAGCAAAGAAGAAAGTCCAACCTCTCTCAAGGACTTGGGTTCCAGAGCTGATGCTATGTGTCGAGGTGAGGCCGACTATATCTAGCCGGTAACGCTCAACCTCATCCACCAGCTCCCGCTCCTTCCCCACCAGAGAGGTGACATTCCATGTTCCCAAAGCCAGCTTCTGTAACTGGGGATCGGACCGCCAAGGCCCCCGCTTTGGTCTGCTGCCCAATCCCCATTGCACTGGACCCTCCAACTTCCCCTTGCGGGTGGTGGGCCCACAAGGCAACGAGCCCATGTAGCCTGTTCGGGCTGGGCCCGGCCAGGCCCCATGGGTGAAGGCCCGGCCACCAGGCGCTCGCCCACAGACCCCAACCCCAGGCCTGGCTCCAGGGCAGAGCCCTGGTAACCCTCCGGGCCGGGTACACAGTCTCTTGATTTTATTTTTCATGAAAGGTCTTCTGAACCGTTCTTTGTCTGACCCTTCGCCTCAGACCAATCTGCCATGGGAGACCCTACCAGGGGCAAATGCCCCCGACAGCATAGTTCCTAGGGTCATTAGGGCTCTCAAACTCCTCCACCACGATAAGGTGACAGTTCTAGGAGGAGTTAATAGCAACATGATTTACTGAACTGGAAAGGAGTTCCATTAAAGCAACAAATACTTATGATCATAATAACAACAGACATTTGTAAATCAGACATGTTTTGGTGATCAGTTGGGATGTTCCATTCACTTCTGCGGAATGTATATATTTTATTTAAACCTACTTAGTTTACCTTAAAATTGAACATCTTTCCTCCTTGTACATTCTAAATGTGATATATGTTATGTATAAATATAGTGTGTTTAGCATATTTCAAGCAATAGAATCTACAAGATGGGCAAGAATGTTTAGATTTGACAAGTCAAACCTAATGATTTTTGCTGTATTTTCCGACATTATATTCAAATGAGTTGAGGTCAAAGGTCATGTTTGGTCATTATATAGAGCTGGATATGTATTAAAGGCACTATTTCAGTATTATATGGATGATATAGAAGTTGATAAAATTGCATAAGAGCTTTGATGTGATTTTTAGTAAATAATGCTGGTTCAAGGTGATGGCACATGGGGTGAGTTCAGCTGCTGCTGTAGCAGCATCTGGAGGTTTAGATAGTTGGAGAAGATCAATATATGGCATCATTAGATGTATTCTTCTTGGAATCAAAAATTCAACTATTTCTGAGTAAGTCTATGACAGTGGAACAGGTAGGTACAGAAAGGAGACAAACCCTTACTCTCCCAATCACCTCTTCAATCAAAACCTCACAGGAGGTTATTTTTACAGCTGGTCAATAGGTCTGTATATACCTCCTGTAAATTGTACATCCATTACATCACATCACCAGAGTTTACAGTCTGAGCCCACAGATCTGAGCGAAAGTGTAGGCAGGGGCAATTGTTGGTAGTCTTGTCCATGTAAACCAGTAGTCTTAGGGCGTGTCTGAAATTCCATACCAACATTCTAATTAGTAGGCTAAAACAGTATGCGGAAATTTATGGCATGAACAAAACCATAGTATGTGAATTGCATAATATTTCCAGGTAAATACTATAATATGCAAGCCAAAGTAAATATCCCACAATGCAGTGCAGTTGTGGCAACAATGGGCTATGACAGAAAGCTGGTACTCAGTAGCATTACAGATGCGGGTAGAGGTGAGATTGCCTGTTTACCAAAATTATGTGTCCCCGAATGGTACAGAAGCTTTCAGGAAAGGACATGTATTCACATTCTCAGTAGAACATGGAAGCCAGAAGGTGTTGTGGCCGATGTTCCAATGAGTGCCTTACTGTTGAAACAAACAAGTGGCACTGGTGGAGCTTGGAATCCATGGCTTTGTGATGGATTTTTTGTTGTGTTTTGTTGGGTTATATGACATTGTTTAGGTGTGATTGTTCTTTTTTTTCCTCCATTTCCATCAAAGTGAAACATAATACTTGATTGATTGATTGACTGATTGATTTAATTAATGAATATTAAATATTTATTCAAATTGAATTGAAATATTTTTGTGATGTCTCTCCAGTTGTGATTTCTCAAAATTAGAGGACAATAATCTCACTATTCTAAAAACAATTTCAAAAGGAAAAAAGGAACGACTTCTGAAACATTTATGTTACAGTAATTGTGAAAACATTGTCAGAAATATATAATAAACGTTTTATAATAAAGCTGTAGTTATGATTTAAGAATTAAATTGGCCTATAGGCTATTTACACAACAATACTATTTCTTTTGTCCGTATTATATTGATATTGAAACAATGTATACATAACAAGAAAACAAATCTTCTCATGGCTCACGTTTCACTTCGGTATACAAGTACAGTATATTAAAAGGGTTTGGTTTGTACCCATATCTTAGTCCAGCCCCCGCGTCACAAATGTGAATCGACGCATGCGCTGATGTAGGAAGTAAACCAATCGCGTTCTGATTAGATAGTCACGTGATAACAAGTTTTCCGGAAGTCCCTCAATCTCACGGAAGCGCGAAATTCCGAAACTTTTTAGAAACGCGACATGGCTGAAAATTACCTCAAATTAAAACTGAAAAGAAAGAAGTGCTCTATCGAAGATGTACATCCGGGAAAAGTTAAGACAATCTCGACATGCAGTGTCAGACCGTCCCAGGCTGAGGGGTGAGTTCTCCGCGGATGTTCGGCTGGGGCTTTTCTAAACCGTCCTGTCAATGACACCGCTAAGCAGCTCCAGAAGTGTCAGGGTTTAATGTTAGTCGTCTTGTCAGGTGTAAAATGTGGAAAATAAACGTGAAGATGTTTTAGTGACTGATGATACTACGCGCTACAGGAACACTGGGCATATTTGTATAAACTATCGTATTATTTTTTTTAATTGAATACGGAAGTTTAGTACAATGTAGTACGTATTGATCACCAAATCAAAAAAGAATAATTACAAAAATGGCTCGAGGGCCCCCTAACGGTTAAATGCCTGTGTACCTTTAATAACCGACGAGTAAAATGTGATATTGAATACCAGTACAAACATACTGCATGGCAGATTATAAAGTGACATACAGTCGAAGAAAAAATTTGGACCGCCCTTGTTTTCTTAAATTTCTTGTTCATTTTAATACCTGGTACAACTAAAGGTACATTTCTTTGGACACATATAATAACAACAAAAATAGCTCATAGGAGTTTAATTTCAGAGCTGATATCTACCCATTTTCCATGTTTTCTTGAGAATAAGCAAAATCACTTCAGTTCTTGCCTCAGTTGCTTTAGCACTGTACTGCCAAAAACAGTGCTTTTATTCATTCCACGTTTTCTTTTCTGTCTGTTTTAGTCACATGATACACCCAGGAGTTAGTACTTGATGGCATAACCATTGTTTTTGATGACTTTTAATGGTCTAATAATTTTTTTCCATGACTCCATATATCACAATTTATAAAACCATCAATATGGCCAAAGTAAAAGGACCCTAGCTACCTCTATACCAGTCAAATGCTACTGAGATGTAAAGAAAACCTGAATGAGTCCACAAGTCTGTCATTTCCCTCAAGTTTTTACATTGAATCTGTCCCCAGTATAATTTGTTCAAATGATCAATGTGTGGCAGCTATGAAAAAAAATTACATGCCATTCTGTAAATAAGTATCAATCACTCAATTAATCAATCAAATTGTATTTATATAGTGCTACTTCATAACAAAAGTTATCTCAATAATCTTATCTCAATGACACTATCAAGTCCACCTCAAGACTGAATACTTAGCTAACAGTATTTGATGAAAGACAGTGTGTTAGTTATATCTGGTGTTAAAGACATTTTCCACAAACAGGGTGTCCCTGGTTCTCTGCAATTGTCCTAAATTAAGGCCTTGATTATCCTTAAAATTGTTGATTAATTCCCTAAATCTGACACTCAAAGGGCAATAAATGATATTTCTTTATTTGCTTTGTGAATCTTTGTAAATAATCCGTAATAACTTGTAGCCTAGTCAGTGTTTATCATTTTATCATAATGGATGGAAATAAGTGGAGCCACCAACAATCATTCATGGGTGGAGGGAATCAGTAATGAGCTTTAGCAGCTTGAATATCAGTAGTAGAAACATTTGTCATGCAGAAAAGGAAACGTAACATTAGCTGGATTAAAACATGATAAAGACTGATTCAAGACAATAACTATAAGGCGTGTTGTACTGTTATTTAAATCTGAATGTAAGGTCTTAAATTTGTTAAAAGATTCCTGGAAAAAATTCTTTAAAAGTTGTAAATTTTGCCTCCTCAAACCTGTAAATACCCTTCACATTCAGCTGGTTCAGTTTCAGGCTTGCTGGTTCACTGGAATGGCTAAGTAGGGCTGTCACCGTACTGAAATAAAACAATGATTAATTGTGATGCAAATTATCGGATTTGGAGCAACATTTTCTGTTCATTTAGCTTTATACCACCACTGTAGGATGAGTTGAATAATGCTTTATTCAGGCAGGTGCTTTATATACGGTATATGCTAATGTCCACAGTAATTGTAATATTTTTTTCACCATATCTTGCAGCCCAATGTGAGAGTCCACAAATCCTTCCATATTGTGTCCTAGAGTAAGCTTTTCTCTAAATGTAGTTTTGGTGTGTGAGCAGGCCAAGGGCTGGTGCTGCAGTGTCATGGAACAGGGAGCAACTACCAGCACTGGACAGTCTGTGGACCCTCACCCTGAGGGCTGCTCTGCCATACCAAGAGGACCAGCACTGGGACTTGGTTCCTGACCTTCCACATCCATCTACAGGAGTATGTCCCCTTCAGGTGTACATCTGTACACTGCGTTCCAAATTATTATGCAAATTGTATTTAAGTGTCATAAAGATTAAATTTTGTGTTTTTCAGTTA
>JAPQRP010000016.1:5433278-5453509 GCA_037367295.1 Apogon hyalosoma | reverse complement strand
TTCAAGTTATTTCTGTGACCATTGTGGGTTTTTCTTTCATTAACAGAGGGGGACCAACAATTTTGACCACGTGTGTAGATCTGTATTTCACCAAACTAGAGGCATGTCTACATGTGTGAAATATGCCACATACAGCTGCAGTGATTGTCACATTTAACATTTGACCAGATAGCAATATACATTACTGATTAGTGTAGGTTAGCCACAACCCTGTGGGAGTTTGCCCAGTATATACAACGGTGGTTAAAGAGCAGATCATAGTAATTATCGTTCAGTATATCAAGTCAGTATTTCTGAGATGCCACCAATTTCTATTTCTGATAGGCCATATTCTGTTGATTAATTTTAATTAAAAAAATAACTCCTCCTGTCTCGTTTATTTCAGAACCTTTCTAAATCAGTACGAGAATGCTTATGGATGGCGACCACACGAAGCCATCATTCGATTGCCTTTCCTGCCATCGCTACTGGTCAACTGGGGCTCAGTAAAAGTAAAGCTGCCCACATCATGTTGAGTGAAATGGTGAACTTTGCCCAAAGTGTCCAAAGGCCCATGGAGGTTCACTTTGTCATACTACCCTCTGACAAGGAGACATTTAAGGTTGTCACAACAATCCAGTCCCTATACAAAATTACAGTAGTACTGCTGTAATGCAAATGATCTGACAATACATGATTTGTCTCAACAACTGAAAATGTTTTTTTAGGCTTTTGAAAGTGAGATGAAAGTACTCCAAAGCAAAGCGTCTAATTTCAAATTCTCACAAGGTAACAAAACATTATCTTGTGTCAGGTTTGCAAGGTCTCTTAAAGTACATGTTTATGGTTGATAATATAATGGTTAATCTTTATCCTTGTTTTTCTTATGTCATTACAGTGTGGCCTGGAGAAAGAAGCAGTGAGACCTCTGAGTATGTGCGGCAGCATTCACCTACTGAACAACAAGGTTGTGATTCAGCCAAAACATTACATGTTTCTGATGTAATACAGTGCCCATCAGTTATTTTCCCAGTTCTAACTACACAGCTCATGACTGTGATGCTGTATTCAGTCACTTGGACTGGTCTGAAACACTCTGCATATATGTTCTGCAGCTAGGTATCACTTAGACAGACAATAACAGCAAAAAATACCAGTTATCATACGTAGCAGATTCGCCACTTAATATTAATAAGAAAAGTCCGAGACATATGGACTATATGACTAACCATATATTTTTGAGGTCAGAGGTAATGAATAAAATAGCTTGCAGTTTTATTCACATCATGTAATGTTCATTCATAGTGTAATAGTTATAAGTGGTGTTAGAAGTTAGGTCAGTCTGGCTTTTTTTTAGGAGAGGGACATGGACGTGACACAACTGTAAAATGAAAAGAATGGTTACAGTGAATAAATTAACAGAATTACTGTATCTAAATTTGAACAACATTGGAAAGATTCGATATAACGTACTGTATATGAATAAGTTAAAAGAAATTTAGAACACGCCTAGCAGTTTTTAGGTATTCTGGTGCAGAAGTGCTACATACTTTGCATTTATGTACACTATTAATTAAGGGATGTAATTTATAATTTATTTTTTTTCACAGTGTGGGGGAATAAAGATGACTTCACTGGCAGCAGAGCTTCTACCCCACAGATCAGCCTGAGTGGCCCCTCTAATGAAACTACACAGGAAGCTAAGCTGTGGCTCAATGGCATTCTCAAAAACTCCTTTAGTGTTGCCTCTATCTGTAACAACTTTATACAGTACTTTGGCGAGCGAGACTTCAGGCTGCTCTCCCGCCAAATCAGACAGGGCATGCAGATGGAAGAGTTTTTGGAGAAAGGCCATGCAGGCATAACCATAAATGGAAGTTCAGCAGAAGATCTGGCAGTTTTCACAATTCAGGTTGAAGCTGTTCTCTGCAGGGTCCAGAGTGACTTTGTCTTAGAGGAAGTGGGCACCATCAGAGACTTGCTGCCAAATACAGAAGTGGTCTTTGAAAGAAAGACACTTGACAAACATAGCGGCGAATTCAGCCAGATATTTTCTACCTTCCACCATCAGCCTCTGCAAGTACAGAAGGTACAGTATGAATGTCGACTGATTATTAAGTATTTTATTGTTTAGGAGACTTTTTGGTGAAGTATGAGTTTGTCAAATTTTTCACAAGTTTTTCATTGGTTTAACGTGGATCAGAATTTTTGTGAACCATTTGTTTCTCGTTTCTGATTTGATGCATAGTTCCATGTTTCTAGATTGTTCCAGCTCACAGAAAGTAGAACATGCTCACCGTTACCAGTCTCAGATCACATGCACCAAAACTGGTGAAATTCAGTCCTGTGTTTAGAAGTACACAGTTGAAGTATTTATGCCCCTATTCGTTGAACTTAAACTGCTATAGCAGATCTGTTTCAAGTTTCATGTTTCTGGCTTGTTTCAGCTAAATATGAGTCAAAGCACAAGACACGAATAAATAAATGGCACAAACTCTATATGGTTCCACAACTTTGTGGTTTGAACTGTATGTAAATATAAAGGGGTTATTAGAAATTATGCAACACATGACAGATGAGACGTTTCAAATCAGCGACAAGATACCAGTTGTGCTTTTATTTTATTTTATTTAGGTGGAAAAAGTGGAGAACAATGCACTCAAATTGCTCTTTGAGATGAAGAAAAGACAGTTATCCTGCTTCACGACGCGAACCATGGTTCAACGCCTGCGTGCCCAGTTCTGTGAAATGGTCAGCCATATTGGATTCCATGCAGAGTGTGCACCACCTGATGGTAGGATAGTGCTGTTAAAAGAACCATGTTAGTGAAGATGCGGCAGTTTGTGGACTCTCATCTATATTCCTATGTACACAGATCCAAACTGTGGGGAGGGCATCTACTTTGCTGGCAGCATGCAGAAGGCCATGGACATGTGGACAGACCAGAATGAGGAGTATATGTATTTTGTAGTGGCTGAGGTGATTGCTGGAAAGTCTGCCCCTGGGAAACCAGGTCTGATTCTCCCTCCACCTTTAGGCTCAGACCCACACGCTCGGCATGACAGTGTTAGTGGAGGAGCAGATATCTTGGTCATATTTAGTAGTTATCAAGCTCTGCCCAAGTACATCATCACATGTAAGACCACCTGATTTAATGCAACCATGCAAGAGAAGATTGTGAAAAGGTATTTTTCCTAATACTTGTAATTCAACCGTAAGAAATATTTTTAGTTATGAGAGAGTTTTTCTATCGTGCATCATATTACAGGAGAATCAAAGGTGTCATTTTCCCTCCTGTATAAGACATGTTGCTTTGCTTCAGTTGGAGATACACTTTGAGTTTTTTCATATTCTTCCTTCTG
This sequence comes from Apogon hyalosoma, assembly GCA_037367295.1. Taxonomy (NCBI): domain Eukaryota; kingdom Metazoa; phylum Chordata; class Actinopteri; order Kurtiformes; family Apogonidae; genus Apogon; species Apogon hyalosoma. The sequence continues at coordinate 5,450,168 of JAPQRP010000016.1, read as the reverse complement.
ACATTTTGAATTATATTGTATATTGTAGTAGTATAGCGACAGATTACTTTTGAGATTAATCATTTTAGAGTGTACAAAGTTGAAATACAGCTTCAGCGTTCTATAACAAAGTAGTTTAAAAAAAACATACAAATAAATACATGTATAAAAAATATCAAACAAAAATGCCACAGCAGGAAAAATTCCACTCAGCTGAGAGTATTGCAAACTGTCAAATACTTCAAGTATTATTTTACTGAGTTTATACAAACTTCATGAGTATTCCAGTGAAATAGTCCACTCTGCAGAACAAAACTAAACCTTAAATGACTTGTTTTATCATGATTTTCTTTTGTACAAAATATTAAACATTTAAACCTGTTCAACCCAAAAAGATCCAAACATCCATCAAAGACCAAAAACCATCTACTAATCTTAAATGTGTAATATCTGTTGATCCACTAATCCTATTAATACATGTAAATAATTGGTGTAAAATGCAATTTGTCATCTTTTCATGGTCACCAGATATGACCCATTTGGATGTTTAGAGACTCCGTAGTGAACGTGGAAACACCATCTTCTACAATGTTGATTCATTTGTAAAACCCATGGAGATTTTCGCTGAAAAATGTAAAATGCAGAAGATAATTGTATAATAGATGGTGATAAATCATTTGGAAAGACAAAAAAAAAAATCATTTAGAACTGACAAAAAACTAGTTGTGGGTATTTAAGGGTTAATGAAATAAAACTGCTTAATAAATGTAGGTCAAAATTATTGAGAAAAAGCAGAAAGGAGCAAACTGACCATGATGCCCATGATACAGATTTATGATAAAGGATACAAAAAATTTAATAGTCTCTTTAAAAATCTGCTTGTTGTCTTGCTCTTAATTTTTGTATCATATGTGTTAACCAGAGATGGACACTGAACAAAAATATAAATGCACAAACCAAAAACACAGTTAAACTGACCTATAATGAAATATGCCCATAAATAGCATTTAAAGGCCATGTTTCTGTTGCTTGAATATTAAGGCAAGACTAAAATAATAACTGTTTGGTTGAAATATTTTTTGATTGATTAAAGAAAATTTAAACAAGTTACTGTGTGTTTATATGTTTGTTCACTGTACAGTTTAAACATCTTAAAGAGCCATTAAAAATGATGACCAGTTCGAACACTGCTCTAAACAGTGGACTGATCTTTCTACTGTCAGAGCAGAATTTCATGTTATTATGACATGAGTAATCTGTCAAAGTTCTGATCTTTTACATTGAGGAAAAGCTGCTTGAATGTTTGAAATCTTTGCGAAAGGTTATATGTACTTTCAACTTTTAATTAGAGTAGAGCAGTAATGATAAGACAAAAATATTCCTTTTATTGGCCAAAACATGTCATTTGAGTGGTTTAATTAAATCACTATACAAATAAGGTGTTGGGTTTAAAGCTTTAGTAGATCAGGATGCAGACATCCTCTATAAGAGCAAAACTAGTACAAGTATGTTATTGGAACATTAATGTTGTCAGATGAATCACAAAATGACAGCTTAGGTGAATATAGCAAACAATGGCATAATGTTGATATAATTAAAAATGTAAAAAGCTTAATCCTGTGTGTGAATTTTTAGCTCAACAATGGAGATATTTTTGCAGAGTAATTCCTCATTATTTATGTATCAGTGAAATCAGAGGGGGTGGGACCTTTCTGTGTGCAGTTTGCATGTTCTCCCCGTGTCTGCATGGGTTCTCTCCGGGTACTCTGGCTTCCTCCCACCATCCAAAGACATGCACTGATAGGTTCATTGGTTCATCTAAATTGCCCATAGGTGTGAATGTGAGAGTGATTGTTTGTCTCTATATGTTCAGCCCTGCGATGAACTGGTGATATGTCCAGGGTGTACCCCGCCTTCGCCCATATGTAGCTGGGATAGGCTCTAGCGACCCCCGTGACCCTAGTGAGGATAAAGCGGGTTCAGAAAATGAATGAATGAAATCAGATGCTAAACATATGGGCCAAAACCGGCCCGCCAAAGGGTCCAATCTGGTCCATTGGATGAATTTGTGAAATGCAAAAATTACACTGAAGATATTGACAGTCAAGGATGTTCAAATCATTTTAGTTCAGGTTCCACATACAGAAGAATTTGATCTCATGTGGCTCAGACCAGTAAAATACTTTCATAATAACCTATATATAATGACAACTCCAAATTTTCAAAATGGTTTAGTGTAAAAAAGTAAAATTACATAAAAATATTTATATTGACAAACAATCCTTTCACAAAAAAATTAATAACCTGAACAAATATGAACAATAAGAGAAGTGCAATTATAACAATATCCTGCCTGTTACTAAAAGTTTTGTGTATTTGTGGATCCACTATGATTTGTAAGTTGTAATGCACATGTGTAAATGATAAACAGACGTAATATTGTTAAAACTGAACATATTTTCTCAAGAAATTTTAGGTTCATGTTATTCACATTTTTATGGATAGCTTGTAGATGTAAACATTTCATGAAATTCTCTTTTTTCAATCTAAAAGAGAAAAGTTAGGAGTCATTATTTATAATATTTATTTTACTGGTCCAGCCCACTCGAGATCATATTGGGCTGAATGTGGAACCTGAACTAAAATAAGTTTAACACCCCTGAATTAAAAATGATCAAAGATAAAGGACTGATTATGTGCCGGTCATGATGTATGAGTCGCACACCCCTGTAAGCCAGTGCTTTAAACTGTAAGTGGAAGGACATACATTTTAAATGTGGTACAGTCCAGAATTGATGTTGCACTTCAAGTATAGAAAGTACAGCAAAAATAGACTGACTTTTTCCATAACTTTTTTTTTATTGTAAAAAACATTTGTCTTTCCTGATTTTGAATCTGTAACATTTAAAATATTTATTCTGAAAACCAATGTTCCAGCATAGACAAATGGACAAAACCTGTCTTCTCTGAGAGAATTTTTCTCTCTACATTTATAAGAGAGAGAGTTTTTCAAGTGGCTTTCTTTCTGAATTTTGAGGTACTGTAAAATTACAGTGATTTACAACTGCTGAAAGGACCAATCCTTTGGAGTTCAGGACATTTCTGCCTACATAAATTGCAAAAACAGGTGTTTTTATGCGGCATAATAGTCCTGTTGTTCCTTGAAGGTGCTATAAGAAAACTGTCTTATAAGGAATGACAGACAACAGTTCACGACAACATTGACTAGATAAATATTTCATATATGAAGTGAAAAGCACAACATCAAATAGCCTTCTTTGTTGTCCTGATCCATCCACTTGCATCCTGTTCTTTATGCATTTTGGTTCAGTGTGAAACATTTGTGCGTGCTCTTACTGTGTGCTTACGTAAAAGTTACAATGACAACTTTTGTGCAGGAGCTTGTCATTTGTTAATGACAGCTAACCCCACTCCTAAGCTCTGTTATATTTTTAAGCTGTACATCCATGATAACGGCCTTTTGACTGATTTCTTTGTAGAGAACTGAAGCTGATTCTTTAAACATCCTGATTCTCACTCCTGTTTTCTTCATTCTCTGTTTTCTGCTCCTCTACAGCAACATCAGTGTGTAGATCTAGCTACTGTTTACCTAAGCTGCCTTCATGTGCTATTGGGAAAATGATCCTTTCCACTTGTGAATTCGAAATAACGACCATTGTGTTCAAGTGCTTTTGTTGATGTAGTGGAATGAAAAATGGCTGACACAATTTATCGTGACCTGCTACTTTGGCAAAACAGTTTTGGACATGTTAATTTATCTGCTATAGCATTTTTATTTTTTTGTACATTTTTTGGAGAAATTGTATATGCTATGAAAAAATCATCAGCCTTACAGCAGCAGAACATTAATAAAGGCATTGTTTGTCATTTGCAGTGAATCCCTCATTGCTCTCGGCCATGTTGAAAAGTTCAAAGGTTATTTTCATCTCAGCAGCTTGTGGATCCAAATTTTTTCCCAGTTCTCCAGTGGAAAATATGACACGAGGGGGCATTCATGTGCAATTTTTGACTTTGTAATTAGTATTTTCCATAATTCCCATAGCACATGAAGGTGGCATTAGAAACTGAGTTGGTCATCAGCAACAAAATTGGCTCCCAGCACTACACACAACTCCAAGACAAAAAATACAAACACAGATGTTACTTATTAATGTGTAAAGCATAACCACATGTGCCTCAACATTTTAGGACATTTCTAAATAATGGAATTTAAATATATATACATATGAAGTAAAACAGTTCAGTGATGTAACTGCATAATACATTAGTGAAAATATCAGTGTAGATTGTACTCAGATAGCAGCAGGAAATTCACTAGAGTAATGTATTATTTATTAATGGCAACAACTTAACATCTGAATGATTGTCAAAGTGAAATTACAGCCACTTGTACAGAATTGTAGACAATATGATGTCGTACATCTACAGCAGTCTGCAGTCAGCTAGCTAAATTCACATATCAACTGGCCAAACCAATCAAAAAAAGACCATTTTACACATTGACATAGTACTAAACAAATATTGCTCCTGAGTGGTTTAACACTGGGATGATGCTACATTCAAGGAAAAATGTTGTACCCTGGTATTTAGTCAAATACACACTGAGTGCTGCAGAAACTGATCTTAGATTTAGAACAGAGTAGGAATTGTGGACTTTGTAAGTCAATGTGTTGTTTTTTTTTTTTGTTTTTTTTTTTGGTATGAAGTGGACTGCATTTAGAGGGTGGCCATGGTGGGATGTTCTAATGTTGGTAACAAAAGATAATGTCTGAGTGTTTGAGTTTTATAAACACAGGAAATTGGACCAGTTGTCATCACTGAACCAGTTCCCAGCTGATCAACAACTGGAGAGACAATGGATACTGAAAGTAAACCTCTGCTTGCCTTTTTGAACCTTCTGGCAAGTTGGTAAAATAATGGCAGTGGACTCCAAAGGTAACTGCACACCCAATAATGATCTCAGGTAAAAATCTGGACTGTTTTGTAGTCAATCTACTCTGTGGAGACAAGTGTATCTCTTCTAGCTGTTCTATTCTCAACAGTGCCTCCTCTGGGCGTAACGGTCAGTCTTGCTAGGTGCAAATGTGTGAAGACATATTTTTTCCTGCGTAAAAAATAATCAGCTGTCATGTGACAGGCACAAACCTTAGTAAATTGCATTGCATGTTGCATTTAAATACCTTCCACCGCAGGTTCTACACTGGTGCAAAACTTGAATAAATCTGGCCTTAAGTGAGTTACACAACAGCTAACATTAGCTTTCATCCACATCCTAGCTAGAATTACCCTTTGACAATGCTGCATAAATCAGTAGGAAGTAACACAAATTCTGAAGTGTCAAAGCACGTCTTGTTCAGCCTGGATGTAAACCACACTGGATGTAATCACAATGGCAAGAAATATTCTGGCCAACTGTTTCAAGGTTTTAGTAAGCTGAAGACAGAAAAAACAGTGCAGAATAAATTCACACCTCTCCCTTTTGTGTTACACAACATCACTATCAAATAGTAGCTGATAGGTGTTGGATGCTAACATTAGCAGTTTTCTGACAAGGTTCTCAATTATATTGCTTTACAATGAAATATGGCCTGATGCCCTCTAGATTTTCACTCTCCATTGTCCTTTCAGTTGGTGATCTGTCAGGAAGCACTGAAATGACAGCACTTTGTCAGATTTCCCTGTATCAACATGGTCATACCACAGTAGGCTTTAGTGATAACAGAACTTAAACTTGATGTCAGAGGAAATGGCCACAATTTGAAAATGACCCATAAGGTGTGAGGTTCATGCGTGCGTCATGGTTTCTTCTATGACATGTATTATACAATTGCTCAGTTTTTCTATCTCTTGTGTGTCTTTCAGAAGGCAGTTCCTAATGTGGCTAAATGAGACTTCAAAGGATATTAGAAGTTAGTCCATTACCACACTGAAAATGAAAACTCATCTAATCAGTTTTAGTCCACCTTTACAGCATCAGTGTTTAACACTCTTGCAAACTAGCTAGTACAAACTAGATCAGGCCATGCCAAGAGAAAATGACTTTGTTAAAGAGGTAAGCACCAATTAGTCCAGGGCTGAAAAACAAAGCCATTCCTGCAGTTTAAAAGTGAGTCAATCCCCATAGACCCCCTTGATAAAATAACCAACATTAGAGTAGAAATAAATGTACATAGAGGCTGGTATAGAAAACGATTTTGGTCTCTGGGTTATCAAATCTTTCCTCATATTTCTAATATTGCTAATGTGTGTACTTCTACATTATATCAAGTTGACATTACAGTTACCAAAGACATATTAACATTTACCAAGCAGCCGAAACTACTTCATGGCATTTCACATAACATAAGTTTGACCAGTGTAATCATATTTTCAGTTACGTTAGCAGTACTGATAGCTTGGCAAGTTTCTGCCCTAAATCTCCCCCACCTCACCCTCCAAATAGGGTCACTTCTGGCTCAAAAAATGAAGAGCCAATGGGAAAAGTTCCATTAGCGTTTTGGTTGCGGGAAAGGGGGCAATGCAGGGGTTGTCCTAAAAGAGTATGCCATCCCTACAGCACTCCTATGAAAAATACAACAAAATGAACATGAATAGGGAGAGGAATAGGGAGTCTAAGGCCTGCTGGATATGGTTCTTTAGTACTAGTTATAAAAAATACAGGTTCTATACAAAATGAAAATAGGTATAGAACATCACCAGCTGCTTATGCTAATTACTGAGGACAAATTAAGCCAGGCTGAGCAACACATACGTGATTATATCTGGTCTCAAATTAACTGAAATTGATACAGTATTTTCATTGATATGCACTTCAGAAAGTATTCAGACCCCCTTAATGTTCTTCACTTTTATTCTGTTGCAGCCTGATAACGCAATCCTTAAATTTGTTTTTTCCCCACAGTGTACACTCAGTATCCCATGACAAAATGGAGAATTTAATAATTTTTTTGCAAATTTATTTAAAAAGAAAAACTGAAATGTCACATTGGCATAAGTATTCCAGCCAATGTGTAACTACACTTGAAATGGTTGAGGGAAAGTTGAAAACAAAGCAAAGTGCAGAGAGATTCTTAAGAAAATCTGTTCCACAGATCTCAGGACCTCCAACTGGGCAGAAAGTTCACCCTAAACGCACAGCCAAGAAAGCATGGGAGTGGTTTAGGGATAATTCTGAATCCTGGAGTGGCCCAGCCAGAGTCCAAACTTAAACCCTATGGAACATCTTGGGAAAGACCTGAAAATGGCTGTCCACCGATAGTCCCCATCCAACCTCACTGAGGTTGAGAGGATTTATAAAGCAAAATGGTAGAAAATCCCCCAATACCCCAAAAGGTTTGAGTCTTTAATTACAGCCATGGGTGCTTCAACTAAGTACTGAGTAAAGGGTCTGAATACATATGCCAGTGTAATATTTCAGTTATTCCTTTTTAATAAATTGGCAAAAATTTCTAAAATTCTCTTTTCACTTTGCACTTATGAGGTACTGAGTGTAGATGAATGTGGAAAAAAAAAAAAAACAAAAAACAACGGTAGCATCAGGCTGCAACAAAAGTGAAGGAGGTCTGAATACTTTCTGAATCAACTGTATAAATAAGAGTTGTTAATCATGAGTGTTCTTCAGTGAAGAATATAAATCTCTTTTTGGTGGCTGCTGCTTCCATCTAAAACCCTACAGGCTGCTGCGTTTAAAACACCCATCAAACCTGTTTAAATAGCTATTCCTTGACTTTGAAGAGTGATGTGCCTCTTGCTCTACAGCCTTGCTCCCTTTAACTTCAGATACCTAGAATCACACATACAAACCAGATCTTTGATTTCACAGACAAACACTAACCACCCCTGATCACTCTGTGCATTCTGTGATTTCTGTGCCATCCACGAGCAGTGTATGAATGATCCCGTCTCTTCTCTTGCCGCTGCTCACAGCCTTCACACAGCAGTTGTGGTCGCCGAGTGTAAAATGTGTTTCTGTGCCGTCATCCACAAACTCCCCCTGCAAGAAAAAGAGACAAAGATAAATAATTTAATTTCACATTTACTATGTCCCTGACAAGCCCTGTGAGACAACCTTGTTGTGATATAGGGCTCTACAAATAAAATTAGAGTTGAAAATTGAATTGACAACAGTGACAAATACTCACTAAATCAGTATAACATGATTAAAAAAAATGTCTAGTATAATACTCACAGCAGTTTCAATCTTTTGTCCATTACACCAAACATCCATGGTGTCTTTCTCTGCAAGTCAATGATCAGGTACTGAATTAATGAACAACATCAAACTCTCCACAGTGACAGGCAGTGCACTATTTGTGTACAGTGTGTAATCAGTGGCGGCTGGTGAAATTTTTTTTTTTAGTGGGGAGCAGTATGGAAGTCAGTTTTCAGCTGCACTATAACCACATATTACCACTGGGATACACCAAAGCACATGCACCACTATTTAAAATATTAAGCTAAATTAAAATAAAAAATATACAGTATGTGTTTCCAGTCATTCATTTTTTTATATGTAAATTTCACCCATCTATCCTTCAAACATGCACATTTTTCCACAACTCTATTGTTAAAGTCAGGAATGTCTCTGACAAGTGTCTTTTCCACTAACAATAATGTATTTAGACCAGGGGCAAAGATAGTGGCGGTAGACTGCATAGCATTAATAAATATACAAGTTATGCTGATGGGATAACTGCCTTTTTGCCAGGATTCGAACCCTGGACTCTCGTATCATAATCAGTAGTATTCCCTACTGACCTAGCCGCTGATACATATATTAATATATAGTGGATGTACTTCATTTTGTCTTGGTTATTTTAAAAGTAGCTCACAAGCTGAAAACGTGTGGGCACCCCAGGTTTAGACAATCTTGTGTGACATTGCATTTGTAAGGAAGCCCTTAATTCTTTTCGGGATGTGATGCTTACTCCTGTGGGTGGTGCTTAAGGCTCTCCTATCTCTTGTATTGGGGGGGGGCTACTGCACACACGCCATTAATAACAAGAGTCTATATGGTAAAGGGAGAGCCTCAGAGAGCACAGATTTTTGCACCACAAAAGAGGAAACATCACTTTACTGCTCACTAAATGACCAAAAATATTTTTAAACAACACTTGAATGCAGATTATACATGGTAGTCACAGGCTGTATCATGTACACTTCATTTATTGAAATATTCACGACACTGTAAAATTATTTTATGAGATTCCCATTGTCTGCTTCTTCATGTGAGACGGGTAGGGTGGCGCCCTAGCACCCTCTATTGACGAGCTGCAACTGTGTGTAACGCTGTCACATGTTGGTGTGAACATGTTTGAACTGATCTCATCATCCTGTGGTTTGTCAGTAACACAGACAAGCTCCTCCAATCACTGTCTGCAGAGTGCTATGATTCCCTGAGGCTCCAGTCACACTGCCAGCCTTACTTGTCAAGCTAGAATTATTGATTTTTTCATTATCTGTTCAAATATATTTTCCTGGCTTACATCAGATTCCCATGTGCACTGGTTTTGATCCAGAAGTACAGTGGAGTTACAAGTGTCTGGACAAAAATACTAATGCACACTTTGATTATTACAAGTAAAAGGAAAATTTGCCAATTTCAAACCTTACTTTTAAGTAAAAAGTCTTCAATTATCAAGTAGTCATTACAGAGTAAAATTCTTACTTTCGGTGATAATAGTTTTTTCTTTTTTGCATCCACCCTGCATAATTGTCCACTTGTGTACAGTGCTCCCAGTGCTGTGTGTTGTACATGTTGCTCTAAAGGTACGCTGCCTGATCAGCTGTGAACAGTGTAATAAGATGGATTAGCTCGCCCAGATGCCTGAGGTGGCTGAAGATGGACTAAAGCAGTTTAAGAGATTAGCCTCTACTCTGACATTATATGAGCCAGTAGTTCAAAAGGAGAACTTCATCAGTTAAATATCAGCTCTGATCAATTATGTGAACAAACACATAGCTCCATAACATTTTCAGATTTTCATAGCATTTGGCCAAGGTTCTGAGTGTCCAAATACATTTCACCATGGCTCAGTACTCTTTAAAAAAATAAAATAAAATAAGCCACATACTGTGGACTTTTACTGGGGGATTGACTTGTGAAAGGATTTTTTTTTCTGAGAAATCAAACAGAAAGAGCATAAATGAGCCACCAGGTAGAATTATTACAAAACTGACGTGTCCTTAAATATCTTGTTTATACTGCTATTTTGGATCCAGTTAAACTGACCAGAGGTAGGATAAAGTCAAATCCAAATGAAGAGTCAACATGCTTTACAATTTTTTTTTTCTAGCTTTCTAACTTTTCAGCTTTTTTAATTTGGTTTGCCTTCACAATTCTAAATGAGTATATGGTTCTTGTTTGTCAGCCTTGATTCAAAAAGTAATTGCAGTATTACACCAAAATAATCACAATATCACTTTTTCATTAAACCTCATAGTACTTGCCTGACTTTCAAAATATTTGTTGATTAATTTAACAAAACCCATATATCCTAGACTATATAATTTGCTCTCAAATTAACTTAGTTTAGAGCACAGCGTTCATTCTGCATCACATTAAATTGCATTGTGTTAAATACTGCACTGCAACAGAGGAGAACCATTTTGAGCCACATCAGTAGCTGCTTTGTATGAATCTTTAATATATGGAGATGCATCAGCCTTATTGATGGGGAAGATCTCCACAAGCCTGCCATTCATGACTGCCCTCCATACATTGAGCTGAGCTGCCATTACCAGATCTGTGAGAAATGGACCTGAATAAAAACCAAAAAGAGGCTCACCCAGGACCACCCTGCAGTCCATGCCATCCAAGTTGAGAAGCCAGGTGCTGGTAACCTTTGACCTGTTCTCCATGTACTGCTTCAAGCTTTTCCCGTTGATCTCCAAGGTGTACTCATAGGCAAAACCACTCACTGCATCTATGTTAATGGTTGCTTTCATGTCTGACTTGCCCACAGTGAATGTCTCTTTCCCCACTAGTTTAAACATCCAGTCTCGTCTCAGTATCTCCTGAGGAGAAGAGGAAAATTACCCAAGATACAAAGCTACAAACTAAAATGATTTGTGATATCATTAAGTGAGGTCACAGAGGTGTACCTTTCCATCTACGTAGATGACTCTCTTTCCAGTGGTGGTGCCGTGCTCAAACTCTATTCTGTGGACTCCATCACTCAGCGCCACCTCCCACACGCCAGCGAGATCATTCGACATCATAACTTCTCCAGAACCTGTTGCAGACGAACTATAAAACAGTCAACCCACGCTGTGAACACTAGATGTCGAGATAGCTACATACTTGACCCCACTGACGATGCTAGTAAACTGGGCTAACGTTAGCTAATGAGGCATAAGTAATACTAACTAACTAATAATGTCAGCAATTTCCTGAATATGTTTAAGTGTGTCGGTAGACATCACTACATATGGAAATGCAATAATCTACAAGGAGATATATCTGTTCCTTAACGTTATTTGTTGAAATATCACAAGGGTAATGTGGCAAGTTACTGTTTTGGTTGCAATCAAACTTCCGGTTCTATGCTTTCCCTTTCAAAATACAGCAGGGTTCGTGTGATGGCGTTGTTGTACTTTCAAGGATCAGTAAGCAGAACAGATGCTCCGATGTCGCATATGACATGGCAATGACCGCTGTGATTTTATTTTGAAATCAAAACGGAAATACTAGTGAATCAGTTGTCAAACTTTGCGGTAGCCCCATGCTCTGACTACTAACATGAAGCCATTACCTTTAAACGTAAACTCAGTCCTCGGTATAAATGAGATAATTACCTCGACGGTCCTTAAGTAGCCTAAGTGATGTCCCTCAGCGGTTAAAAGCTGAGCACCAGGCTACTTTGTCCCAGTTTATCCACAGCTTATTAGTTCCTTCTGAGTCAACCGACGAGCTATGACTCTGTTACTATGGTAACATGAGCTGCGTGCGCGTCAGTTTAGCCACGCCCGCTCGCGTTTTCTTTCTTTCTTTTTTTTTTTTGCTCGCGTCAGAGATACTCTATTAATGCCCCTCATGTCGTACGTCATTTAACTTATTTTATTTATTTACTTAATTTACTTACTTATTTATGTATTTACATTATTTACTTTCTTCCTGCCTTGCCTCGAGCTATATGCATTACCTGTTATTGTTTATTACTGTTGCTGACTGCTGTTTATCTATGTTGTATATGGCACTGTGTAAATAAAGTCTGAAGAAAAAAAATGTATGTCGTTCATCTGCAGGCTGAAGTGTTGTTATAAGAAATATAACATGTAATTTTAGTTAATAAATAGATGGTTATTGTTAGATTGTGAATTTCTGTTCTCACATTTCACTAGAATGATCTACTTGATATGCCTGTCTTCAATTCTTCAACACTTAAACAGAAATAACACACATTAAAACACTTTGTGTCTCCTCTTAAAATAATAACGATAATAATAATAATAATAATAATAATACATTTACCATTCTATGAGGATTTTTTTTTTACCTATCAAAAACTTATGAAAATACCCTGAACAAAATATAAAAATATACAACATTTAAGTTTCCCTCATAAATGTCACTCAGAGATCTATGGGTAGCTCAAGTCATTTCCCATTATGTTACTTGATTACTTATAACAGGGTAGAACACTCTTTTTGTTATTTTTTTACAGGTCCCTGAGCTTTACCAGTATGTATTCCTGAAAGTTAAACGTGTGTTTTGAAAGAAAATTTGAAAAGTGTGAAACATGTAGTTTTCCCCTTAACAATTATGAATGATGAAATTCATTTTCATGACTAATGGATTCAGGAGACGACCACACATGCTTTGAGGTCTAAGGATTTGTTTCTGCTGAAAATTCCCACATTCTTGAAAGCAAAGCTGCAGATGCAATCTTACATGCAATACATGCAAAACAAGTGAAACCGTCAAAAAGTTGAGCATGCACATATCCACATATGTTATTATTATATTGTCCAAGAAGCAGAGTTTACTAAACACTCTAAACAACAATGCACATTTACAGTTGATATTATTTTCTAAATAAAAGTACCGGGTAAGATATGAGCAATAGTGCCAGAGTAATTAGGTCCTTACGTAATAAAAGGATATCTTATAGCAAATATGAATGCAATTTTGTTTTGCAATCACAACTGCAGGTTCTCTGACACCCAGACATGACATGTTCTACCAGTGCTTATCAGTACACCTTTATATAGAGATGCAGTATATGCAATTAGTCTTTTCCTGACATGAAAAAATAAAAATAAAAGACAACACTTTGGAATTAGAAAACTGGAGAATATGTTTAGTTTTTTCTTTCAAATATATTTAACCAGATTGGCCCCATTGAGATGGGGGATCTTAGTCACAGCATTATACTTTACAACAGAAGCATTTACACACACACACGCACGCACACGCGCGCGCACACACACACACACACACACACACACACACACAAACAATCAATCCTCCACCAAAATTAAAAATAATGAGAAGGAAAAAGATGATTTCACCACTACAACATCCAATTATATTATCTTTTTTTTGCAAGATTTTTATCAATACCTTCTCAAGACCTGTTTCAAAAACTGTATGGATATATATGTTGTAAGGAGCATTGTTCATGTCTCCAGTAAAAAAACAAACAAACAAACAACAAAAAACTGGCACTAACATTGAGGGAAACACTCTGTTATGTATATTACCACCAAATAAATAATGTAATCTAAGACAAAAATGCAACTTAACTTTTGAAAAGCCAGTTTTTGATTTTTCATAATTAATTTTTTTTAAAATTTATTTAACTACAGATTGATGGAGTACACGTTTACGTATTTCCAGTTAAAGGTATAGTATGTCACATTTACACATGCTCAAGTGCTTCGGTGGTCTTCAGCATGATTAAAACAAAATTAAAAGACAAGAGTACTGAGAGCTTCATTTCCCAATAGTGACTGATATACAATAGTAAAGATTTCAAAGCATTTCATAGGCTCATAGTGTTTCAATGTGTTTCATTGGCTCAGAACTATTCAATGAGTTCTGACCAAGGACAGCTTGACAGGTTTGACATCTTTAAGTAGTTTGGTGCCATAGAAACTATATAAGATTCATCATTGTTCATCAAAAATATTGGGTTGTGAGGAGATAGAACTTTGTAGAGTGATTTTGATGTATTTTGGTGATTTTCATGCCGAGTACTACAGTAGTAGTAAACAGCGTTCAAAGTTTTGGGATCAATTTGATCTTATTCCCCCAAATAAAGTAGAATGTTCATGGAATTGTATTTTTCATTTTTAAATGCATCTCAGAATTACAATTATTTGTAGGTACAGCATTTGATATACACACAAGAGTTGTCTTACAGCAATAACACATCAGGGCCTGGTCAAGCAGTAATGGAAACATTTGCTGTTCAAATGGGTATACTGTTTCAACTTAAGAACTTAAAGTAACTTATGAAAAATATTTTTGGTAAGTATTTATATGTACTTTGATATGGTAAGAATGCTGATTTACTTAAATAATGTTTTTGTGGTAAAAAAAAAAAAAAAAAAAAAGGGCAAAATTATCCTGGTAAAGGATCAAAAATAAAAGAACAGTTTTTCTTTTTTTTTACTTACGCAAATGGCTAAAATGCCCTGTTCCAGACAAAACTTCACATAATATACAATTAAACATGTTAACTAATATGTGTTTCTATAACACCAGTTAGAGTTGTTGCAAAAATGTGCCATGATTAAAATTTCATTAGGGCGAGGCTGTACACTGCGCCAATTTCTGTCGCATTTGCTACTAAAAATCATACTGTGCGAAGAGAAATATAAATCCACAAGCACAAGTGAGAAGGAGCTGCGCTGGTATCATGTCTCTGTCTCATGTCCTTTTCGTCATTTGTTGGAACAATGCTTCATGGGAGTTGTAGTTCTACGTGTGTACAGTCTTTCTCAATCTGAATACAAAAGAACTACATTTCCATGTAAACATTCCCGCCTCTCTGATGTGTGCCAGGAAACTGTGAGTTTTGTATCATTCTTACCCTCAGCCACACTGGCCGCAGGGTATTGTCATCAGT
Organism: Apogon hyalosoma; assembly: GCA_037367295.1. NCBI lineage: Eukaryota > Metazoa > Chordata > Actinopteri > Kurtiformes > Apogonidae > Apogon > Apogon hyalosoma. Next base: position 5,435,094 of record JAPQRP010000016.1, on the reverse strand, counting down.
TGGTCGTCCATCCGCTCCAAAAACTTAGCCACGCACTGTTAAGTCAGGCCAGTATAGGTGTATAGGTGCAGGCCCTCACCGCAGTTTAGAGCACCTCCAAGCCCCACAGGAGCCGGGCTTGATGCGGGGAAGCGGGGCTTGGAGGTCGGAGCAGGCTTGGTTTTGAGTTCTGAAAGCAAAACTAGTTCCGTGATCCTTCAACGGAACTGGTTCCGAGGTCCTGGTTCCTTAAGCATCACTAATGTTTCAGTCCCAGGCCTATGTTGTAAACTCCTCCTGTAACTCACTCACTCATTCTGTCCTCTGCTCAGGCTGTGAATGTACAGGCTGGAGCCGACGCGACCTGTGCTGCGCTCCAGGCCACCCGAAACTCGTTTTTCCAACCTTCTGCCAGTGAAAATGCTCTGGAATGGCAGTCAAACCCGTGACTTCCCACCCGTGAACTTGTACTAGATCCATGTACTCCCAGTTCCCAGTTCTGACGTCATATAACCTGTCAAACAACAATGGCGGCCCCCATGAATGCAGTGTTTATGCAGATTGTTTATTAAAACAAGGTGTTGCTCTAACATTATTTATCTGTAAATGTTCTGCATAACCAGCAGCTGCTCCAGCATTAGCTAGTTTTCAGTCCATTGAGTGCAACAATATATTAATACCAAAAACGTATCCAAATACAGCCTGCAACACCCATAACATAAAAGGTAGAACAGCTTCTCTTGCCTTATGTGCTGTTTTTCCTCCTCTGTTTCCCTCAAATAAGCAAAGAGCAAACACCCCTGGGATAGAAATGACTGTAAATGAGCATAAGCTCTGTACGGTCTGCCATGCTGGTTTGTTTACATCTTGCTACCACAGTTCCTTGTCTGGCAGTTTGGCGTGACTTGCCTGGACAAAACCATGAGTTGTAGTTTGAAGTCATGATTTATGGGCTCAAAAACCTGAATGGAATGCAGCATAAGTGTAATTCATTACTTATGAGATACATTTCAATTTCAAAGAGCAATAGATTATCAACTTGCCTCCCAAAAACATAACACAAGGGAGAAGTGGGTTTAACAGGGAAGCAGGAGCCAGTGCTGGAGCCAGGACAAACCCACCATAGAAACTCTTCTCTCATCCAGCAGCGTAGACCCTGCTCATTAAGTGCAGTTACACTTACAAGCAAAACTTTTGAATTTGCCAGCAAAAGTGTTTCACTCACAAGCAAAATATGACTGATTTATAAGCAAAATGAGCTTTTTTTTTAATTGCAACTTACTGTGTTTTGCTCTCAAATCTCTTATTTGGTTGCAAATCTATTCTTTTTAATTGCAAATCCATTCTTTTTGATTGATGAATACAGAAACAAACAAAAAACAAACAAATCCATATAAATGTTATCTAACCATGTACTCAGGATGGCTTGGTACAATATTTATTGCCAGTAAGATCATTGTTGTAACAGATCACAGAAAAAGACATCCAAAGATCACATAGTTATTCATCATTTCTAAAAATAAATTTGTGTAAGGTACCTTAAAATAGGTATAAATATATTTACTTTCTGTAATTTTTATTATCTAGTTCCAAGTAAAACCATTAACCTCACCCTTCACTTGTTCCATTGGCAGATTATTTATTTATTTTTTTTGCTTGAATTAAGCAAAAAAAAAAATAAAAATCTTGAATTCAGTAAAAAAAAAAAACAAAAAACCTGCCAATGGAACAAGTGAAAATGATTTTGGTATGAGTTCTTAAAATAAGATTTTCAAGATCTATTGTCTAAAAATAAGTTCTTATATCTCACTGAAAAGTTACTCTTTAAGTGATTATG
>JAPQRP010000016.1:5399092-5411687 GCA_037367295.1 Apogon hyalosoma | reverse complement strand
TATATATTATTATTATTTTTTATTTTATTTTTTTTTTTACTTTAGAATTTTCAAATTTAAATTAAATACATTATTAGAAGAACTAACAATTTTGACAATGTGAAACAGGTCAGACTGTATGACACAGCTGTAATATATTTGGCCCTTAATCTTCTATAATATAAAATTGGAATTACATCTCCCAGCCTTGGATTTTAAAACATGAAAAAGATAATATGTTAGGAGTATACACAAACATGACTCCATGCAAGTGACATCACTCATGGTAACAAAAAAATGTTGCTCACTTGTGAACAATGTCACAGCATCAATTTTAACAACGCATGTGCTACTGATACACTAACTTGACAGGTGTGATTACAAAGAGCCTCCACTCTCTCATTTGTCACTTCTGAGTGACAAATGATCCTGAGTGACAACTCAACTATCATCAACTAATATCTCTAATATAATTCTCTCTGGAGCACCCAGTGGCCTGTGTTCCAGTAGTGGAGGCATTTTTGTTAGATAACTCTTCCAAATATTGCCCTCTACTGCTTTAATATTCTCTATTCTCTATCATCAGGTTTTCTGTGTATTTTTTTTTTTTTGGTCACAGATCTTGCTTTATAGTATCCTGAATAAAAACCTGTTAAATCTGCAATAAGGTTTTTTCTGCTTCCGAAGCCGAGCTGAGCATTCGTAACACAAATGACTAAAACCCTTGGCCTTAATTAAGTTAGTTGAATGCAGAAACACACGCCCTGTTACCCTTTCCCCTTCTTCTGTGGGTGGCTGAAATCTTGAAATTAGATAAGATAATGGAAAAGAAGAACATTATTAGATTATCTCAAAAGGGTTGCAAGTCAAACCCTGTTCTCTCACTACAATTTATAGCAGCACCAGCAGTTTCCTCTGTTTATCATATGTGCCACATCTGCATGCCCTGGCATCCACCTTTTACACTTCTTTCCCACTTTCAGTTGCATTAACATACATTGTGTGAATGTGCAAACGTTAGCTTATCTTCTGAAAGATAATGCTACTGTGCTCTCTAGGGAATGTTCTGCCATCATCGGTTCGAGGGAATTGATCTTCCCATCATAACGTACAGGAAATCCATCCACTGCTGCCAAAGCAATATTACAGTAGCATACAATGTGTGTTTCTTGCATCCTTCTTAGATCACTTGGGAGCTCAAATAGAGTTAGCAGTTGTGTCTGGAAGATAAGCAGCTAGATTTGGAGAAGCAAGTGTTTTAAAAGGCTTGTATTGGCATTTTGGGGGGAATTTGTTGACACTGATTCAGTTTAAAAGCTGCTACTGTGCGCAGACAGGAATTAGTTGTGGCTTATTAGTATTTCAGTGAGATGAAGACCAAATGCATACTGTTTGAATTTTCTTCTCTCTGTAAAATTAAATAAAACCACTGGCATTCATTCACCAATCTGTACTGGTGTCCATCTGGTCTACATTTAAAATCAACCAAAGTGTGGATTACATTCTGATTAAATATGACTACTCCATAAACTGTCCTCTGAGTGGTTGTTAACCATAAGCAGAAAAACTTAAAAGCAAAGCTACTCACCATAATTTAAACATTAGAAAAACATTAAAAACATTTGCAGATAAACTGGCCTCTTTCTAAAGCCCAGGCATCGAATGAATTGAAGTGACTGACAACTCAGAGTCCATCTGGCTTTATAGCTTAGATACAAGAGGATGAGAAGCAAGTCACAAGTCACCTTCTGTTACTACAAGAACAATTTGTCCTCTTTATGTAAACATAGCTAAATCAAACAAAATATCAGTTAATTAGACAGCATAGCTGAAGGACAGCAGCATTCAGGTTTGTCATACTATTTAGAAGTACAGGTTGTGTTTCAAAACGCAAAGAAAGGGATTCAAGATTTTAATCATTCTTGCTCTGTGACGCTAAGACAGATGTCAGCAGTCCTTATAAGGCTGACAAGATGGGTGTCAACACAGGGGAGAAAAAATGTCTCCTGCCACTTTGCCCCATCAGTATTCTAATTCTCTCAAAATGTGGTCATGTTACTTTTTTTAGGTCAAACACATTCTAACTTGTAATAGAACTTCTCTGAGGTTATTGTCATGTTTGGTTGACTGACAGACCAAAGAGGAATATTTAAGCTTACACAGGACGCCTGAGTCCAAAGGAAAATAACAACACTTACCAGCAGCTAGAACACATGAATTTCAGATTATGACATCTTTAGATGGTTATTACTTCCACCTATTCCTCACAATGTCAAGTAACTATGAAACAGCCCTTGCCTTCAAAGTAGATCAGCTGGGATATTGCCACATTTTCCCATAATGTAGCCTGAAGACTGAGTTCAAGAAGAACCAGAACCACAAATTCAAGCAGACCCACTATCCTTGTATTATCTGTGTGAAGTTTTCCCATGTAATAGTAACCTACAGTCAGAGACATCTAAACAGCATCCGTAGAAAGTAGTACGGTAACTATTGTAATGTCAAGCCCATTCTTTATATCATCAGCAGCTGATGATTGATCATGAGTCTTTGGTGTCTTCTTAGCAGCCCCCCAGGGCACCCCTAAAGTGTAAATTCTCACGTGACAAGAATAAATCGACCGGGTTATGTGAAGTAGCAGTGCATGGTTAGAATGTTGCACTGAGGAACTTCTTGAAGGTCCAGGTCACTTTCCATGTGCTGACAGTTAACCAGGTCACTGGGCTTCATGCTTAATTGATCCCACCTCTAACCTGTATGAAGACTAGGTTCCAATGAGTCAGCTAGTATTTATTAGGCAATCAGACCATGAGCTGTCTGGTAGTGGTTCACATTTTAATTGGGATTGTAGTTTTGGCCTAGCTGGTGTTTTGGTACAATTAAGTACTTGGTTCTGGGAAAGTTCTCTTATGGTATGTGAAATAGCTTCAACTGAATTCTTTGTTCAGTGTTCAACTGGGGATTTTTTAAACTCCTGTCAAAAAAAGAGCAGTTTATAAGAATAGCTGAACATTCTGTTGTTGACCTTCCACAAAAGGTCAACAAGGATGAGCTATTGGCTGCATTAAAGGTTCACTTGGTGGAGCAGAAGGATATCTCTATCTCAGTACAGAGTACAGGTGTTTCTGAAGTGGGCACTGGGTTTTCTAATGTGGTTTCCCCTGGTGAAGATGAGACTGGTAAGGTCTTGTCTTTCTGAACTGGTCTTGGGGCTGGGTTGTTATTTGAGCAACAAAAACAACTTTTCTTGCTACAATTGCAGAAGGAGCAAAACAAATCTTTGAATTAGATAAGTTAAGACAAGTTACTCTTCTTCAGGAGGCTGAAATAGCCCATGTTCAAGCAAAACAACATTTGGAGTTGTGATTAAGTGACGGAAAGCTTCAGTCTAAGATACAAAAGGCTGGATGATTCCTTATAAGCCAGTGATGTGTTGAAGATCATGGTTAGTGAGGTACTGACTCTTTCAGAGTCAGATCTACAAATATATGAACTTAAAAGAGTTTCTAATTCACCATTTGATTGGCAACAGTTAACAGGTTATGTTTCATACCTCATATCAGCATTCTTTTCACATACATATGTGATGCATGTTTTATTTAAGGTCAAATTTTGGTTTTCAGTCAAATTATGTCAGATATGTAATCTTCCATTTTCAGATTAAGGAGGGTGAGAAGGAAAAATAAACAAATTGCAGCACTTGACTTGTTAATTGCAACCATGGAATAAAATTGTAACTTGCGCAGTAGCAAGAACGATGGCTGATACCTTGGCCAGGTCTCCCTTGCAAAAGAGATTCCTAATCTCAATGGGACTTCCTGGTTAAATAAAGGTTTCAAAGTTTAATGAAAAAGACCCTGACACCTGTTTTGAGTGTTGGTTGATTTGATGGTGAAGGCACCTTTCTGCTTCAGTATGTGCTCCCTGGCAAAGGTCAGGTGGCTTTTTCAACTTTGAGTGTTGCTAATGGTGGTAGCTGTCAGTTGGTTACAGATGCTGTACCCATGACCTTGTTCCTGAAGCATATCATCAGCAGTTCAGATCCATCTGAAAAGAGGGGTAGACCTCTTTCGCATTTGCTCACAATTTAGCCACTCATTTAAATCATTTGCATGCTACATGAAAGGTAGAAAGTATGAAGGATTTGCAGGAATACTTGAGTAGTTTGAAAGTACTCTGCCTGATCATGTTGTCACCTATATAAATGAGCAGAAAGTTGTTGAAGTTGTCAAATTTAGATGCTAGTAAATTAGTAGATGAGTTTGTCCTGACTCAAAGGCTATTTCTGTGAGAACCATGGTGGAGATGGCTCATGGCAGAGCACTGAGGGGCCTCACCCTCCATTCCCTCTGACATCTTCAGTTAAAGTAGATGTGGCATGTGTGTAGCTGATTACATGGTAAGCTGGACCTTAACCTTGTCTGTAACTACTGTTTTGGGTAAAGGTCTTCGGAAAAATGAGCATCTAGTTCTCAGGAAGAAATCAAAATGTGGGCATCCACCAACAAAATCATCTGGGACAGTTGTTTCCTTGTGAAATTAAAGGGCCCACATCACTGCGGGAGTGCAAGCACACACAAACCCCTCTTAATCTGAAGCTGTAAGCATGGTTCTGTTTGTGTTCTTTTGTTGGAAGCTCCAAGAATTAGTCTGGATTCTTTTTGGTCTCATTTTTATAAATTTCTTGAATTTGACTTGATCTGACCACAAACAAAGTGTAACTCTGCTTAGGACCCACCCCCACAGAGGAAAATGGACGGGTCCGACATTCCATAAACACATCACTTTTATACTCCTTGTAAACTGATCCCCAATCTATGGGCTGACCCCTTGTGGGCAAGGTGGGTTGGGTCACCAACTATGGGCCGGTGTTCTCTGACTAAATAAGTCAAGCAGATGTTTACCCCTATACTGACAGTGTTTTTACATCTTATCTCCTGTGATTTTCAATCCTTTGTGGAAATGTGTAATTAAAAGTGTGCCTATGGTAAAATCTAAATCCTGTGTTCATAAATCTCTCAGTTTATTGTGTTGACCAAGATGTGACCCATACTACCCTAAGAACTGTACCACTCACTAGTGAAACAGAGGAATCTAATGGAAAAAAGGAATGTAGTGAAACAAAGGAATCCTAACTTAAAACATAAACTACTAATTACTAAAAAGATTAAACTAAAGACTTCAGCTGTCTAGATTAAAATAATATTTCAGTTCCCGTTACCATCTGTGAACCAGTTGGTAACACTACTGTCAAAAGGTTTATATTGATCAGAAGTGAAAGCTATTTTTTGTTTCATGGTAGCACACGACAATGGAAACATAACACTACTGCCCCACATTAGACACTTATTATACAGTTAGACTCACATTTGCTAAATCAATCATATAACAATCAAATTTTATGCATAGCATACTTTATGTATACTTTATAGATTGTTTGTCCAATCCTGTACTCAATTTTTGGAAACTTAAAATTAGTTGGTTTCTAACATCAGACTTAGTGATGACATTTATGGCTCTTTTTTGTAATATATAAATTGTACATCTTAGTTTTGTATGCTTTTCCACAGAATTCCAGGCCATAAGTGATACATGGAACAATATAGTGAAAAAAAGAGGCTGGAAAAACATCCAATTTATTGGACACAACTTGATCTTTGTGCAACTGAAATGTAAAAGACACTATCTGTGTAAGAAGAGCAGTGCATGGAGAGGTCACTCAGATACTCAGAGCTGACTCATGCTTAAATACAATCTACAATCTGTGTGTGAGAGGTCAAGAGTCAATAATTTAATCATATAATGGTACCAATTTTGTTGGTGCCAAAGGAAAACTTTGTGAGACAGTAGAGGGGAACCAGGAGGTGATAGAGCAGGGGTCTCCAACATTTTATCTTCTGAGAGCTACTGTTACACAATGAAAGTGGTGGAGAGCTACTCATGTTTCGTTTACATTTATTCACATACTTCTGTATGTAAATGTAAATACTAAACACGTGTTTAAATAAATACTTAACAAGTGAATATGCTTGTTTTGCGTATAAAACATTCAAAAATGTTCAGCTACAAAAGCCAGATCCAACTGCCAGGTATCCTCCCCTCTCACTGATGTCATAGAACAAAGGAAAGAAACCGTTACAGCATCTTACATCTGCTCAGCCATCTGACTTCAGTGTGAAGGAGATCCATGATGTTGCTTGGCCTTCGTATGAATGGAGTTAATGATTATAACAACAGGCATTATTACATGATCAAATCCTATGACCTTTGCACAAATGACCTGTTGGTGGATGATGCAATGGTAACATAGAAATTTAGGAAAGTCTGGATCCGCTTTGCAGAGAGCAATGAATCCAGTGACTTGCCATCATAGCTGGTGCCCCATCAGTTGTTATCTTTGAGAAGTTATTCAATGTGGAACCTTTGTTTCCACAAAGTACTCCTTCACAACATTTACATCAACTCCCTTGTGGTGGTTTTCAGTGGAACTAATGCCAAAAACTCCTCTTTTGTGTTAAAGTCATCAAACACCATCCGTATGAAAAGTGCCAGCTGTGCTGTATCACTGGAGTCCACAGATTCATCACACTGGGGTGAAAACCAGGAGCACCTGTTCAGGTCTGACTCAGCTGTCTAACTGCATCTGTAGACAGTGCAGACACAGTGCTTGTGCCAAGCTGGACATTGGCAATAGCAGACAGAATCTCTGTCTTTTTTTTGGTCTGCCACAGCCTTCATGACCTCTGTAATGAGCTCATCGTCAGTGCAGGGCTGGTTATATGTGGTCAGGATATGCGCTACTTTAAATAATACCTTGACTTTTATGAAATGGCGCTCTACATTACGTCTTTTACCAACTGCCAGGCTTGTGCCACAGATCAGACACACACTTGTCATTCACATTTGTGAAACAGAAGTCCATTTCCTACTTTTTGTGGAAACAGTGTTTTCTGCCTCTTTCTGGTGTGACTGGACTCTGCTGCTGCTATTGTTTCTAAATTGGCCTGTTAACTACTTTTTTTTTTTATGTAAGTCAGTATTTGCTACGTTACTGTTTACTCCTTGTCTTCTGCAGGCGTTTAAAAAAACATCTTGTCTCTGCTCTGGGTCTACCCAATCAGCATCGAGTAAACTTTAGAGGAGTTTTCAGGGCTGTTTGGAGTACCTACCCAGAAGCAGGGACTTCATTACACCCCTTAAAGCAGGGGTGTCAAACTCATTTTAGTTCAGGGGCCACATTAAGCCAAATTTGATCTGAAGTGGGCCGGACCAGTGAAATAATAACATAATAATATATAAATAATGTCAATTCCAAACTTTCCTCTATTTTTTTAGAGCAAAAAAAGTAAAATTATACAACGAAAATGTTTACATCTACCAAATATCCTTTTAAACAATGTGCAACATGAACAAACTGAAATTTCTTAAGAAAACTAACTGCAATTTTAACAATATTATGTCTCAGTTTATCATTTACACATGTAAATTACAACTTACAGATCACAGAGGATCAAATAAATACACAAAACATTTAATAACAGGCAGAATATTGGTAAACTTGCCCTTCAGACATTTCAAAAATTTGTATTTGTTCAGGTTATTCACATTTTTGTGAAGTGATAGTTTGTTTTAGTGTAAATATAGTAAAATGGCATAAAAATATTTACATTTACAAAGAGAAAAGTTTGGACTTGTGAGTATTTATAGGTGATTATGATAGTGATCTGACCCACTTAAGATTAAATTGGTCTGTATGTGGAACCTGAACTAAAACGATTAATATATTCAGTGTAATTTTTGCATTTCACAAATTCATCCTACGGGCCAGACTGGACCCTTTGGCAGGCTGGATTTGGCCCCCAGGCTGCATGTTTGTGGTATCTGCCTTAAAGGTTCCTGTAATTTGACCAGCAGGGGTAAAACTACCTCCAGTGGAAACGTACCTCATCATTCTGGAACAGGGTAAGTCAGGACTCATCAGACCACACAACCTTCTTTCATTGACACACAGTCCAGTTTTCTTGCTTCTATCAAACTAATGGATGTTTTAGAAAAAAGGAGCTACTCACTGCATCGGTTAAAGGGTTAAAGAACATGTTACAGATGAAACATATTAATCACTGCAGTAAATATCTGATGGAAGGATCTGAATGACTAGGTTAGTAAATCCAGGTGGGGACTTCAATTTGACCAGGCTATTTTTATAATTTGAATGTTCAAAGCTTTATTTTTTATTTGTGAAGAAAAGAGTTTCAAGAGAAAATCCCAAGTCCTAAACTTCAGACTCAGTATTTCAGCATCATAAATTCAAAGGCTTTTGAATTTCATAATTCAGGTTTGCTCACATATTTGTATAAGTAAAATAGAATTTTATACTGATTTTGTAGATGGACAAGAAAATGATTTGAAAAAGTCTTCTACAATTTCCCTAACTGCTAACAGTGTATCATATTGCATCTGCTTCCATTACAGCAGAAACATTCTGCATGGACGAGTTTCACAGAATACTTATTATGTTGTCAGTGGTCTGTGTTAGGAGGACAGTGTGGTCCCATTGAGTTGTCCCGTCTGTGTTCAAATCAGCTTTCTTTCCTCACTAATGTGGACAGGCTTGTGTGAGTGGATACTTATTATGCTGTCAGTGTTTTCTTTAGAGAACAGAACAACACCACTGGGTTCAGCAGTCCTGTTTCTTTTTGCATAACTCCCCCTTCTTCACTTTTAAAGCTAAGGAGCAAATGCTTATATAATCCAAGCCTTACTGCTGCTGCATTTGTGGCAGTATCAAGTGTCCTTTCACGCCTGGCAACAATATAGTCCCTCCACTGATGTGCAGTGCTTTGAATCAGACAATATGAACACAGACACACTGACTATGAGGACACAATTATAATTGCAACTCATCACATTTCTTTGTCAGTTTGTGTGTATTAGCATTGTCTCTCCCTTGTTGTTCTCAATAAGTGCTCTCCAATTATATAAATAAATGTCTTATTAAGGCTGGCTGCATGGGCTCTAGTTGATTCTATTAAACAGTGCCTCCTTATCTTGTCTCCAATCCCCATAATGCTCAGCTCTTGACAGTTTGCCTGGATAATAATTAGATGAGAAAGCATTTCAGCAAGATGAATAAAAAAGATTCACAACACACTTTTAGCTTTTATCCACCTAATTAAGACAGTTTCCCCATTGTTTTCACTGATATTGTTGTATTTTTTAAGCCAGTGCCTGTCACTGATGTCTCTGCTACTTGTTTAAGCTCCAGGATATGTTCTACTACTCCAAGGCTGACAATAATTCATTGAAAATTGGGTGATAGGCTTTGATAATTCAAGGTTTTCTACAAGAACACAGACTATTTTAAGTTTATATTATTGTCACAATTATTTATTTTTGGAAACTAAAATTTGAGAACAAGCTCCATTTACAGTTTAACTTCAGAGTCACTGAGCTGCTGTATAGGTATGTGTCAAAACCCTAGATTTAATGTAATAAGTGGACAGAGGTACCATGTGACGTTTGTGTTTGGAAAGATGTCTTTGTTTGGTGACAACCCAAACCCATGTGGCTAGCATAGAGCCAAAAGTGAACATATGTGGACAAAAGAGGCCGAGGTGCAACAGGGCACAGTGTCAGTTGTGCATCATGTTTTTAGTTTACTGGAACCATAAGACCGCAGGTCCCACATGAGGAGTAGGACCTGTGGATTTAAAAAGCCAGTATCTAGTGGCTATCAGCCGATGGTTCCTCTTTAAAACATTCCTCTCTTAATCAGATTTTAGGACAAACTGAAGACTGATATCTACTGTGTGACATTTTGGCTGTCAGGTGTAATTGACAGTTCACTGCCCTCCAAGTGAAAACTTTTGCTGCCTCTATTTATTGAAAACATTTTTTTTTGTTACAATAAGTTAAGGTACTTAACTGTAGTTGTGAACAATAAGTTACACTGACAAGGACATCAAATAATTTTTCACGCAATTTTTTGTTAAATTTGAATAATAATAATAATAATAATGAATTATCTCTAGGACACCAGATAGTTTTATAGCTTTACATATAGCATTTAGCCTTCTTAGCTTATCTAAGAGTACAGCACATTTTTTAGTAAGTTACAGTGACTTAAAATGTGATCCAACTTATCAAATAATTGAGTACTATGGGGATAATAAACCTTCACAATAATGTCGTCGGTACAGCATTGCCAAGTATGTGGACAATGTACTAGTGTGCTGTGGTAAAGAGGAAGCTGTGCCAGAAGGAAAAGACTTTCCGTTTACTGGTTGATCAACACTCCTTCCCTCACCTATGGTCATCTGCTGTGGGTAGTAATCGGAAGAACATGATTGCAGACACAAGTGGCAGAAATGCTTTCCTCTGCAGGGTGGCTGGGCTTTCCCTTGAAGGAAAGGTGAGGAGTCATTTGGGTGGAACTCAGATTAAAGCCACTGATACACAAAGATGAGCCAGCTGAGGTTGTTCAGTTAGGTTGGGTTAGGGTAAGGTTACCCCTCCGGGGAGGTGTTTTGGGGTAGACCCAGGATAGGTCTGGATCAACATAAGCAGAAGGAGATGGACGAATTGATGGATGGATGGCTAGATGGATGGACAGATGGATGGTAAATGATGGATGATGGAGAAAAAAAATATTTGTCAGTTATTACTTTATTATTCTGCTATTATATAAGTGGATTTTTAAAAATCTAAAGCAGTATGTGTATTAATAAGTTAGAAATAATAATTATTAATAGTTATGTTAAGATTACTGTCAAAGATAATAAATTCAATTCAGTTTTATTTATAGAGCCCAATATCACAACAAAGTCACCTCACAGGGCTTTCCAGAAATTGTTGAACTGATAAAAACAAAACAAAAAAAAACAAAAAACAAAACAATGAAAATAGACTAACAGTCAAGTAATCAATTAGTTAACAGGCGGTGAAGCAAATGGATTAATGTCCCGGGCATCTCCCATCTTTAGACCTGTCTTCTCAGCGAGGAAAAACTTCAAAAAACCCAGTGGGAAAAAGAGAAACCTCAGAGAGAACCACAGTGAAGGAGAGATCCACTCCCATGGATGGACAGGCTGCAGATGAGACCAGGACTGACAGATATCCATTTGCTGATGTAAGTCCAGTTTGTAGGGATGCAGTAGGGTGGGGGTACATGCACACTGCTGAAGGTGTACATCTGGTGGGGGTGAGGAGGTCCATCCAGACTGGCGAGTGTGAGGGGGTCCATCCAGATAGGTGAGGATAAGGGAGCAGGTCTGGGGTCACAGGTCAGGAGAAGGCACAGATGGGTCACCTCAGGTTCCGTTGTCATTGGGCCTTAAGCGGACACATCTGACACAGTAGCCACTCCCCCAGAGGGCAGTGGGGTCAAGGGACACTGGGCGAACAGCGGTGAACAGAAATAAGCAGAATCACTTCAATATGAAAATAAAAATGTCCTTTTGAACAGTCCCCATCCTGCCCTTCTCCATGATAGTGTTCTGAGCGGCTTATATTGTTGATGACTTAAACACAGACATTTTTGGACAAATATGGCAGAGTCCTAGCCTTGATTGAGTCTCCAGTCACTCTGAGGTAACTTGATTTCCTTCTCAGCTGTCAGTCAGCCCCCAGACCCCGCCCCCTACGGAAACACAGGAGGGCGTGGGCACGTGATGCGTCCAGTATGGCGGATCTGTGGGCTCAGTGATTTGTTCCAACACCGAGGGGTCCTAAAACCCTGAACTGTGGATGCTCCAGGACACCAGAGGACTTAAACAGCCCATTTGCTCCTAAGGCTGATCATACAGGTAGCGCCGCTTTATTCTGTCATTGTACACAACCAGTTGAAGTTCTCTTTGTGTTTAACAGAAAACCACTACTCTGAAGTGTTTATTTAGTAGTAGTGGTGTTTTTGTACTTCAGTGTACTTCGGAGTCAAACAGAGTTGCGGTTACACAGCTTAACTTTACTTTTCCTACGAGTGAATTTTATTTTTATCAGCAGCATGGGGAAGGAAAAGATGTTGAGGAATGCAAGCAGTGTTGTGAAGCTAAAAAAAAGACGAATTAAAAAAAAAAAAAAACAACTATCGACTGTATTGTGCAACAGCGTGAAGCCGCGACATGAAGTATCTGGGTTTCAACTATTAGGTAGCTCTGTACTGTGTTCCCAAATAGTGCCATGTCTTTAACGTACATTTTTGACACTAAGCACAGGATGGTACCTTTCACTTTTCATGAGTGAGTGTGTGTCACCATACGGTGGATGTTTTCTCCAAGTGTGGGGTTACAGAGGTGACAGATGTCACCGTCTCCCGTTGAAAGTGTCGGGGTTTTTTTTGTTTTTTTTTCAAACCAGTGACCGAGGACACATGTGGATAAGAGCCAAGGGTGAATAGGTTGTCTTCTAGTAATTCAACGACACGCCGAAATCCACATCCCACGCACGCGCCAGTCCGTAGTTTCATGTGTGGGTGAGTTTTTGTGTGTTGGAGGTTTGTGTTGAGGTTCAACCACAGCTTTGGCTGTAAATACTGGACTGTCTGTGTCCGTGGTTCTGTCTGTGGTTCTGTCAGTGGTTCTGTCTGTGGTTCTGTCAGTGGTTCTGTCTGTGGTTCTGT
>JAPQRP010000016.1:5369313-5383556 GCA_037367295.1 Apogon hyalosoma | reverse complement strand
GGTGGTGGGGGATGAGATTTACCTATTTGAAGACTGTTTGGAAAAGTAAATGTAATGCAGTATTATAGAAAACTGAGAATAGGACCATAAAGATGCAACATGAATACAGGCTAATTGTAAACGAATTGTGAGGCCAGTGAAGATCCAAACCTCTTGTGCAAGGATGTCAAAATTGGCCCTTCAAAGGGTCCAGTTCAGATGAATTTCTGACATGCAAAAATTACACTGAAGATATTAACTATCATGTTTGTTTAGTTTAGGTTCCACATACAGACAAATTGAATCTCAAGTGGATTGGACCAGTAAAATACTATAATAATAACCTATAAATAATGATATAAACATAACATAATGACAGTTTTTCCTCTTTGTTATAGTGTAAAAAAGTAAAAATACATCAAAAGGTTTACATTTACAGACTATCCTTTTAGAAAATGGAAATAACCTGAACAAATACAAACAACCTGAAATGTCGTAAGAGAACACTGTAGCAAATTTCTTGTAGAATTTACAGCAACAAAGTTGCCAATAAAGTCCTGTAAAGTTCTTTTCTAATTACTGTAAAAATAATTACAGTGTATTACTGGATACTTTTTACAGATATTTGCTGATATAAATTGCAACAGTTTATTGTTGTTTTATATGGACTCTGTGTCCGAACTGTGACTCAAGAACTGCAATACGTACCAAACCGTGGATACCCATTACCATTATATCCTTATAATGGATATGACATTACATAAGCTTTTTGTAGCATAAACTACCACAGAGAGTGCATCCTATAATCAAAGTTAAAGGCAGACTAACAAAATATCGAATATGATTCTTTTTCCTTTTTTGCTGTGCAGTGTATCCAGAAAATCTGCACAATCAAAGGTGTAAGGTGAGGCGTGTGACTCACAAATGTGCCATGTAAAGACCTTTTCCCATGTTCTGCGTCTGTTCATTGTTACAGCTCTAGCTGCAGTAAGCTACAGATTCCACTGCTCACATTTCCATTAACAGTAGACAGCCCTGGTTCGTGTCCCTCATCATGGTGCCATGATGTTTCTTTCCAAGTTTTAGCAGGACTACTCTCTGATGCACACTTGGGAAACATGACACTATTCATCCTTTTTTTCTTTAAAAAATAAAGTAGGCTGTCAGGGTTAGAAGAAGGCATGAAGGATTAGTGGTATTAGTATTTAGTAATATTTGTTTTGATATATCTGATAAATAATCTTTCTCTGCACTCTATAGTCTGATATATGTCCCATCCACAGGCCTCATGTCACCAGGAACTGCCCATCAATGCTGTAATGAGAAAACATTTATTACTGGGTTACGTATTATTTATAACCTAGTTGGCTCTACAAATATGGCATAAAATCAATTTGTCCAATTTAATTAGTCACTTTATAAACTAGTATCCACAGAATTTGGCTGATGTTTGATTTATAAACTGATAAACTGATAATACTTTTTAATTTATTACTTTATGAATACCTAAGAGATGGGCGGCTGTGGCTCAGTTGGTAGAGCGGGTTGTCCAATGACCAAAGGGCCGGCGGTTCGAATCCTGGCTCAGACTGTCCACATGTCCAAGTGTCCTTGGGCAAGACACTGAAAATTCTACCCAGTAGGGTCTGGCAGCACCTTGCATGGCAGCAGCTGCCTACTGGTGTATGAGTGTGTGTGTGAATGTAAAAGGGGAATGTGAGGAATTGTAAAGCACTTTGGGCACCATGAAGGTGCATAAAATGTACTATATAAGTTCAGTCCATTTACCATTTCCGTGTACTTGTAACAGTGAGTTTGTTGTTCAGTGATTTACATTTTTCTTAATTACTACATATATATATATATATATATATATATATACACATATAAATCTCACATCTAGTCTATTGACATTTTCAAAATCAGTCAAATACAAGTAAATTATGCATGATAATTGAACATGCTGAAATAAAGATCAGTCTACATCACATCTTTTCATTGTTGGCTTTTCATTAATTACAGTAGTCTCAGATTACCTCTTATTCAGGATAGTGGGTCCATCCTGAGCCCTGTATGAAAGGAGGAAAAATAATGGGAAAAGGATTGGCCTTTCAAGCTTGTTCAAATAAGTTAATGATCTTTTTAACATATCCACTTAATTTTATATAAAAACGTTATCAGCTTTAACTGACCAAGAAATATTTCAAGAAATTTCAATTAATACATCCACTTGAGACCCAGCAATGCATTTTTTCCTCTGTAGGGGACAAGAGTTTCACAGCTTTACCAAAGTACCTTTGGACTAAAGAACAAAGGGAGGGTCAGGAGTAAACTTGGCGTTTGAGATGTGAAGAACATTACATATGTGGCTGTCCCTCCTTTTAGGCCCAATCCCAATTCACCCCTTAGCCCTCCCCCTTACCTCTCCCCTTTGGCCCTTACCCTTGGCACTACCCCTTGAAATGGAGCTGTAAGGAGTAGGGGTTGAAACATTCTCCTATGCAATGGGACAACCCTTCACAACCCGTTACATCATCAGCAGTCTCTGTGACTTTCCGTTTTACAAAAACGGCATCTGCAGCTGCTAGCACCGCACTGCTAATGTTAGCCACACAGTTTATGAGCTAATCAGTACCCTGAGGCTTGGTCTGCAGCCGCTAGCACCATGTCGCTAATGTTAGTTAGTTCATGAACAAATGGTGATGCCCCAGTGTTCTACTGAACATCTAAGGAACTCTTTTGTTCCTGTTGTTGTGCATTTTTATAATGAGTACAAAGGTGAAAAAGGTCTGCACAACCTGTGAGCTCCTCAAAAAAGTTTTTATATTTGGATACTCTTTCAATGCTGCTTCAGACATACTGTATATATAGTAAATAGGAAAATATTTAAGTACTGCACTCATGCTGTAGTTCTGTCACCACATTCAGATGGGCAGAAAACACACACTGAGGGTACTAACACATTTTTTTGCCACATGATAGTTTTGTTAACATGTGGGAATTTATAGGAGCCAGTTTGACGTAGACACACTTAATGATACATCTGTCGTTGTTGCATGGACTTGTATGACTTCAGAGCAACTAAGATCGTTGTAGTCACATGAACTTCTATGATGTCTAAGTGGCCTGACCGCTGCAGAGATATGGATCTGTATTAATCTATAGAAACCTGATTATTTAGTATTTAAAGAGGTTTGGCTACTGTGGCAACATGCACTTGTAGAGATTGGACCGTTGTGGCTACATACACCGGTGTGAATTTAAAGATACTTTACTATTACATTATGAACCTCTTTCTTTAGAATGGCTTGATCTATGTCTTTATGAGCCTCATATACCTGGGGTCTGATCATTATGTTTGTGTGTAATTATATGTACTCACTGTTTTCAAGTTAATCCAAAGAGATTTTATTATTATATCGGTTTAAAAAATATATATATTTAAAGACACTTATATATATGTTACAGTTGCTGGTAGCACAAAATGATTTGCATTGCTTGTCACGAGCCACTGTAATCAGTGCCCTATATAAACAGCTGTGTGTCATGATCTGTACCTTGTCTGATGAAGGGCGGAAGCCTGAAACATCACTATTTGTGGTGAAATAAAATTGCTTTTTAAGGAGCACACAAGTTGTGTGGACCTTTTTCACTCTTTCATCCATTGTTTCTTCAGGATCTTGCACACCTTTAATGTCTGGATGTGCGTGTCATCAACCCTTTTCACCTTTTTATAACCAATAAGCATCCAGGCATCATTCATAAAATAAGTTCATAAATGAATAAACACTGTTACAACCAGCAGCATCATCAAGAGCACAAATCCACTGAAACACATAGATTTTAGAGGATTTATCTGTGCCTGCTCTGCCATGGTAAACGCCTGTGAAATAAAGGTGTGGATGGCTTGTGTTTACAGTTAGCCAGCGGTACCTTGCTGGAGGCGTGTTTGTGTGGTAGTGCTGCAAATTGTGACGTTTCTCGTGAGAGATGAGATCTTGGACGAGATCTAGGTTCTGGGACACTACTGAGAAGTTGCAAGTGGCAGATTCAGCTCTAGAGGCACTAGTGGGTGGACGGGGGGCTTCCATTCAACCCATAACAAGCCATTTAACCATCAGAATTACTCTGAAACTGTTCAGTTAAGGTAAAAATCCTGCCAAGTTCCCCTTTAACAGTCAATCAAATAATTAAGTTGTTTACGAAGAAAATCTGTGCATTTGTGGATTTCTTTCATCACACTGCTGCACTTTTTTGCTGTGTTTACCTCCATCTTGCTGATGATTTGAACAGAATTATGGGAGATTTCTCCTACCCCTCCATTCGTAGTGTGGTCCTGGAAAATCTCCGTTTTGAGGGCTATACAGCCCTCCACCTTAGCTCTTCCCCTCCATCTAATTGAGAATTGGGACAACACTACGCCTTCACGTGTACGTGCAAAATGGAGGGGTAGGGGTAAGGGGTAGGGCCAAGGGGTGAATTGGGATTCAGCCTTAGTTGCTTTTGTTTAGGTTTAAAAGAGAAAATGTTTGATCACATTTATATGTTAAGATGAACTGACTCATTGTTTTTGCATGCCATTTCATCAAAGGAAACTTAGTTTTTTTCAAGTTTTGGTAGAAGTCAGGCAGGGAAACAAGCTGATGTTGACTCTTCAGAGGATTTTCCCACTGGATTTCAGTAAGTTCTAACTGCAGACTTTTTTCTACTTCCTCTGCATCTCTTAAAGAAGTCAGGAAGATTTTGATTTCTGTATGACAGAAAAATCTCAGAGACATTGACTGAATTCTGTCGTGAGAGTTGTGATTAAAGACATATTTCCCCTTTTTAGCAGAAAGACCAACCTCTGGAAAAGTACATTTTGTTTCTGACAGTGTGGGGAAATACACAACATTGAAGTTGTTTCTATAAGAGACTTTCATGTGCGTGTAAAGTGGTTGCATGAGCTGGTCTTTGCCTTGGAGACGTGTTCGCTGTGTTAAAATGATCAGTAACATCATTATATCCCCGAACGAAGTGTCGGGGATATTATGTTTTTGGTCTGACCGCCTCTGCCGCCGGCTCTGCTGGCCCCGCCACCGCCAGATATCCTTTGTGTTAATGTGATAACTTGAACAATATTGAGTTTAGAAATTCCATGTTTTCCATTTCAATGAATATCATGGAGAGGAAGAACTGATTCGATTTTGGAGGATTTACCATTTCTAGATTGGCCACAAGGGACCGCTCAAAAGTTTAAAATTTCCAAACACTCTTTTCTTCATATCTCTGGAACTATTTGTCTGATTTACTTCAAATCAAGTGCAAATGAAAGGTCATGACCTGAGATCCCTCATGTCATGACATCATTAAGGATTGGGGGCATTCAGGGATATACCCCTAACCGTCACTTCCGATGGCGTAAGCCTAGTTTAAAAATGGCAGGTGTTCCAACCACAGAGGGTCACTCAGCTCGTGAACAGATCAGTTCTTTTCTGTCAAAAACTGGTCAATTTCTGATCTCGGAGTAAAACTGCCGTGGCTAAGCCAGTGCACATCAGAATGATAGAGTAGATCCATGTATTCAGCATCAACATCAACATCAACATCAGACAGGAAACAGGATCTTTACTTATAATTTTCTTTCCAAGTCAGTTATTCTAAGTGTTCAGCCACTGTTGGAGTAAAGTACTGCAGACACAGTAGTTTGTAAAGTGTCCTTGTCAGCACTGATTAATCTTTATTCCACAACAAAATACCCCAATACTTTTTTGCTTTTGGCCCCCTCCATTGTATTAAACTATACTGCCTGGCAAAGAAAAGTCACCACCTGGATTTAACTAAGCAAATAGGTAAATGCCTCCCATTGGATAATTACTGCATGGGTGAGTATGTTTGAGCTGGAATAAGTTATTTAACCCTAACTGATGCAGTGATTAGCTTCTCGTTTCTTAAACAGCCATATCAAAGACTCATCCTGTGGTCATGAGAAAGATTTTAATCTGTTTCAGAAGGGTCAAATTATTGACATGCATCATGCAAAGAAAACACTGAAGGAAAAAAGGACTGATTGGTTTCAGAGTTGTCCAACACATTATTAATAACTTGAAAGTTAATGAGGAACAATCATTTTCAAGTAACAAATGTGGACAGAAAAAATCTTGAATGATAGTGATCTGCAGTCACATAAATGTTTGGTGAAATCAAATGATAAACAAACAACAGTAGAACTCACAGCTGCCTTTAATAGTGAAAGTAAGAGCATTTCTACACCCACAGTGTGAAGGGAACTCAAGGGATTGGGACTAAACAGCTGTAGAGCCTTAAGAAAACCACTTATCACTGAGGCTTCAATTTGATAGAGAGCATAAAGATTGGGCTGTGTTTCAGTGGAACAAGGTCATGTGGTTTGATGAGTCCAGATTGACCCTGTTCCAGTAGTGCATGAAGTGATTACCCATCATGCCTAGTGCCTACAATCCAAGCCTGTGGGGGCAGTGTTATGATCTGGAATTGGTTCAGGTCTAGGTTCAGTAACATTATGTGTCCATAAATGAGTTCAGCTGAACCTGAATAAACTGAATAACCAGATTATTCCATCAGTGGTTGATTCCAAGATGACAATACCAGGATTCATCAGGATCAAATTGTCAGAGTGATTCAGGGAACGTGAGACATCATTGTCACACATGGACTGGCCTCTACAGAGTCCAGACCTGAACCACAGAGTCCAGACCTTAACCACAATGAGAATATTTGGGATGTTCTGGAAAAGACTTTGTGCCGTAGTCTGACTGTTTCATCATTCATGTCATCAATCATGACATTGCAGAAGCTTATCAAAACAATGCCACAGTGAATGCATGCCAGAATTACAGCTAAATGCAGTCCAACTAAAGCAACAAACAAAACAAACACCCCAAAAATAAAAAAAAAAATCCCTTTAATTTTTTTTAATGTTTTGGCTCTGATATAATTCCCTGCAGAGAGAGCCTGGGGAATGATGGCAGCAGGTATATAATCTCTTCAGGGAGTTGAAGCAGTGGTGGTTGTTAAGACACTTGCAGAGCAGTGAAGCAGCAGCAGTGTGGACAGAACACAGGTATTTAGGCAATGAAAATAGACCACCAAATGGGTAAGCATTGGATAGACTATATGTCAATATTTGACCTATTTCTTTTTCCTAATACTTACTTGGTTGTGATACAGTGAGGCTCCTTGAGTAATGATTAATGTTTGTGTTTATGCTGTTGGCAGGCTGATACATTAATATAACTTCTACTTTGTGTTTATGATCAGAGGCATACAGTTCCCAGCTGCCCTTCGCCTGCCAGAGCCCCTCATCAAAAAGAAGTCATTTCCCCTGTACCACGTGTCCTCAGTCAGGGACAACTTCAACTGATTGATGTGACGTCCTGTGGACATAGCTGGCCTTGTTCACTCATGTTAACAAACTGTAGATTATTGTGTTACTGCCGGTCCTTTCAGCCAGATGGGGTGTAACTTTCCCTTTCTTTTTGATTCACCTCCTTATCCACCTCTACTGTCTTTTCACCTGTTGCGCTCTGGCTGAATCTTCACTGCTTTTAAGAGGGTTTAGTCTCCAGTTTAGCAGACATGTCCTCAGTTGAACCAGTGCTGGTTTTGGGCTACCAGCAAGCCTCTTTGGAGTTTTAACAATTTCTGTTCCTCTGGAAAAAAAAAGTATTTCCACATTTTTTAGACCATGGATACAGATGGAGTTGAACACCAGGGTTAGAGTTAGACTGACTGTCATGACATTTACATGGTGCTTTATTGTTAATATATATATATTTTTTGGGTTCTTCACTATTTACCAGGAACCTACCAATCAGTAACATACTAGCGGTGCCGCTAATCCCACTCGCCATCTGAATAATTCATGGTGCGTCAGGATTGAGTGGTTGATGCTGTCTACATTTTTTAATGATTAATTTCATGAGTGTTTCAAGGGGTCTCTTAATTGTTGTTTACTGCCTGCTATGCGACCACATGTTATTTTTATGCCATCGTGATTACTCCCAACAGTGCCCGGAGTGCTTGAGAAATAAAGTCCATTAAGGGCTCCTGAGAGCTGTTTTCCTGTCAAGCACCTGGAAACGTTTCCCCATTCAAACTTCTCTGCATATAAACAATAAATCTCATCCAGTCAATAAGACAATAAGATGCACAAAGTGGTGCAGGAGATGTATTTATGATTTAACAGTGTAGTAATACTTGCAGTTTCCTACAAAGTTGAATAATTAATAGGATGTCTGTTGAACATAAACTGCAGATAACAGTACAGACAGTAAAAGAAAGGTGTCAGTAAAGGAGCATTTTATTTTGATTGTTTGTGTGAGAGTGAGAAGTCTGAAACTCATTGCTGACAGAGTATAATACTGTAAAAGCCTGGTGTGAGTTGTGGAACAGACAACCTGTTTGACAGAAATTAAAGAGTATCTGTGAGAATGAGAGCGACTGCCAGGCCTCATGCCTCAGTGCATCCATCACCAGCCACTGCTCCCCTTAGTCATCATCCGTGTACACTTACACAAACAATACAGTCTCCCCTCAGCTTATTTTGCTGTCAGCCTAGAGGATACTCTTTGTGTTTCTATTAAACAGATTTAAGTGAAGCAGCAAATGCCTTATGCTTTCTCATAGTAAATTGTGTTTTTTGTGCATTTTTAAAAATGTATTTTCTAATGAGTTGATACATTTTTGGTTACCTTATTGATAAGCAATAACAAGTAAATAAAGTAACAACCACAGCTTCTATACTTGGGCCATTAAACTATAATGTGAATATTTCATCATAAAATTAGGTCTGTATGAAGAATACTAGTTTCCTCTAGGATTTTTACTAACAGCAGGGATTAATTAATGTAATCAATGACAAAAGAATTGACCAAATGTTAAGCAAGCGCAGTCATAATGAGCAAATTTAGTATAATTATAATTCACAGGTAATACTTTACAGATGGTTAACAATTGATACAGTTAGAAGTTGATACCAAAGGTGCCAATGGTGAATATAAGGCTTCTAAATTAAGCAACATGCAATATAATAGTTGGAAAGATAAAAATGACTCTCACTTAGATATTTTATGGTTAGCCTAATATTCAGTTCCCCATTTATTGATTTATTACTTATGAGGGTCATTGATTTATATATCTGTTCCTTACTTTGACTTTGTTCAATATGACAACTACCCAGTTTATAAAAAAGTGAAGAATTTCAACCCCATACATACCTAATGTGTTGTTAATGTCAGTACTTTTTGGGTGGACGGGGCAGGGATGATGTTGGCTGATTAACTGTCTGTCAGCTTTTCCCTACTCCAAACATACAGTCCTT
Source organism: Apogon hyalosoma (assembly GCA_037367295.1). Lineage (NCBI taxonomy): Eukaryota > Metazoa > Chordata > Actinopteri > Kurtiformes > Apogonidae > Apogon > Apogon hyalosoma. The sequence continues at coordinate 5,374,237 of JAPQRP010000016.1, read as the reverse complement.
ATCATGTCGGGGTTTCAAAACTCGTTATCAGGCCACTTTGAGATTTTAGAGCTTACACTCCTGCCCAGTTATGCCCCTTTGACTATACCATATGGGACCTGACTTGAGAAAAAATATGAACAGTGGTCAGTGGTGAGAGACAAATATGTAAAATTTGTATCCTTATTTGTGTCACCATTGGGACATATTTCTCCATTTAAATTATCATTTTAAGAGCCAAGAGATTCCCAGTTTTGTGAAGATAGTAAAGAAACATCTAGTTTTGTTTGACATGGTTCATTGGACTCCATCTCTCCTCTTGATCTCTCCTCATGTGTTATATATGTCAGCAACATCAAAACGGCTGTTACCTCTGCATATTTCACCTTGTTCTTCAAGAGCAAAGTAGAAGAAGTAGGTGAAAATCACAACAGTCTGGTCATTTTGCAGCTGCAGAGACAACTTCAGGAACTCTGAACAGATTGTGGCCTCACCTTTGTGACTTTTGGGTTTGTAGTCTATATTTTCACAGTCTGATACTTGAATACTTTTATAATGAATTGTGACTTTCTTGACTTGTAAAATTATCTTGTAAATTAACAAATGCAAGTTGTGTGTAAATAATGGAATAATTCAAAGGGGATCAGACTACTTGTCTCTTACCATTGACTACAGTCCATGTACCATGTGGCACAGGCGGAAGGGGTGGGACTTGAGTATTATTGGATGAGCTTTATGTCACCCTTTCTGATTCAGAGACCAGATAAAACGCTCAAAACTACAGAGAGAAGCTAAAAACTAAAATTTTGTTTGAAAACACCCTATCACAAATCTGTTAGTCTTTCTCACGGTGAGCAACTTCGACATGTACTCCATTACAACCAGTCCATTTGTTTACATATCAAACCAAAAACCTAAACCAAACCGTCACTCGGCCCTTTTTTGAATTTCACACAGCCGCAGTATGGCCACAGCAGCAACAAACATGGAAATGGCTTCATTGTTTCTTGCTGCTGCAGCTGTGTGGAATTCCGAAAAGGGCTGAGTGACAGTTTGGTTTAGGTTTTAGTTTGGCATGTAAACAAGTGGACTGGTTGTGATGGAGTACGCTTCGAAGTTGTTCACCTTGAGGGGAGTGATTCAGGTGTGTAATCACAGAAAGCCTAACAGATTCGTGATGCTTAGGCTATCACGCAGGTTTTACATATTTAATGAAAAATTGGTGATGAAAGTCATACGCAGGTTTAAACATCTTCTCTGACAAAACTAGTGGTTGGATTAATTTCAAATTTTATATGTAGCTTCCTTGGGACAATGTCTACAAAGTCTGTTCACAATTTTCAGAAATTTTGATTTTCTTTAATTTTTGTTGAATTTGTGAAATTAAAAAAAATGCCTTGACTTATGATGGTCCATATTTTGATGGCTTATGACATGGAAATGGTTAGAGATATCAATAAAGTTACTATTGAGCACTGATAGGAAGTCAAATATGGACTTTAACTTGGGTCCATGACCTCTGACCTTGAGGGGTCAAACTCAAGATCACCAGTGTCTAGATTTCAACAATCTTCTCTGAAACTACTGGTTGGATTAATTTCAAAGTTTTTATGTAGCTTCCTTGGGACAATGTCTTCAAACCTTGTTCACAGTTTTTAGAAATTTAGGTTTTTGAATTTTTTAAATATTAAACATTTGCATTTACTTATAATGGTCCATATTTTGATGGCTTATAACATGGAAATGGTTGGAGGTATCAGTATAGTTACCATTGAGCACTGATAGGAAGTCATATATGGACTTTCATTTAATTTGTTGAGTTATTCTCCAGTGAAAGTACCACAAATTGAGAGATTGATCTCCTGCATCAAGACCACAGGGCTCTAACATAGCGCCAGAACATGACAACCTTGCAAATCCATGTTGCCATTGATTCTTGTTAGAACATGCTGGAGAGATACAGGGCCATTGGTCCTATTTTTCCTATTGATTAGAGGCTTTAAAAAGACAGTGCTTTGACAGTGGAAAACTACTTTGGTCATGTATTTGTATGTTAGCAATTGAAAAGTTTGGGGTGCTAGCTGACTAACATCCCAGCATTAGAGACAGTCTTTTCTTTGAAATTCAGTCTCTGAGTCCTGGACTTGTTCTTAATGCAGATCAGGCAGTCAAGTGCATTTATTCAGTGTTATTTTGTTGGTGGAAGAGTCAGTAAAAACATAGACAGCAGTTTAACGATGAGCTTTTTGTAGGTTTGGTTCCTGGGAGACACCAAATATCTTCTTTTGGGTCTCAAGTTGAAAAAGTTTGGAAAGCCCTGATTAAAAGAGCTGTTTTTCTTCTCTGAAATGAAATAAGACTCCTCAGAATCCTGGCAGTCATATGTTTCCATGAGTTTTGCAAGTGGCATGTGAAGCTTACACCATATTCCCAACTGTTACAAGTTACTAATGGCCAGTAAAGACAATGTCATGTAAATTTTTTTGTCTGACGTACATTTTTTTGTGGTATTTCTTGCCAAAAGGTGCAGCTTTCATTAGCACTTGTTTGTGTTAAGCTCTGTGGACACCTGTTATATGTGACAGTCAGTTGGATAACCAGAGGTTACCCTGTACTGTGTGTGTGTTGGTGTTTTTATATGCTGTACTTTTGATTACGTAAGACACACAAATGCCAGACTAAAAGTTTTCTTTCTCTTCTGCTGTTGACTCTGGAGTAACGGTAAGCCTTTAGGAAGCCTTTGTTTGCATTTAATTTTGGGCCCCAGAACACCAGAGTCTATATTGAAAAGGAACTGACTTCTCCAGCTGACCATACAAACTGAAGAACTACACTTAGATTTCATACACTTGACAGTTTCTTATTAACTTCATATGCACGTTATATGCACTTTTAAACCTATACACAGCACAATAATTCCAAAAACTTGAATGGGTGTGGTGACAGATATGAGGGTGGTGAATTTAAATGATATAAACATTGCAGGATTTTAGTGAAGCCAGATGTTGACAATAAACATGAATTAAATAGAAAGCAGACAAATGACAGAGCAATGTCTTAAACAAAGAGCCGTCTTAAATCATTTCCCCCGATGGGAACAGTTATAAATGACAGGATTAAACTGTGCTCTGTTCTGAATTTTCTGCCTCCATACTCCACCTTAAACGTGACAATTTGCTTGGCCACCAGCCATGCACATACTTGAGGACTATACAGCTGGGTGAAAAAGCCATACTGCCATCACTGTAGACAATTATTTTTAGTCTGTTTGCCTTGTAGACAGGGATTTTCTTCCCAAATTATATATAATTTCCACCTCAAACCAGTATGAGATGAGTTCTCCATCTCTGTCAGTAGTAATGAAAAATCTAAAACCCAGTGAATAATCTAAGGCAGGTTTATGTCACCAACAGCTCATAGCTCAACTAATCAGATTACTGTTGGGTGAATATGACATGAGTAAGGATGGGTGACTATTGATGTTTTTGGTTCATTTTTATAATAAGTATAAAAATGTTTTTACTCTCTAACATACTCTGTAAAGCATCTGTGTAAATCAGACTCACTTTGGATTCACTGCATAATGGACTTTGTAAGTCTGACTTCTTGGTGAAGGACTAATTCATCTTCTCATCATCTCTTAAGCAGCAGCAAACACTTTACACAAACCGTGCAAGTTAAAGTAGACTTAAGGCAAATACTTTAGCCTATTGACTTGTGCTAGTGACCTTTATGCCACAAATGAATAGATTATTGCAATTATTTCTGTAAAACACTGTAAAATTACTGATAAATAGGCTACTTGGTGCCCCAAGGAACTGTGGTCCATTCTTCTTCACCCTCTATACTGCTGTTTTCCTTTTCTACTCTGGATCCTGTCACCTCCAAAAGTTTTCAGATGACTCCTCTATAGTCGGATGCATCAGCAACAATGATGAGGAGTACAGAGAATTGGAGAGCTTTGTTGCGTGGAGCAGTCAGAACCACCTAAAGCTCAACACCTTGGGGTCCACATAAACAACTGGAAAAACACTCAGAGAGCGCAGACCTCTGCCAAGGCAGACCCCCCCACACACACACACCACCACCAACATTTAATCATTTGTTCCTTGTGCCAGTATCAATATTGCCTGAAAATTTTATCAATATCCTTCCATAACTTTTTGAGTTATCTTGCTAACAGACAAACAAACAGACAAACCCAGATGAAAATATAACCTCCTTGGCAGAGGTAATAAACTGGACTCAGGGGACAACTCCGATGCACTTTACAGGAAAGGCCAGAGCAGGAGGTTCTTCCTGAGGAGACTGAGGTCGTTTGGTGTCTGCAGTGAGCTCCTCAAAACCTTCTGCTGGTCCATGGTGGCTAGTGCACTATTCTCTGCTGTAGTGTGCTGGTGGGATGGCATCAGGACCGGTGAGAGCAACAGGCTCAACAAGCTGATGGGCAGCTCATTCAGCCAGCAGATTATTCCACCCAGGTGCAGGACTGAACATTTCAGATGCTCCTTTGTCCCAACTGCCCTCAGAATGTACAACAGCAGCTTGGCTTGAACTACATCCTGCTTTGAACCGACTTTTGTATCTATAAACGTCACTCACTTGCACCTACTATTATTGTTATTTTTGGTCACTTTTAGTCACTTAAATACATTTTTTATATTTTTTAAAATCTTTTTTATCTATTGTATTTGATGCATATTGTCTTGTGCTGCTGTACATCTGAATATCACCTTTGGGGGAATCAAATCAAATCAAATATCGTCAATATAGTATATTGATTGAAAAGTTCTGAGATACCATCTAAGAATCAAGACAGAGTCACTTGATTCTGGAATCAGAAGACTTTACTTGCAGCAAGGAGACAAGTACATGACTTGTCTAAGATGGACTTATCTTATCTTATCTTATCTTATCTTATCTTATCTTATCTTATCTTATCTTA
>JAPQRP010000016.1:5303464-5328400 GCA_037367295.1 Apogon hyalosoma | reverse complement strand
GCAGACACGGGGAGAACATGCAAACTCCACACAGAAAGGTCCCACTGGTGGAATCGAACCCAGGACCTTCTTGCTGTAAGGCACGAGTGCTATCCACTGCACCACCATGTCGTCCCTGTACTCGGTGTATTAGGCATAAATGGAGGAACGGTGTGTTTAAAAAAAAAAAACAAAAAACAAAGACAGGGTGTGTAACATTCCAGCAGGTATAAAAGTGACACGCATAGCACAGCTGTATTTGAGCAAGCTGTTCACCATTTTTTTGGCTGTGCTTTTCAAAAAATGTTACTATACAACATTAGCATTAATCATATTACTGAAAGTACTTTTTAGTTGCAGTGATAGCATTTTTTCAGTAAGTTGCTTGGCAAGTTTCAGTCATTGCTTTCCCTCTAGCTTCAGCCTTTTGTCCAAATATGGTCACTTGTATCTACAGAAAACCAAAATGGAGGTGGCCAAATGTCTAAGGGTGCTCTGACACCTGGAAAATCCTTTGGTCCGCTTATTTGATTCGGATTGAATGCAGACTTAATTTTTTCCTTTGGGTCGGATCGCATTCTCATTGCACTTTTTGCTAGTGGACCAAAATGTGTACACAGAAGCATGTATACGATGAACTGCGCTGACATTGGACAGAAAAGTTGGGGGCGGAGTGAATCAGAGATGGCCAGTGTTGATGAAAACAAATGTGGAGGTCCTACATGCGGTTATCGTGTTCGGAATATGTATTCTACTTTTACAGACACAAATTTATGAAAATAATGTTAACTGTCAAGAACAGCTCATTCGGAGCCAGTTTCATAATATGTGCATCTGACCAACTGTGAATGAGACATTCAATCTCCTCATTGCTCCACGTCTGTCCACAGCTCATGGCTGCTGCTATTAGCTCTGACTACCCGTGTGGCTCAGCTACTTCCAGCAGCTATGGTGGCTCATCAAGCACAAAAAGGCGCATGGTTCCTTGGTTTGTTTCAGCTTGAAGCCAGTTATATTCACACCAAAAGTGAACCGGCCCAGAGTCCGCTTGTTTGATTCGAATCAGAGTTTGCGTGTATGTATTCACACCTAAAAAAGTCTGGACTTTCTGGGGAAATGAACTCTGGTCCATTTTAAACGGAGCAAACAAAGTAGGTGTGAATACACCCAAAGTCAAGGCTTCAAAAAAGGACAAACCAGTAAGTGACATAACAGAGGCTTATCTGCACTTCTTTATAGTGTTCAGTACTAAATAAGTAGAACTAAAATAAAGTTACAGTAAATGCTCAAAATGTTATTGTTAATTTTGTTGCCACAGATGCAGATATAAGCTAAAGCGTCCTTTGAATAATGGCTAAAACACAAATTAACAGCTTACCTCTGAGGACAGCATTGTTTCTTAGGTTTTAGATGAGTACCTAGCTAATAACAGTTTTCCACGTTGTTTGAATTTTTCACCCTCCCTTGTGTAAAAGCTGGCCATCCTTCCAACCGATGCCTTTGCTGACTGATGTAAGGGAGTTTCTGGAGTGGATTAGTGCTGCTAAAGGAGCTTGTTGACATCAGATGGCATGGGAACTATGAATCCACACACAAGGCTCAATGACGGAGCTCAGGCAAACCTACAGCAGGCACGTAGAGAGGGGGAAAAACAAATAAACTAATCCCAAAGCAATATCCCACAGTTGGCATATTCCCATAGACATTTGGTAGAGAAACACGATGGATACAAGAACAGGCTGGATATCACTCAAGCGCTTATTGACTGTTTTCTGTTGTCCTTTTGTCTGTGGTCAAAAATATTCAACATATGTAACAAACTGAACAGATTTGTGAAGCAATGTTAACCTATTTTAAGTTAGATGAGTTTAATGACACTGTTGTTTCTTCCATGTTAAATACTTTTGTCAACAGGACACTTAACGGAAATGTCTACATTGGAAAGGACAGAGGCCGATAGGATGGATAATAATAATAATCATCATCATTAATGAGGGCCCCATTCCACTCAGCATCAGATTGCTCCATAATCCCACTGTAAACTCTGGCTAAAACCTGAGTGAGTCAGTATTATTACAGATAATCCTCTGGTCTGGTTTATGTGATGTGCTACTGAATGCACAGCTAAAGCACACACACACGCACACGCACACGCACACACACACTTCTGTTTCCAAATTGATTGCATTTGTCTCAGTTTCAGCAGCCACACAGATCACAGAACACAAAGCAGATGGCTGCTGCATATACAGTCATGTCATGACAGACAGTTGGCTATGCTTATTGGTAGCTGAATGCTGTCAGTGCCGTCAACAGCTAATACATGGAAACATCACAATATGACTATTGGAAATATTCCAGTATCACATTAATTTGTGTTGAGGAACAGTTCTTTCAAAGTTTTTTTCACAGGTTGTATTACACTTTCTCATTATTATACAGATTTGTAAAAATTCCAGCATTTTTTTTTTGTCTTCCCAATAACAGTCATGAATTTATCAAACATGTTTACAGGCAATGCATTAATAAGGGTATGCAGAGAATAGAGTTTTACTTTAATATAATAAATATTTTATGATCAATGCACCTGCACAGACAAATGTGAGTAATGCCATAAAGAATTAGACAATTATGAGTAAAATACAAATTCAGGAAACACGTCTTCCACGAAAGTGATTAGAAATTTACAAGATTAGTCCTCAAATCTAAAAACATGCACTGGTTGTTCTCAAGGCTTAAGAATCATTGTGTCTTCATTCCAGCCTTGGGATTAAGGTTCTACATGGAATCCATGGAGCAATGGAAGATCAGAAATGGCCTTTTTAAATTTTGTCTTTTTTTTTTTTTCCACATCATTGTGAGGCTGGTAGCATTGGTGCATTACCTTCACCAATATATGTGAGGGTGGATCAGAATTAATCAGTGTTCTTTATACTGTCTCTTCTGGTACTGGGTGGATTTTGTGTGGTTTGTGGGACACACCATTATAGATGACCTACGTTTCAACTGTTCTCCATATCACAAGACTGGACAATATATTGAATTAATTGTATTAATCAGGGTTAGCGATGGGAATTGATAAGATTTTACCAATTTTGGTTCTATTATTGATATCCAGTTGAACTTTGAAAGCTACTAAGGATGAATAATGACCTGGACAAATGAAAATGTACACAGACATTATTGATATTCCTTATTGATTTGATTCCGTCTTGATTCTCTTATTGATTCTCATTGGATTATGGAATAAAGTATAGTACAAGTGGCTTTGTTTGCATTTACTTTCTAACATTATCCATTGGATTGGACCAAAGAGTTAGAGTTGTTAAGGTGTACTTAAAGGAGTGTTAGAGCTACCTGCTGTAGCCTCTGAGCCTGGTCATTGTCTAACTGGAATTCCAGGACATGGAGATTATTCAGAAACATAAGGAAAGTAGGTTGGCACAGTGAAATGATGCTAACATTAACAGTAGCCATAGAACCTGGAAGAGTTTAATGTCAGTGTCTGCAACAAGGGAAGGCTTGCTGTAGGCTCTGCCTCCAAAGTCACTTCCCCCTTTGCTAAGGATCTGATCAGAGACCCATGTGTTGGTGCAGTTTAATTAGATGCTGTGGTTAGATGTTTCTGTATCATGAAGTGCCTCTTGATTTTCATCACTAATCAGGGTTTTTATTTTGAAATGTATAAAAAATATCCTAAACTGAGATTTTCCCTCTGGAGACCTTTCTTTTCTTGTTCAACAGAAATTCAAAAGGCAATCTGTTATGCCTCTTAAAATAATTAATGAATGCACTTCTCCAGTCATGGCATATAGATCTAGTAAGGAAAGAGTCATTTGGAAATATGATTTGTCTGCTGTTCATGTAACCAGAAAACAATCAAATGAAATTGTAAATTGTCCATTAAATGAAGAAAATCTAGATAAAAATCCAGCTGCATCGCTGAGCTGTACTTTATCACAGTTTTATAGTTTTATAAATGCGCCAAAACATTCTAGTATTGTAATGGAAATGCTAAGTTAAAGTACCTACTAATCCTAATTTCAAGTTATCATTTTACCTGCTTTCAAAGCTCCTACAGTTAAAAGTTACCAATAAAGCTGGTACAATCTGGTATCTTGGATTATCTTAATTTGTCATATGATCTGCTTTTCCAACATTCATACTCTACTAATACTCACTCTAAATATACAATTGTTTCTTGTAGCTGTTTTGTAGATATTAACAATCACATCTTTCCTAAATGATGCAAAAATGCAGATGTTCTTAAAGCAGTGTATGACTTTCATCACAAATTTTTCTTCAAATTTGTAAAACCCAAGTGGTAGCCTATCACTAGTCCATTAGTCCTTCCGTGCTTACGCACCTGAATCACTTCGCTCACAATGAACAACTTCAAAGATGACTCATCATAAACACAGTCCGCTTGTTTACAAAACAGAAATTTTGTTGGGAAGTGCATAGTGGGAATGGGAATTCCATATAGTAGCAATGTCGCTGTCTCTTCATGAGTGCTGAACCTCCATCCACCGACTATACTCATTCTTTAAAACAACCCTAGTGGACTGTATAATTTCACATTGTAGCAATCTAGCTTGTTTTCTTGCTGAATCTGTGAGAAAATGCTTTTGTTTGGTTGCCATTCCCACAATGCACTTCATGACAAAATTTCTGAACGTTATCACTTGGGTTTTACAAATTTGAAGAAAAATTTGTGATGAAAGTCATACGCTGCTTTAAACCAGCCTCGCAAGCATACAGGGTATGGCTGGGCCCTCACCACTCACTCGCTCCTTACAGTATGTCTATGATAAGCCTACACAATATTATATTCCAAAAATGCCATGAAACTGATGTCTATGTATTGTTTTCACACCCCGTATTATAAGATAACATTTGACTTAAAGTGACTCCTTCCATTTCTTCTCACCCGGCAGCAGGCACAGTTTCATTGCTTGTTGTTTCTGTGTTTGTTGCTGCTATTGCTGCTGTGGCTGTGTGGAACTCCCATTTCCACAATGCACTTTGTGACAAAATTCTGAAAAAGCCCAAGTGACGTGTTGGTTTGTATGTAAACAAACAGACTGCTTGTGATGGAGTCATCTTCGAAATTGTTCACCGTGAGGGAAGTGATTTAGGTGTGTAAGCACGGAAAGACTAATGGATTAGTGATCATTAGACTATCACTCAGGTTTTACAAATTTGAAGAAAAATTTGTGATGAAAGTCATACGCTGCTGTAATACTGGCGTGTCTAGTTAGTTGCAGTCTACATCTTAACCATTAGATGCTACTTAATATCACACACTAAACCTGGAACACCACCTCAGCACCTCTGAACCCCCCCCCACCACCACCACCACACACACGCATGCACGCACGCACGCACGCACACACACACACACACACACACACACCCCTTGTGTTTGGTCAGCTCCACTGATGCCAACATATACAACAGAGCCAAATACTTGAGATGAGGTTACCATGCTCATCCCTGCTTGCTTTTCAAACAAGTGAAGAACCCCCCCTCCCACGCCAGACCCTATCCCAGCACCCAGGTCCAGGAGCATTGCCAAAAGCAGCCTAATACTAAACATTCAAAGCACCGGGGAAGAGAAAGCAAACTCTGGGAAGGTACAGGATTGACGTCAGAGAGAGCCACATGTAAGACATTCCTTCCTAATTACTGGGAATGCACTGGCTTATTGTATAAAACACGTTGTGGCTCAGATTCATGCTGTAAAATGTGGCTCTTTGTGCTACTTTTCAGTCCTGTTCTTCAGCTTTACCTGGATGTTGTATTTCCTCGAACTTATCACCTCCTTTTTTGTTTCTTTTCCTCTCCGCAGTTTCCTCCTTCTCCTTTTTTAGCCTAACCCTTCTCTTCCTCTTCCACTCCTGCTTAAATCTGTGCTGACCAGATAATTTCTGGAAATTGCAGACTTACACCGACAGCCACTTTTCTGTTGTTTCTTTTGCTCAGAGTGAATGTGTTTGGATTATTTCTGCTGACCTGCTGGTCTCGAAGCGGCACCTGTTGTTTTTCCCTGCAGTAATGTACAAGCAGTTACTCATGGTCTGTTTTTTCACAGGAGTTCATGGATTCTGATCATGATACAGAAGAAATAAATAAAGAAAAAATTTATTTTTGTATTTATTTATTTTATTTATTTATTTTTTTAAACAAGTAAATGGGATTAAAATATCTGTTTTGTAAACTGAAATAATACCCATAGAAATATTTTTATATCAAATGTCAATTAATAATAATAAAAGAAAGAAAACTTAATCACACAATTTGCTTTAATTTCTTGCAAGGAATTAGTTCCTTCATAAGACTGAAATGAATTATAATGTGTATTTAAAATAAATCTAGTGATCTTACAAATCAGGATAAGTACAGAATTGATCAAAAGTAAAATCTTATTATATTATACTATCTTTTTAATATTACATTCTCTCTTGTGTAATGTTTTCTCGCATATAATAATATAAGTTAGGGTTGTGATATGGCCAAAAATATCTGTAATGATAATTGTCATGATAAATGTCAAATTATTATTTATTTCTAGTATAAAGGCTGATTTTGTGGAAGAAACCAGACAGTTATGTGTGGTTTATGGTGTCATGGTGTTCACCTTGGTGTTCAGTCTGAAATGCTCCCACACTTTCAACCTTTTTTGTCCTTTTTATTGTGTTTTTTTGTCTTTTGTTATTGTTGTTTTCATTCCTCTTCCATCTTCCCGCTGCTTCAACCGAACACTTTTGCATCCTCTGTCATCTTCCTTTGTGTGTGACGTAAGCGCATTGTGCCACATTAAGTAGTCTGTGTGAAATGCTGCGCTTTGAGCTTTACAATTAAATAAATGATTCCTTGAGGTAGAGAAAATTCCTCGATCATTTTTTGTAATCCAGGTACTCGAATTACTAGAGGAATGGTTTCACCCCTAGACCATACATACTGTATTACATGCTGCAACCCAATTTTACATTTAAATAATCAAGCAGAACCTTGGAAAAAAGCAAGCGTCTCTACATATGTGGAGCACAGGATGAACCCCTGCACTGAATGGACCGGAACACCATTTATACATTCCTAACTGCTACAAGCTTTGGGCTGAATCAAGGTCCTGCTTTGGCCTGACCGGCCGGTCGCAAGTCATGGCCAATCACATGAAAATTGGCCAGTTTCCGTGCATTGGCCGAGTCATGCAAGTCTAGTTGGAGCAGTCAAACATTTCACAAATCTGGTTGTGTAAGACAACATTTAAAACATTTATGATGATCATATGTATTTATTTAAAAATTTGAACACAACATTGAAACATCAGGAGTATGATTTTAGCTGACAAAATAAAACAAGGAGACTTACCACAATCATGATTGTATTCTCAGAGAGCTGTTAAAGCAGTGTTTTTCAGCCTGGGGGTTGGGACCCCATGTGAGGTCGCCTGGAATTCAAATGAGGTCATGTGAAATTTCTAGTAATCGATAAAAATAAGAATAAAAAAAAATACTAAAATAAAAATATATGGTTGAGTGGAGAGAGATGGTCACAATCTATAAAAGACATGACAAACTGAGAAGCTGAAACTGAAGCAATGTGGAACTGTTTATGTGTCAAATGTTCATTGTGGTCGGTTTCAGATGCTGCAGCTCTTTCATAATTCATAGTTTAGTTATTGTTTCTTCAGTATTAATTGTCAGCCTTGTAAATACAGGCTGGACTGACTGGACTCTGTCCATAATAATATACATTATATAGACTAAATTTTGTCTAACATTTACGTTTATTTGCAATATAGTCATGCAAATTGTTACGTGATCAAAAGCAAATTAATTTCTGCTAAAAAAAAAAGTCTCCATTTTTAATGTCAGGGGTCGCCAGAAATATGTGATGTTAAAATGGGGTCACGAGCCAAAAAAGGTTGGGAACCACTGTATTAAAGTAATGAATACCTTTTTAAAAAACAAAACAAATAAGCAGGAATCATTGGACAACAGCCTCACAGTAATAAATAAACACATGTCCAACTGAACCTCAAACTAGTTGCAAAATATTTGGTGCCATTTGAAATGTAAAATGTCAAGCCCCCCTATTTTCCAATGATTTTACACTAATAAAATCATAAAAAACTATGTTTGATATATTAAACATAATGAATTTTCTAATTAATTTCTGCAGTCCATCCCCCTTAAATCTTTATTTGAACTGTCCTATTTTTGTAAATTGAGATATATATTTAAGGAAGGAATGAAAATGGTTGAAGGGAACTGAACGAGGTGGATTTGAGTGAATTGATTTAAGAGAAAAATGTGTGGGGGGGCTTTTACACACAGAGTGTTTGGCCTGAAAATGGAAATAGGAGTGAACATGTGGATTTGCAGAAGCTCCCATATCAACTGGAGGAATACTTTGAAAGCTTTTTCTGCCTTCCTTCCTCTGGATGAGTTCCATTATTGGGGACAAATGCTGATCCAACACATTGTGCTGGAAGATGGACTGATAGATGACGGCACGGGTCTGATTGGAGGGGGGGTGATGGAGGGGTGGCTCTGACGGGGTGATGGAGGCAGCTTTTAATGTGCTGTAAATACCTCTTCTGCACTGGGAGTCAACATTTTTAGATCTTCACTTGGAGCATGAATCATTTATTAAAGTGCTGGAACTTGACTATCAACACACACTTCACTTAGATGTTATGTGTGTGCCCCCCCCAAGCCTGGTCTTCCACAACACCTGAGGCTGTGGGGCACTGAGACAAGGCCTTATGGTTTATCACGTGCTATAGAAGTCATGTCCTTCATGGGTTACTTTAGTCCAGGGGTGGCCAACCCTGCTCCTGGAGAGCCCCTATCCTGCATGTTTTAGTTGTATCCCTCTTCCAGCACACCTTATTCAAATGATCAGCATATCATCAAGCTCTGCAGAAGCTTGATAATGACAGTCAGGTGTGCTGGAAGAGGGAATCATCTAAAACATGCAGGATAGTTGCTCTCCAGGACCAGGGTTGGCCACCCCTGCTTTAGTCCATGTTCCTTTTTAAACATACCTCATATCTTAGGGCGTTCTCACACCACTAGTTCGATTATTTGGTCCGCACCAGGCAATAAAATTGTTATTATGTAGCATATAGACCACAGTGTGGTCCACTTTCACACCATCCACACGAACCAAAATTGGTCCGATTGATGTTTCATCAATGTTTATCTTCCGGTAGAAATAAGCGCCAATTTGGACTCTCTATAGAGCAACTTGTTCACACATTGCTACTTGCTCTGATCTTTGTATATTACATTCTGTGTATTGGCCATTTTTGGCCAAATATCCAATTGGAGAATGAGTCGCGGCTACGTCTGGAGAACAATCTGCTGATGCATGGGAGTCACTAAAGGCGTAAAGCGCATCATTTCAGGCAGACGAGATGTGTTATTTTCATGAATGTGGTCATGCTGACCTGACCTGACCCAGGATGTGTCTGGAATAGTTCGTTTGGACCTACTGCCTATGGTTTGGACCTGAGGGACCGCACCAGAGTTTGGCATTTGGTGCGGGGTCAAGCGGACCCAAACCACCTCTTTTTGGAGGTCTGGGTCCGCTTGATTTAGTGTGGATCCGAGTGCGATTGATGCTTTCACACCAACGAAAATTAACTGAACTAAGAGCTTTTGGTTCGAACGGAACGTTTGGTGCGCACCAAGTGCTGTTGGTGTGAAAGCACCCTTATTATATCTCATCAGAACTCTCTGCTGATTGGTTGTTAATAGGACCGGGATAGTGTTCTGGGCAGAGTGGTGCAACGGTAGCCCCTCCCTCTGCTTATGTCTTTCTGTGTTGAGATTACCTGTTGTCCCTGTGCAGGTTACCCCCAGTTACCCCTGGGTCATCCAGTCCCCCTGCCATCAAAAACAGATTCTAGATCAGTTCTGATCATGATCTGGAGTGTGTCCCTGAGCACCTGTAAAAGCAATGGTTTCATTTCTCCTGATGTGCTAATACTGATGCTAGGTGGTGTGTGTTTTGGGACTGATAAAATGCAGTCTGTGAGTTCCCAACATGGTTGACAGAGTTAATTACCCTTTTAACTAACCTTAAACGTGTAAGTCTCCACCAGCCTACCCACTGTTAGCAGTACCAGTTCTAACATTCATTAATTCATTCATTGTCTGAACCTGCTTTATCATCACTAGGGTTGCAGGGGTCGCTGGAGCCTATCCCAGCTACTTACGGGCGAAGGGAGGGTACACCCTGGACATGTCGCCAGTTCATTGCAGGGTGGACATATACAGACAAACAACCAATCACGCTCACATTCACACCTATGGGCAATTTAGATTAACCAATTAACCTATCAGTGCATGTCTTTGGATGGTGGGAGGAAGCCGGAGAACCCGGAGAGAACCTAGACATGGGGGGAACATGCAAACTTCACACAGAAAGGTCCCACCCCCAGTGTTAACATATTCCACCTAAAGATAAAAACATTTCAGCGACACATGCATAGATGGAAGATGATGTGCTAATTAACAGTATAGTACTTTAGCTTTTTCTACTGTTGATGTATGCTGGAGCTTGAATTTCAGAACTGGAGTTGGTGAAGGTTTGCCAACTATCTGAGGGTGTTTTATTTGAAATTGGAACATGCAAAACAAGATTAACCTCTTTTGGCAAGAACGTTAAATAACATCTGTTGTAGCCAATATTAATTCTAAATAAAATAAAATAGAATAGAAATATTTCACAAATATAAATCTTTTTTTTACTCACCAGCCAATACACCATGAGCTTTTGTGAAGGTGTCTTTGTTTGCAATTTTTTCCAAACATTTTCTCTGACAAAACTACTGGTTGTATTAATTTCAGTTTTGTATGTAGCTTCCTTGGGGCAAGATCTACAAAGGTTGCGCACAATTTTGTGAAATTTAGATTTTTGAATTTTTGAAATATTAAACATTTACCTTTACTTATAATGATCCATATTTTGATAACTTATGGAAATCAATATAGTTATTATTGAGCACTGATAGGAATTCTAAACTGGACTGTTATTTAATTAGTTGAGTTCTCCTCCAGTGAAAGTACCACCCACTTTTATTGGGAGATTGATCTCCTGCATCAAGACCAGTGGACTCTAACATAGCAGCAGAACCTGGCAACCTAGCAAATTCAACTTGGTACATGCTGGTGAGATACAGGGCTATTAGTCCTATTTATTTTTTTTTTTTTTTTTTTTTTTTTTAATAATACTTCTGTAATATCAGAGAAGCAGACAGAAAATACTTCAATATGTATTTAAGGGCAATACTCACAGTATAGCTTTAATTTGAATAAAAACTTTGTTTGTACCAAAGTAAAATGCTAACTATTAATACAAGCTTAGCATACACTTGTGGAAAACAAAGAAAGCTGGATGTTGATTATGATAAATTTGCTTTTGCGTCGGGAATTGTGTAACATTTGATGCTTAGTAAATACAGTAGGGCAAATAACAGGAACAACAATAGTTTTCTTTTTCTGCTAGCTTGTGTCTAATTTGTACATTACCTTGGTTTTTATTTATCCTTATAAGGTGAATGTTGCTTTCTCATGCATGTTCTAGTTCATCCTATCTTCCTCTACATGTTATTTCAGAGCAATTATTCTTGAAATTTGTTATTATTTTGCTATTATACGACCATGGTCATTAAAGGCCTTCCAAACATCTCCTGTGCCCACTAATGGAGCCCTGCCCTCTGGCCAGTCCACACAAAACACCAAATAATCCCAGATAACACATGCCCACTGCGGTTAGTGACTGACACTGGTGGCTACAGTGTAACACTTACAGCATCAGCCAGCATGACCAGGCATGTCTCATTCACTCCCATTTTTCAGGCATCCAAACACATAGCAATCATAGTTGTAGTTAAAACAAAGTGTAGGACAGAAAAGGTGGAATTACCTGAAGAGTCCCATGGGCTGGTGTTGGTTTGTCTTGTCCACTCTCTGTTCAGCTCAGTCTCTCTTACATATGTATGTATTATAAAAAATAAACAATGTTTTCATGAGGTCCATCTTCATATTTGGCACAAGCACATAGGACTCAAGGGTGAACTGATTAGAATTTGGTGCAAGGTTAACATCACCTTGAACCCATGAACCATGTCTTAGAGCTGTAACCGAAAAATTTATCTAACAGGATAAACAGTAAGGTGGTGAAATTTTATATGCAAAAGGTCAAATACCACCATGGTGTCACCACATTCTACAGAAACAATTCTTTGTCCATTATTCAACATTCTAAATCAGGAACAGAAGGGCAGATGATGACACACAATGCATTTGTAAAAAAAAAATTCATACTATTTCATATTTTTAAATGTATTTTTGTGTGTTGTACATTTGTCATATAGTGCACTGTCACTGGCAGAGACCACCTGCAATTTTGTTGCATAACCTGTGAATATTCTATTCTATTCTATTCTATTCTATTCTATTCTATTCTATTCTATTCTATTCTATTCTATTCTATTCTATAAGCATCTGCCTGGTGTTAGGGTGAGTCTGTGTGGACAAGTCAAGTTTGATCACATATTCATTACAGCTTTGACCAGTGTAAAGGCTGGTCTTGGAACTGTAAGGATTATTGTTTTCACAAATTAATTGCCTTCTTGAGGGAGTAAAAATTCAGGAAACTGCACATGCATCAGAAATGGCAAAATTAAAGAAAAAAAAATCTATCAGTTTTAGGGGACATGGACACAGGCTCACTGCCTCTACTGTACTAGATAAGATAAGATTTTATTGATCCCACCATGGGGAAATTGCACAGTTGACAGCAGCAAACGCAAAAATAAAGTGCAGGGAGGACAGAAAACAGAAAATATACACTTGTGAGACAACAAATATAAAGAGGAACATCTGCTATTTATATAAATATTTATATGAATTTAGATTTAAGTTTAATATTATTGAGAACTGTTATATAGTCTGATGGCTCCTAAATGCTAATGCTAATTCTAGGTGCTTCATTTGGAATGGGCAAAATGCAGAGGCCAAATTTTCTTACAGGGATTATGCTCTGATTTAACCTTTGCATTTTTTTAAATTTTCTTTTTCTGTTTACCATTTCAAAGCATTGTCTTTTTGTATGGAATAAGACAGAAATTTAAATTGTGTGATGTTGGAGTGTAAAATGATGCTAGAGGTGGATATTCTGCTCATGTGCAGTGTCAGTCTGTAGCATAGCTGTCAATCTAATTTTAGTTCAGGAGCCACATTCAGCCCAATATGAGCTCAAGTGGGCCGGACCAGAAAAGTAATAACAGTGAAAAAGGTAAAATTACATTATAAAAATGTTTATATCTTCAACATGTCCTTTTAAAAATGTGAATTTCATGAACAACCATGATCAACTTGAAATGTCTTAAGAAAAAATAAGTGCAATTTTAACAATTTTATGCCTCAGTTTATCATTTACACGTCCATTACAACTTACAGATCACAGTGGATCTACAAATACACAAAACATTTAGTAACAGGCAGAATATTGTTAAAATTGCACTTTTCTTATGACTTTTCATGTTGTTCATATTTGTTCAGGTTACTCATATTTTTTTTTTTTTTGCAAGGATAAATAAAACAGCGTGTGACTGTCATCTCAATTATTTTTTCAAATTTGCAAAACCCGAGTGATAGCATAATTATCACTAATCCATTAGTCTTCCTGTGCTTCCGTGCTGAATCACTTCCCTCATGGTGAACAACTTCGAAGATGACTCCATCATAAACACAGCCTGCTTGTGTATATAACAAACCAAAATGTCACTCAGGCCTTTTCGAAAATGTTATTGCGAAGTGCATTGTGGGAATGGGAATTCGACGGAGCAGCAATTTGGCTGTTTATTCATGAGTTCTGAACCCAAATGTCAACTTTACCTCCATCCACGACTACGCTCATTCTTTAAAACAACCCTGGTGGACTGCATACTTTTATTTTGTAGTGATCTGGCTCGTTTTTTTGCCTAATTTGTATGAAACCGCTTTTACTTCCCACAATGCACTTCACAACAAAATTTCCGAAAAGGCCCAAGTGACGTGTCAGTTTGTTAGATAAACAAGTAGACTATGTTTATGATGGAGTTGTCTTCGAAGCTGTTTACTGTGAGGGAAGTGATTCAGGTGTGTAAGCATGAAAAGACTAATGGATTAGTGATAGTTAGGATATCACTAGGGTTTTACAAATTTGAAAAAAAAATTGTATTCAAAGTCATATGCTACTTTTAATGTAAATATTTGGTGTGGCATATAGGTTACTATAGTAGTATTTTACTGGTTTGACCCACTTGAGATTGAATTGTGCTGTATGTGGCTCCTGAGTTAAAACAATTTTGACATTCTTGACTATTAAAATCTGAAGTGTAATTTTTGTATTTCACAAATTCACCCCACGGGCTGGATTGGACCTTGTGGTGGGCTGGTTTTGGCCCACGGGCCGTGTGTTTCACACCCATGGTCTAAAGGACATGTTGGGATTATTCTTGTGCCTATGTGATGTTTGTGTGAACACTGTAGAGCTGCATGTGTATTTTACTATATTGGTGACCTATTGCATAACAAATGAGTGGAATTTGCCATGTGACGTCCACATGTGTAATGCTCTTACAAACAGAGAGGCCTTTCTCTCTACCCAGTGACCCCTCTGCTCCTCTACACATCTCCCTTCTATTTCCTGCACTTTGAGCTCTTTCTGTGGTGAAAGGACACACTCAGAATGCATCTCCATATCATCGTGGGCCAACTTGTGCCGATCTTCTTCCAGTCCTCATTGTCCCTCTGTCTGAGCAGGTATTCTGTGTGTAGAAATATATAACGCCTGTTAAATCTAACAGAACCAAGTGTGTGTCCCATTCAGTTTTGGTTAGTGAAGTTAAGTGTATAGACATGTTGAAAAGGAAGGTTGTAGGAGGACTGACTTGATCTTTCTTTGGATAAAACTTTCAGGCTTTTTGTTTCTTTATTGTCGACAACAATGACATGACAGGGGCAAAGATAAGGATAACATGCAGCAAAGGTCAACTCGACTGGTACTTGAAACTGGGATTTTTTTTTGGTTCATGGTCAGTGACCTCTGTTAACAGGCTGTCTCATACTGGAGCTGTAGATCAGTTAACATAGGGTGACCATATTTTGATTTCCAAAAGAGGGCACTCAGGTCTGCCTCGAGATACTTGAACACACACCACATCAGTAACGTAGTATTCTATCCAAAGTGCCTATAACCCCAGAGAAATTATTTCAGTGAAACAGGCTGCTTATTTTATTATTCTAGCAGTAGAGTTGTCATAAAAGCTGCTGTGTGTATGTACTTGTGTCCTTTTTTTCAGGACTACTTCAACTTTCAAGATCTGGCAAGATCAGGTTTTGCTTTACTGTGTGTTTTAGGTGGAATAACAGGGTGGAATAATGGACAAAAACAAAAGAACAGAATTTAATTTTTAAAAGTTTTTTACTGAATGAGGCAACTTGTCATTTATACGTGTGGATTACAGATTGGATGTACAAAGGCACCAAACATTTAATAACAGACAGAATATTGTTAAAATTGTACTTAATTTTCTTTAGACATTTCAGGTTGTTCATATTTTTTCAAGTCATTATTTATAGGTTATGTCATTATTATTTTACTTGAGATCACAGTTGGTCTGTATGTAGCCCCTGAACAACAAGTTGACACCTTTGACTCTTAATAACTTCAGTATAATTTTTGCACTTTGTAAATTCTTACTGTGGGCCAGATTGGAATGTTCGGTGGGTTGGTTTTGGCTCGTGGACCGCATGTTTGACACCCCTTTTATAGTGCGTCCATCCATCCCCACATCCACAGGCTGGTGTGGATCTGTGACTTTCACTACTGTAATGTCCCGTATATATCACCGGAAAGTGCAAAGTCTTTTCTTTCAGCATGATTTGCACAAACAGTGATAGTTATGGACATCAAAATTGTACTTGCGCTTGTGCATACACATTTAAAGAATTTTTCCAGTGAAAGCAATGAAAAACAGACATTTTCACTAATTTATAAAAACTGCCTGGACGCTCTGGACAGGAGATGAAAAGGGGACATGTTCGGGCAAAAGAGGACGCTTGGTCATCCTAAGTTAACAGTAACAGCAAGCGGTTCATTAAAGCTGCTTCAGCACAAACCCTTTTACTGGCAGCAGCCCATACATGGACACAGACACACTGTCACAGATTTCCAGTGGGTCAGACCAGTAATATGATAACAGTGAAAAAAATAAAGCTACATTATGGAAATGTTTACATCTACAAAGTTTACTTAAAATTCTGAATAACATGAACAACCTGAAATGTCTTATGAAAAATTAGTGCAATTTTAATAATATTAAATATCAGTTTATATTATACATGTACATTGCAACATACTGATCACAGTGAATCTACAAATACAAAAAACATTTAATAACAGGCATAATATTATTAAAACTACATTTATTTTTCTTAACACATTTCAGGTTGTACATGTTTGTTCAAGTTATTTCCATTTTTTGTCAAAGTATAGTTTGTAGGTGTAAAAAAAACCATGTAATTTAAGTTTTTACACTAAAACAAAGAAACAAATTGTGGTTGTCATTATTTATAGGTTATTATGATAGCATTTTACTCACCTGATTCACTTGAGATCACATTGCCACATTGCCAAGATCACATGCCGTCTGTATGTGGAACCTGAACTAAAATGATTTTGACATCCTTGATTGTTAATATTGTCAGTGTAATTTTTGTATTTCACAAATTCATCCCACGGGCTGTATTGGACCCATCGGTGTGCCGATTCTGGCTCGCTGGCTGTTTGTTTGACCTCTGTGTCCTATAGGTTCAGAATGCCCAGAGGAAGTGTTGAGCAGCTGGTAAACATTGCCACAATATCAACCAGTGGGTTTTATTCAAGCAGCATAGATAAATGACATTGGTGACTATATATGTATTTAATTTGGTTTACAAACCAGTGGTCTCATCATTTGAAAGCTATCATTTGACTGTTTGCGTTTCATGGGTGATGCAGAGCGTGATGTGTCTGAGAGAGAAATGTAGATGTTACAGTCTTCTTTAACAGGTTCTGAGACCCACCAAGCCTAGAACTGAGATCAGACAAGTTAGAAAATAACATTAGTTCCCAGTAAAACTATATTGTAAATCCTGTCCTTGTCATTACATTATTCTAAATGGTTAAGTATTTCTGTTATCTAATGGTAATGATAATGGGAAACTCTACACTGTACCATTTAAAAACAAATTCATTTGATATGAGTTCATATTAGTCCTGCAACAACAAATAGATTAAACTGATCCAAATCAATTTTTAAAAGACTTGACAATGAATCCGGCAGTCGATTCATTGGGTCTTGAGCATGTTAGTGTTGAGGTGTGCCTGCACGCTGTGTAGTGTAACAGAGGAAAACACAGAGCAGCATGTCTGAGGGTTCAGATGCCAGGTAGTCCCGTTTGGCTGAAACATAGTTCACCAATTATGTAACAAAACTTGAATATGGAGGAAAAAATGACCAAAATCCAAAAGGGCAGTATGTTTTAGGCAAATGGGGCTGCTGTGGCCACTTGGAACATAATGTAAACCTATCTTAAGATAGACTGTGTTATAATCACTTTAGCCTGCTAGCTAGTTATTAGACACTGTTGTCATAATTAATACGTTTTCATCCATCTTCTTCCATCAGGCCACCGGACAAACGTTACCTATCGTTGCCTGGAACTAATAGATACAACGCTAGTTTGAGAGCCTGAAACCAGAGCCGGTTGAAGACTATAGCTTGCTAGTCTCTAGCCATAACAAGTCTAGGTAGCGGGCTAGTGCTTGCTAACTAAACCTGAAGCTAATGTGGGGGTGTAATCATTAGTGATTTATCTGCAGCTTACATTGCTTATTCAATTAACCAATTAGTTATTAAAATGATCTACAGATTAATCAATTATTAAACTCATCATTAGTTGCAGCCCTAGTTCATATTACATTTTTCTTTTATGTGCATGGTTTATTTTGTTCACATTGTCAGCTGAAACATTTACAGAATGTTTCAGTGCTGTTCTGTTATATTCCTTACACGTATTTTGATATCAAACAAGCTTTTTGTCATTACTATTGTTTTGAATTGTCTAGATTTGTGAAGTGTTTTGTTTCCTATGTTGTGTTCTGACCATAAAGGCAGATTTAAAACCACAAGTATACTGTTATATAGCTGTCATGGCATTTGCATATAGTTACAGCATTGTCATCTTGTTGAAGAACTCTGATAAAAGTATTTAGTTTTGTCTAGATGATTATGAATTAAGATATATAAACAGAGAAAAGTAAATGGGGGGTGGGGTTGCCCTATATATTCATAAATCAGTAAAATGTATGGTCTTAACAGAAATGACATTAGAAATAGATGAAACGATGGAATTTGTGACTCTAGAGATCCACAATGAAAAGAAGAACAATATAATTATAAGTTGTATATATATAAATCACCCAGCCCAAGTATTGAACTTTTCAGTGAATGGATGGAGAAACTATTTTCCCCTGTAAAACAAAAAATATTACTTATCTGTGGTGATTTTAATATTGACCTGTTAAATCTAAAACTAAAAACTATGGATGACTTTTTGGACACAATGCACAGTATGTCGCTTTATCCATCCAGAACTAAACCGAGCAGAATAACATCATACAGCGCCACAATTATAGACATCTACACTAATATCATGGGGAATCAAACCACCAGTGGCCTGTTTATATGTGATATCACTGATCACTTACCTGTTTTTACTCTGTTTGACTGCGACATCAAGAAAAGCAAAGACATGAAAATGATCTGTAAACAAATAAGAACTGAAGAAATTATCAATGCCTTTAACAACAGTCTAATGCTCCAGGATTGGAGTACAGTATACAGGAAATCAGACGTGGAATATACGTGGGCCGGGTGATTGCCCTATTCGTGGTAATTTTTTAGATGTATTTTTTTTCTCTGTATAACACACACTGCCCTGCCGAAGAACACTGCATAAAGAAAAAGAAAATAAAACACCCTTGGCTTACTAAAGGAATGATAAATGCTTGTAAAAAGAAAAATAATCTCTATAAATCGCTCATTAACTTTAAAAACTAAAGAAGCAGAACAGAGATATAAGACTTACCAAAATTAATTAACAGACATAATAAGAACTAGCAAAAGCAATATTATAATACATTATTATATGAAAGTAACAATAACATAAAAGGAACTTGGGATATATTGAACAACTTAATTAAACAAGGACCTACTAAGGCAACATATCCTGACTACTTCATTGATAAAAATGGTGTAAATCACAACATGAATAACATAGTCAACAGTTTTAATAGTTTTTTGTAAATGTTGGCCCAGAGTTGGCTGCAGAAATTTCCAACTCATGTGTTGACCAATGTAATGAAACCATTAAAAGGAATCCATACTCAATTTTCCTGTTCATCAGAATATCTTGGCATTTCTTGTGGCCTCCCCCAGGGGTCCATTTGGGGACCAAAACTGTTCAATGTTTATATCAATGACATATTTAATGTATCTCAATCACTGAAATGTGTACTCTTGCAGATGACACCAACATATTTTTTAGTAGTAATAATTATAATGAACTTGTAACCATGGTAAATGAGGAATTAAACTGAAAAAGTGGATGGACAATAATAAATTATCATTAAATTTAAACAAGACTAAGGCGATGATGTTTAGGAACTCTAAAACCAATTCAGAACTACAGATCATGATTGGAAGAGTCCAAATTGAAAATGTAAATGAAAACAAATTTGTAATAGACAATAAATTATCATGGAAAGCCCACATCAGACACATAAAAACAAAAATCTCCAAAAACCTTTCAGTTATAAACAAAGTGAAATCATACCTTGATGAAAATGTACTCTGTACTTTATACTGCTCCTTGGTACCCCCATACTTCACATATTGTATTGAACTTTGGGGAAGCACTTGCCAATGAACCATTAATCCATTAGTCATATTACAGAAACGAGTGGTGAGGATCATACAAAAGGTTGGATTTGTAGAACACACCCATCATCTGTTCATTTGTTCAAAACTTTTAAAAAGTCTAAGATCTTGTAAAATATTATACATCAGCAATCTTAATCAAAGCATTCAACAAACTACTACAAAGTAATTTATAAAAAAAAAAAAAAAGCTTCACAATTTGGGAGAGTACTCATAATCTGAGAGGTTTTGGAGACTTTACATTACCAAAATTTTGAACCACTCGTAAAAGTTTTTGTGTCTGTATGTGGAGTGAAACTTTGGACCAGTCTGGACATTCAACACAAGCAATGCCAAAATATCCACAGATTTAGACTGTTATAGAAACAGATGGTCTGGTCCCAGTACAAAGATAGATGGTCCTAATACTTATGTTACATTAATATTCTGTCTTGTTTTCTTTTGTTTGCTCCTTGCTTTTTGTGTGTTTGCTGATTGTTATGTTTGTTTGATTGCTGTTGTTTACTTTGTCTTCTTGTTTACTGTATTGTGTATTCATTTGTGTTGCCTTGCCTTCAAGGATTTATGTATGTATGCATGTATGTACTTATTTATTTATTTGTTTGTTTGTTTACTTATCTGGTATGTCAGTATGGGTGTGTATGTATGTGTATGTGAGGATGATAAGTGAGGTTAATTACTCACAAGAGATCCAATGGACTTGATTTTTTTAATATATTATGCTGATAGGAAGCTAAAGGATAGACTATTGTGTGGAGAAGGGGTGGGATTTCATAAATTATACTTCCTCCTCTCACTCCTTTTTGAATGTACAAATGAAGTCATACTTTGCTTCATGTATATGTATAAGTTGTTTTTTGATTTTTTTTTCTCCATGATTTCTTACTATCTGTTTATTTCTAAGGACTACCGGTAACTAAGATTACTTGTTGTTGCATATTCAAAATAACTTTAAAATAAAAAAAAAAAAAAAAAAAAAAGAACTGAGTTTCTTTTTTTGGTTTAACATTAAGATGAATAAAATTATAATAAATTTTGAAATCACGGGTCACGTCTACTGGGAGATTGATTTGCTGTATCAAGACCACAGGACTCTAACATAGCAGCCTAACCCGACAACCTGGTATATCCAACTTGGTATTAATTATGGATGGAACATGATGCTAAGATACAGGAACATTGGTCCCATTTTTTGCTCATCTTTTTAAACTTTTCTGTCACACCTGATTGATGGGAGCCAGAGACTAGCTCACCGATATCGTGCTGGCACTGGGCTTTTATGTTTATGTATTATGTTGTCTTTGTTACATCTTTTAGAAATCACTTAAAAGTACAAATAACTCTGTCTTCAACTTTCAGTCAGGATTTGAAGTCAGCTCTGTAACTGATAGACTGATTATCCATTAACCAGGACCATTTTTATGTCTATCGTAGTTGTTTGTTTTCATTTCAGGTTCAGGTTCATTTTGTCATCATTCAAATGATAGATGTCTCATTTGGGAGGGGATTTCATCGTATATTGGCTCCTCAGCAGGTTCTCTGCTGGTTTTGCGTGGCCTTGACAGGTTGGCGTTCCTGGCGCTGTGTCAGAATGGCTCAGACTTGCCTTGTAGCAGAAGGGCATCGTCTCAGCAGACAGGATGGCATAGTTGGCACAGGAGAACTGATACAAAGGCCTCCAAATCCACCAGACCGACGTGTACTGGACCAGACAGGTTGGCGTGGCTGGCAGTATGGTGGTAACAGGCTGTCAGGTGGAGGTAAAGGGTGGCCTGGACAAGGTGACTTGGCACCTTTAGGGTGTAGCAGGGCTGAGGATTGGCTTGTGTTTGTGTGTGTGTACACATTACACTGTGTGCCTTTGTGTGTTTGTTTTTATGGACTTTCCAGGGTTGTGTGTGTCCTCTGTGTGTCTCATGGACGGGGTTCTTCTCACCGTTTTACACCGGCTGTGCATCCACTGAAGCAGCCACGCCTGTTTCCTGAGAGCCTCTCCGCCAACTTGTCTCATTGCCAGGCATCGGTAACTTGGCGCCCCCACCTCTTCCTTTTCCATGCGGTGATCGCGTATGGCTGTCCACAAGGAAGTCTGTCGACACATCCAAGCTTGTACAAATGAGAAATAAGAAAATCACCTTCCTGTCTGGGCTTATGCATGTACTCGGTGCTCGGTGTATATATATTGGCCATCTGCTGGCTATTTCTATATATTCCTAGAAATCACAAGAGAGATGTAATTTGCATAACTGTTGCTATGGGACATGCATATGGTAGAGGTCACAAAGGTCAGCACATTAAAGTGTCTATAAATGGCCTGAGACCACATGACTGTCTGAATGGGTTCAATAAATGTAAAATATCCTCCATCATATAGTGTACAGCGGAATACTACATTGGAGTTCTACAGCAGCAGCACCCTGCAGGGCGTTGTTTACTTCATAATCACCGTCCTGCTTCATGTGCAGCGGGCGTTATTAAGCAGTGTAAGAGATGGGAGTGACACAGAAATGTAATATTGCCCTATCTGTATTGCCAGCAAACCTGTACGCAGCATCAGTGCAGATATTAAAGCTGTACTTATGTTTACAGTCTGGACATATTGACAACTGCATACACACTACATTTGGACCTAGAGCTTAACCCTTCTGCAATTAATGAACAAATGGAAACTTGTTGGACTGAAAAATGCAGCTATTGTCTTAAAATATCACATGAAGTTGACATTACAAACACAACTGCATGCTTTAATATTGATCAATTAACCCTCTAGTATCTCACCCAGAGAGGCCCTTCCTAACCACCAAAAGCATGTAATAGTTTGTTTTTAACTTTTTGTATTTCATCAACAAAAATACTAAATACTAAATAACTGTCATTTTTTTTTATTAACCCTTTAAATGCCATGTTTTTTTTTTCAATGTAAAAAAAATCCATATTTTTTGATGCAAAAAACACAAATTATTTTTTTTCCAATATACTACATAAAAATTGGCTAACTTACGTATTTATTTATTTATTTTGCAGCCTGGCATATGTCAGTGATTAACAGCAACATTGGTTAATATGCATTATTATTTTTAGTGCTGGGTCAAATGTTCAAAAATGTGTCAATGTGCATTTTTTACTCACTTCAGAGAAGGGTGCTAGTGTAGTAGTTTTACATTGTTTACAATGGCCCAGTAAACCAAGGCAAGGCACGTTTATTTGTATAGCACTATTCATACACAGGGTAACTCAAAGTGCTTTACAAAGGAATAGAAAAGATCACAGAAGAAAATACATAAAAAATCACAAAAAAGAAAATCACTGAAGAAAAACATTAAAGATCGCAAAAAGGCTAAAAGACATTAAAATAATCAGAGATAAAATGTGATTTTTAAAATGCATTCACAGAGTGAAATAAATACATTAACTATATTAAAACCATACATTAAAATTAACATTAAAATTAAAATGGAGTAAAATGACATTAAAATAAAAAAAGTGCATTTAAAAGACAAAATTGAAAAGAGTTTACTCATAAGCACATGAAAAGAGGAAGGTTTTTAACCTGGATTTAAAAATGTTCACATTTGGGGCTGATTTCAGGTCAGTTGGTAGCTGGCCAAATGTCATGGATGCTCATGAGCTAATAAGTGTTAACTAGTGCGTTGACCCATGGGGATCCACGGGTTCTAGATGTGGTAGTTTTTAAGCTGTTGTGTATTCGTGCATACTGCACTGCATTTGTCCAGCAGTCATTACCAAAGTGTTTTGAGAATAGCAATTTGATTGTAAGGCTATTGTATTCCAAAATTACTAATATCTCACAAAATATTGGTCCTATCAGCTTGGCGTTTTTGCTAATCTGTTCCTTGACCAAAAATACATAAGTATGCTAAACTGCAGCAGTCACCTCTTTCCAAATTTTGTGTGAATTGTGAGACACACACACACAAACGCACACACAAACGCACACACAAACGCACACACAAACGCACACGCACACACACACACACACACACACACACGCACACACACACACACACACACACACGAGGCCATTTGGCTTTTATAATATAGACTGGTGTGCATATTCATCACACTTTGAATGGCTGCCATTACTGTTTAATAGACACAACCATATACCTGGTGGTTTCTGAACCGCTGTTTTGAAGACAACTGTTTTTGGGTTTGGCCACCACTGTTTTTGATTTTGGAAGTGACCATATTTGAACAACATGAGTACACATGACAGACTAGCTAACTGGCTAATTAAAATGGTGAATTTCATTAACCACTGCAGCCCAAAATCCAGTGTGAAAACAGTGAAACCTGTGAACTATAACTTCAGTGGGTCTTTGTGTCAGGTGTGTGTTAAACAGACTCTCCAAAAGTCTGACTCAGCAGGTGCGTGAGGTGTCAAACAGGCCTGTCAATCAAAGTCAAACATGGTTAAAGCTTCGGTTTACCCTGAGATTGAATTTACGAAGCAAAAATCTAAAGATGGATCAGATTACTGAATAGAGGCTCAATATCAAACAGATGAAATTGGAAGAAGTCCTGGAAAAAAATGAACGTAGTATTTTTAGAGACCAATCCTAACACTTGCATACACCGGTGTATTACAACAATAAGGTTCTTCTACACTGGCTCCATTTTTAGTCAGGGTTGGTTACATGAAACCAGGTAACATGAAAACGAATGTGTCCAATAAGTGGAACAGAGTATATGACAGACGTACGGTGTAAATGGTGTTCAGTATTGTATTACAGGAGACTTTGGATTCCTCCGTCTGTTGTCCATCAAGCTCTGGTGTCACTGACATCTGCTACTGACTTCACACTGACATCCTCTCCTCTCTCCTCTCCTCTCCTCTCCTCTCCTCTCCTCTCCTCTCCTCTCCTCTCCTCTCCTCTCCTCTCCTC
>JAPQRP010000016.1:5288987-5299314 GCA_037367295.1 Apogon hyalosoma | reverse complement strand
TCCCCTCCTCAGCTTTCATGTATTTATTTTATATAGTAGCCTATAGAGACCGTGGGCCCATCCTTTGTCTAGACGATGCCATTGAAAACTGCATTTTGTGTGTCTGTGTGTATGATATTTGTGTGTTTGTTGTGTGTATATGATATGAATATTTAATGTGGGCTCCTCCTTCCATCATGTATTAATCATGGCCCAGTCTGCTGAAGCTGGAAATAGCGCCTACCAACCCAGAAAAACAACCTCCTTATAGTGGTGGTTTGTCATGTGTGACACAGCACATGGTCTCCTCACATTTTCACTACTTTCACACTAGGATTTCTTTTATTAAATCTGTCTGCAGGCATGATGGAACTTTCTACATTTGCGTGAGGCACACTGTGTAATAGTATTTCTTTCTTTTTGTTTTGTTGCTTTACTTTGCTGTGTATGTTAAATGCGGCATCCTGACAGTAGTTGACGCCATCATGTTTATCAGCTGCCTTTTTTTGAAGAATAGTTAAAGTGGCTGAATTCTGGACCAACAAATATGAAACAAGTATGGCATGATGGGGTCTTTTATGGTGTTTTGGCATATATGTAAAGGGTCTCAGAAAGTTATATATGTAATCACAGCTAATAGCATAAGAAGAAAATTTGATATTCATGGTAACATTTTTTTTCATCTTTGTATAATCACATGGAAATGACTGACTAAATCTGTCAGTATATTTACTTCTGCTTACAACAATAATTTTCCAAGATTGCTCTAAGATGATTTCCAGGTGAGAGAACAGTTGATCTTCAGTTCATCTGGAACCTTGGCTAAACTGATACTGGTATCTGCTAATACCTTATTGTTCAAATAAACACAAAATAACTCCCAAATGCATATTCTAGCCCTTAGGCATTTTCTATTATTTTCCTCTGGATTATTTCTCACCACTTTTGTTGTGCACACCATAGTCACATGACTTGAAAACTGTGGAGGCAGGAGCATTGAGACTTTCTCAAACTGAATTTGGCATCATTTGTAGAGAAATGGAGCAGTGGGAACAGATGAGGATGACATTAAATTACTTATAGATTGGACTTGTGGGAATTCTACCCCCAGTCTGTAACTACTGGTTTTATTTGAATTCTCTAAAATAAAACCACCATCGTGAGTGTGTCTTGTGGTAAAAGCGTAGTCATAGGAGTCAGTCACCTTCAAGCACAGTGAACTAATACTAGCTCCTGAGACATGAATTTATTAAGTCACATAATATGAACTGAAACCCATATGTTTTCTGAGAGCTGTGGTGAACTACCTCTTTTTGCGTATTTTGATAACGGCGTCTTCTGTTGCTGTTAGGTGGTATGACCCGTAAAGACATCCTCTGGGACTTCTTAAAGCAGCGTCACTCACACATTTTGGTAGGACCTCTCTTTCTCTCGCTCTCTGTGTCGTTTCTTTTGTTTTCAGTGTCATTACTTGGAAATCCATATGAACGGTTGGTGGATTCGTTCCTGGATTTGGAGTTTTTTCAATTCAGTCTGCCCTGACACAGACGATAACATCCGACCACATGCCTTTAACATGTTGCATAAGTGGTGCGTGCCAGGTTGATATAAATCCATCTGCTCTTGCTACACAGTTTACATAGCAGTGACATGTAGAATGGCGCTCGTACCTCTGCCAAACCCAATCCCTTACTCAAACCTTCATTCACAGTTTTTTTCTCAATCTACTTCAAATATTTAAGTGCAGTTTCAGCCCTATAGCGATATTCAACAAGATCTGTAGCCCTCTGATTATTATGCAAGGCCTGGGGTGATAAAATGGTAATGAACATGTTTGTTGTAGGCTTTTATTTTAATATTATAATTGTATTTATTGCATTGTTTTACTTACTGTTTATTATACTGTTGAATAAAACCTCATATTGCAGATTTTCTTTATGTTATAATAGACTGTTTTTACAAAACAAGCACTAAGTCAGAGAATCAAAAGTCAAATTAAAGAGGGTTCCAGTAGTCCTTGACATCAGAGTCATTTAATATGTTCCTGACAGTTTGAGCTCAAATTGAAGAGGCCTAACCATGTCCAAGTTTCATATAATGTCTATGACTACACATTGTGAGAGGGCCTTGTACTATCGTAGCTGCCTGCAGTACTGTCTCTGCATTTATACCTGTGCTGACTGTGAAACCCACTTAGTGAGCTGAGCGATTGATGCAGTCATGTCTTTGGCGAACTGATGTGTAGTAAACCAGGGCCAATTAAAGCCCTGGTATTCAGTAGTGGATTTACTGTTATCATGGTTGCATTAGCAAGCTAATAAACGGCTCAGAAGTCCAGTATGTCATTGTCTGTTTATGTGCGACAACTTATCATTTAGTATTTGAGTATGCAATCATTTGCACCAACTCACGTCACATGTTGTTTTTAGAACACGACAATGTATTATTCAGCGGCTGACTTCTTTTTTGAACCTGCAGTGCACATGCCACCACACATGTGCATGTGCACGGATGTACATGCATGACATTTAGTTGGAACTTCACACTCTTGTTGACAGGAACGTGGGATGTTCACAGCACATCAGCATGTCATCAGCCCACAAGCAGTATGTTTATCCCATGTGGCGGGAGCAAATGCTGAGGCAGCAGTGATGTCACAGATATGGCTGCCAATGCCGTTTAATAGCATGTTTTACTGCAGCACTGACACATGGCACTGCATACAAACACAAAGATAAATACATGGAGAACATAAGTAATAGGGTTGATCATATTTGACTTGTTTTTGCACTTTAATGTCTACTATGTACAAAGATTGTATTTGTGTTTTAAAGAATGAATTCATAAATGTAGTCATTCCAACTAGTGGGGTTACTGATGCATGGATACTGAAGCACATTTGAAAGCTGTTTTGCGTAGTCAGATTGACTAATGATGAGCTTTTACAAACTATCGGTGATAACAGAACTTTTTCTAAGGGTGGCCGAATACCAATATCAGGATCCTCAACAGGTTTTACACAATTTAAGGGGAAAAAAAGTTCAGTAAGTGCAAATAACACCCAGAGGTTTGATGAAAAGTTTGAAGTTCAGTTCCAGATGTACTGATTCATGGCTTTGATTATCAGGTATCCACTTGATTTATTCATCGATTTATGTAGGGGACTTTATTAGCCACTCAGATGTTTAGTTCAACATTTATCTAATTTGAAAAAAGTCAAAAACAGTTATTTTCCAATATTTAGGTGGGTTCCAGCTGTGTGAAGATGCAAAATGAAGATAAAAATTAAGTAAAAGGAGGGAAGATGCACTTAAAGCAAATTGTATTATGTATCAGAAAGTCAATATTTTCAAAAACTCCAGGTTGTGTCTTTCCATGTGGACATGAAAAATGAAGAGATTATAAACCCGTACTCTCACAACCATTTCTGCATGCCTAGTTCTGCTTTGTGTAATGAACCTGTACCTTAAACATCAAGACTATGTGATGTAGGCATAGGGCTAGGTGATAAAACGATAATGATATATATATCGCAAAATAACTTTTCCTTGAAATATGAGACATGCTCGATACAATTTCAATAGAATTCATTCATCTGTGTTTTGATAAACGTAAGACAAGCCAATCATAATTAAGTAGCACCACACTGAACCAATCACGCTAGAGCCACAGCAAGCTAAGTTGATGCACACAGCACAGGTGTAAGAGCAGCCGCAGCACACGCACAATTGTTTCAGCTACAATGGGAGATAATGAGTGTTCCCTCAGGAGAAAATTTGACAGAGAATTCAGGCAACCGGGTTTCCGAAAAGTAGCGTGCAGCATAGAAGCCAGGAGTTGGACATTCAAAGCATGTTAAGTTTCATTTTTGTTTTATGCCAGTTATGGCAGTTACAGAACACACCCCCACATATACCCCCAGCACTGTTTCCTGAAGATGGTCTGTTTTGTTTGTGTTCTTTTTTAAAACTTGAAAGCTTTTGCCTGCTGGTCAGACTTTTAGTTTAGTTTTAAATATATGTACCTGTTTTATTTATCTGAAACAGTTGTATAATGTTCTCCAGCACATCTGTTCAGCCTCTGACAGAAAATAAATCATATTTAAATCAAAAATAACCTTCTGATGGTTTCACAAATAACTTAACAGAAAATTTAAGCTTGACAATTATAGTGATTTGATGTATATGATACATATCGATATCATCTGATATGAAAAAATTATCGTGATAAGATGTTTTTCCATATCGCCCAGCCCTATGTAGGCGTATAAGTCAGTGTGTGATCTGCAGTAGATCGTGGTCAGCACAGATGCATTTGTGAGACTTAATATGAGTTATTGCTGCTGAGCTTTATACAAACTAAAGCGTCTGTACCTGCTATGTCCAGTTTTATTATGTCCACAGTGTCCACAGTTTAAAATCCCTTCAAGCAGTGGTGGGAGCATGTAGAGCATGTATAGTGGATAGTTATATTTTGTAAAATGAAGGTCAAGTGGGAAGAGCTTTTGTTCTTTAACAGGAGGAAATTATAGTCTCAAAGAAACATAATATGCCTCAAACATTTGTGTCAGATTTGGTGCTGATATAGCATCAATTTCAATTTGAAACTTTTTTTTTATCATCAATTCACTATATGAACAGACATACAGAGAACTGAGATACTGTTTCTCTCTCACCTTGTTAAATAGCATGAAACAAAAAAGGTAAAAATGTAATAAGACTAAACAAGTGGAATAAAGAATAAACTATAATGGCATATAAAGTGTATGTATCAATCTAGTTACATTATCAGTCATACTGCAGAACAGTAACAGTTACAAGGTAGATAATAATGGAACCAAACAGCAACAGAGATATGGTCCTGGTCTGGACTCTGTTTCAGGTCTGCATTCTGTGGTTCAGATCTGGATTCTGTGGTTTAGGTCTGGACTCTATGGTTCTTCTCTGGAATCTGTGGTTTGGGTCTGGACTGCGGTTCAGGTCTGGCCTCTGTGGTTGAGGTTTGGAATCTGTGGTTGAGGTCTGCACTATGTGCTTCAGGTCTGGACTCTGCATTTCAGGTCTAAACTCAGGTTCAGATCTGGACTCTGGGGTTCAGGTCTGGACTCTGCAGTTCAGGTCTGGACTTGGGTTCAGGTCTGGACTCTGGGGTTCAGATCCGGGCTCTGTGGTTGAGGTCTGGACTTTGGAGTTCAGGTCTGGACTCTGGGGTTCAGGTCTAGACTCTGCGGTTTACATGGGAATTGAGTAATGCTAGTTTAAAATCATACACATCCACAATATTCTTGGAATACTTGAATGGTAAATTCCCTGCAGTGAAAAGCCAGATCAGATGAGACATAAAATGTAGATCTGGATACAGCACTAATAATAACCAACTTTTTAAAAACCTGCCAAAAAAGGACAACAGCATTTTATTGGAATAATTACAGCACAATGCTCCATTAACACATTCTTGAGATGTGTGAGAATGTATTAAGTGGATTCCAAGAGCAACAATAACACATCCTTTTTATGTGTGTGTCCTCTGATATGAAGTGCATTTGAGCCTAATGGGATGAGAACAGCCAGCGCTGCTGACCTCGAACACACCAGTCTGTCAGTTTAGAGTGTCTTTATTGTTTTTTTTCCAAGTTTGGGATGAAAAGAAGAGTGAGTGTCAATCAGAGTGAATGATTTGAAAATGAGGACGAGCACGGGGGAGGAGGCTGAAGATGGAGACAGATTTGGGTGCATATTAATCAGGATGACTAAACTGTGCACAGGAGGAGGTAGAACTGTAAGACCAGCAGAAGTCAGCACCTTTCACAGTCACATCCACGCTCACATGTGGGCCTGAGTATCTGTCTGCTTTTGTGAATGGGCATGTGACTGGAGGAGAACGGTGAAGAACGGGGACAAGGACCAATGAGTTTAATGTGTCCTGAAGCTGTGGGGGCGTGGCCTGTCGGCACCATCCATCACACCAGTACAGGCTAAACTGGGCTCTTCATCCCCACAAGACAAACAGCTTTCTCCCACTCTGCACAAATTAGCAGCAGCCCACGCTCTACTCACACATAACTGTCAGAGCACAGACGCTGTAGGGAGTGAGGAGGAGGAGGAGGAGGAGGAGGAAGGTGAGAGGAGTGACGGGGGGGGGCATAGAGAGAAAAAAGCTGAATTGGGAAAGGGAGGATGGCTGTACTGAAGTGAGTGAGTGAGTAAAAGGAGGAGGAGATGGGACTGATAACAGGGATGGTGAGTGGTTCTTGGTGGGGTGGTGAGGTAGTGGTGGTGGTGGGTTGGGGGGGGCTGCCTGCTGTGCACTGTTGGGGCTTATCAAGAAACGTGACAGTTGTGTTTTTTTCCTTCTTTAGTCTTTAAGGGTTTGTCCATTTTCTGTCTGTGCGGCACTGA
This sequence comes from Apogon hyalosoma, assembly GCA_037367295.1. NCBI lineage: Eukaryota > Metazoa > Chordata > Actinopteri > Kurtiformes > Apogonidae > Apogon > Apogon hyalosoma. The sequence goes on along the minus strand of JAPQRP010000016.1, from coordinate 5,292,937 downwards.
TACCAAGGCTTAGCAGAGACAGCGGAGCCACATGAAGAGACGAACCTGTTGGTCAGCTTTTTGTTTTAGCTATCTCATCCTATAATGAACGTGTGTAGTGCAGCTTATAGGTCTTTACATAGCGGGGGTGGGACAAATACACAACATTTTATTGCTTAATATTTTCCAGGGGTATGGTGTCAATAAAGTAATAATAATGTGGATTGTGATGTTTTGAGTTACCTCCTCATGAAGCAGATCTGTTTCAGTTCTGAGTGAATCTGTGCCACCCAACATCAGCGTTTCACTGATAAAAATGGAGGGAATCTCCATAGTAACCATGCACTCGCAGACATTTTGCGAAGCTTGTGTTGCTGTCATATAGAGGAGACTGCAGAAGACACATATAAAGTTAGTTGAAATTTGCGAGTTGTTATTTTGAGTGGTCTGTTACCATACTAGCACTTATGAACCTGAGAGAGGGGCAGTTGGAGGGGTAGGTGGAATGAAAGCAACGAATAACTGCAAGAACTTCCATTTGAAGAGAAGGAGGACGGGATGAGGAGGATAAAAGTGATGAAGGAGAGGATATTATGCAAATATGAACTCATTTACATTTCAAAACTGGAAAGGAAATCACTAAAAAGTGGAGAGAAACATTCGTTGCAGATGCCAGTTTCTTTCTCAGTGTCTGCATCTCTGTCAGCCTTTCACAGTCACCTCACAGTCTTCCTGTTTCACTCAGTTTCAGTCTGCCGTGCCTCATTTCATTTCCAGATTTCTATGTTTGTCCTCTCTCAGTCTGTGCTTTGACATGCTCAGTGTACACTTGTAGGTGGACAACACATTCAGTGTCCACAGAACTCACAACAACCTGGGATCCTTCTGGGATGGACTGGGTAGGAGACTGGAAACAGGAATAGTCCAGTGTCCTATCAGGTCAAATCAAGAGTCTGGTGAGGGGATTTCTGCTTTACACAGTCTTAAATATCATGTATTTATTATCAGGACTGATTTTTTTGCTCATGGGCCAATAGGCCATGAGCTATTGTGAAGGTGCGGTGTCTGTCACTGTCTTCGGCATCGTCTTTATCATCATATTTGTTAGCAATCTCTTCAAACATCTTCATTTCAAATTTTATATGTAGCTTCCTTGGGACAATGTCTACAAAGTTTGTTTTGAGAAATTTAGATTTTTTAAAAAATTTTTATGATTTTTTTTATTAGTTATAATGGGCCATATTTTGATGACTTATAACATGGAAATGGTTAGAGATATCAATATAGTTACTATTGAGCACTGATAGGAAGTCATATGTGGACTTTCATTTAATACGTTGAACTATCCTTCAATGGCATTACCACCCACTTCTATTGTGAGATTGATCTCCCGCATTAAAACCACAGGACTCTTAACATAGCAGCAGAACTTGACAGCCTCGCACATTCAACTGATATTGATTCTTGATAAAACATGCCGGTGAGATACAAGACCACTGGTCCTATTTTTCATGACTGCATCTGGGTTAAGCATCAAGCCCAAACATCCATGCATCTTTCCACTTTATTTGATCAATGACAACCTGTGTATCCACATGTTAACTGCAGAACCCATAATACCCTCAGCGTCTGCTGCCAGTTCCCCAGATGGGCCCGTACCCCCCTCCCACCCCCCCACCCCCCCAAACCTCACTACCACCCCAACACACCCTCTGACCTGGCATCAGTTTGCCTGCCTGCTGCCAGTTTGGTGGAGGAGGCTGTGGGCAGCTGCTTCCTTTCTGTTCAGCCTCCATCAGGCTCGTGTTCGAACACACATACACACTCAGTCCAAGGCATGTTTCTAAATAGTTCTGTACTTCTGACAAACTAAAATCTTAATGACTATTTACATACGCATTTATGTGTCTTGTACTTTCAGGAAAATATACCTGCAAAGACATGATTATGATGGTCTTGAAGTTGAACTACAACAACATAAAGAAAACAAAGCATTTTAAAAAAAAACATCACATTTTATGAAATCCAACATTTTGCGAAATACTAAATTTTTGCAAATCAAGAAATTTTAGAAAACATGTCATCTTACTAAATGTATTTTCAAAGAATATGATGAAATTTTACAAAATGTAACATTTCAAACAAGAAGCTGAAGTTCCATCTGATGCGTCCACTATCCTTGTGTCATAATGTGAAATGTTAAGTGATGGCTACCTGGACCTTTTGATACAACATCTAATGTCACGGTTGAGTCCACATCAACATTTGTGCCAAATTTCAAGATGTTCTGTGTTTGTGGTATTGTTGATTGCCCATTTTGGACTGACCAGTGGCCTGTATAGGGATTTTCAACAGTATTTCTGTTTTATTTCATTTTCAGTGTTTTATGAAATGTCACTGTTTTTATTGGACAGCTACTGTACCTACCCATACACATGCACATAGTGAAGCAGTGGACTTATGCTAATAGAAACTTCCCTCTCTCAGAGAGCAGAGGTAAAATCATAGAAAATCCCACTTCCTACAGTGCTCCAGTGCCTAATTTTCTAGATCCAGACATTGCCTGTGGAGGTGGCCTTCATATCAACTCTGTTAGAGAAAAAAAACCCTACACACATGCCATTCAGGCCTCAAATAGTCTGGCACACTGCTCAGAGCCACACTTGTTTTTGTCTTCCAGCAGAGCAGGCAATGCCTTAACCCACTTTGTGTGCATCAGTGCCATTATCCTGACAGCTATAGCAGTTTGTATTATGGACTGTGTGTTTGGAGGCAGAAGGAAGGTTTTACCATGTTCCCATGCTATTAATTTTGCATACAGCTTGGTGTGTTTTACCACGGTGACATGCTGCCTCTGTTTTTCAAGACCTCCATGTCTGGAGAGTGAGAATGTGTTTACAATCATGAACATGTACATGAAAGTCAAAAGTATTTTTGCTCTTTATGTTAATTGGGACTAATAAGAACAGAAGAGATTCCATGCTTTTATGATTGAGGTTTTGCGTATCCATCTTTTTAAAATGCAGTTTTTCTTTGTACAGGATGTGTGGTATTAGTTTACTCATTGTTCTTTTGAGAACAGAAGGCACTAATCCAGCATCATTTGTTTATGTAAATGTCTGCAGAAAGATGAAGCCAATACAGAGGTGCTAAAACCTGCACATCCTTAAGTAGAATTCTCCAATAAACACAAGTTCACAGTTTCCTACACATACAGCTTTGCTGATTACTTTAATTATGTAGACTCTGGACTATTTAGTCTCACCAGATTTTTAGGATAAATTCACACACTTTTACACTGTAATATAACTCTAAAGCATCTGCATAAATCAGTCTCAAAGCTGTACCTACAGCCGACGAAGAACAAAGTTGTCCCTGGGTCACAGTGTACTGTATGTTTGGGTGTAGATAAGAGGATGGAAGTAAGGTACAGTACTTTTGAGTCCAGCTTAGCTCTGCTCTCTCCCTTCTTCTTAAAGCCACTTGTTAATTCAGACCTTTGTAAGGGCTTTAAAAGCCTCAGCAGGACTATAAGGATCCAGAAGAGTCCTCTTAAAGTTATTATATATTATGAATGAACACTCCAGGGTTCAGACTATCACTTTGGCCTCAACAACGCTTCGGACAATGCAAGCATGACCAAAACATAAACTTCTACTGTCCAGGAAGAGCATCCCAACCACATCAACAATCCAACAAAAGGACAGCATGACCAATGGAATGGAAATGCCTGGCTTAAGAAGGGAAGTTCAGAAACCCACAGCTCATATCTTTCTTCTTTTATCTTGTATAGAATTTATGTCTGTGCCATTTTGGATTGTTTTCCCTATTGGAAAAAAAAATTGGTCCCGTAATACACACACACACACGCACACGCACACACACACACACACACACACACGCGCACACACACACACGCACACACACACACACACACACACACACACACACACACACACACACACACACAC
>JAPQRP010000016.1:5268259-5278863 GCA_037367295.1 Apogon hyalosoma | reverse complement strand
TTTTGTCAGATTCAAGTTATTTCTGTGACCATTGTGGGTTTTTCTTTCATTAACAGAGGGTACCAACAATTTTGTCCTTGTGTGTGCATCCATTCACAAAACTGAACTTTGAAAGCAAGACAAACTAGACCAAATGTGTATAATGTACAAACAGTGGAACTTCCTTTCAGGTGTCAAAACACCCCTTAGCTAGGTGTGGTTCAGCTTCGATGTGCCCTAGCATTGATTTGACAGTCAGTGATAATGCCATTCTAGCAATAACAGACACCATCAGTGGGTTAGGGTTAGACTCAATGATGCATCTAGAGAACACAATATTTACTTAATGTTTGTTAGCATTTTAGGTTAATACAAGAAGTTAAACAGATAACTGTTTTTTTTTTTGAGTTAGAGAAATGGTTTTCAGGTCAGCAGAGATGATGTAAAGTAGGAGATGAACCTGAGAACATGACAGGAAACAAAGCTTAGTGTTATTTAGTGCTGTCAGACTGCAGACAGACAGTAACTGCTCAGCGTTGTTTGTCTTTGAATGTTGATGATGTTTACTTCTTGAGTGTCAAAATATATCCTAAAATTCTTGTGACATTCTTGAACACTAAGAACTGAACAGACCAGTGTAGTTGCTCTGTTGTTATGAAATTTTCTCAAATTTTCAAACCTATAAAAACAGCTCAAACAACCTGTTTTGGATGGTGATCCTAATTGATGTCCACCAGGTAACTCAGGTACAGTAGTGGTTTGGCAGGAGTAAGAAACATGCAGGTTTGTTGCATAATAACAGAGTTTTTCTGGTCTAATAAGAACGTGAAGCCGTTGGCCTCTACTGCTGCTTCTTTACTGAATTCAGAGACAAGCACACATACTCCCATAAAATGCTCAACATGCCTGAGACTGCCTTCTGATTTCACTGGGAAAGAGAGAGAGAGAGAGAGAGAGAGAGAGAGAGAGAGAGAGAGAGAGGGAGGGAGGGGAGAGCAAGTGGGAGTGGGAGGAGAGTGGGCGGAGAGTGGGCGCCCGAGGGCAGAGCGAAGTCAACGCGTCACTGAGACAAACAGAAAGCAGCGACAGTGTGAGAGGAAGCTGAACAGCGCTGAGGACACACTGGCTCTGCTGTGTTTATTGGACTTTACAGATCTGTCCACAACCACCTCATCTACCATCAACTGTTCACACACAGACACACAGAAGAACACAACCACGGCAGCAGTTCCACTCATGGGTAAGAGCTGTTTCTGCTTGTTGAGTTTGATGGACATGTTTCAGTTTCAGTTTGTTCTTTTTGTGTATATGTATGTGACTGTCCTGTGTGTAGATATGCTGTTGTTTCTGTGGCTGTACTTCAGCTCTGGGCTCATGCAGGGGTGTGTCTTAGTATTTACTGAATGGACCTGATGTATGGACAGTGTGTCTCTTCAGCCTTTAGCTGAATGGAGCAGATGGTGTGTGTTGGTCCCTCCCATCACCCTGTTATATACACGCTCAGTCCTGTGTTTGTGGGTGTTAGTAGGAGTACGTGTTCGGCTTTAAACATGATGCAGCTCTCAAGGATTTGACACAACATACGTACCATCATGAAATGCAGAAAACTGTTTTTGTTGTTGGTGTTTGTTGTGCAGTGTGACCATGTGGCTGAATATGTCACCATGTTGAAGGTGTGTCTGTATTTAACACTTATGAATGACAGTAAAGACATCGGGTTAGACAGGGCAGTAAAGATGACTCTTCAATGAGCCTTTAAGGATGGGCTAATTTGTTATTGGTGATTAAAGGTGTGGGCACATGCAGACCAAAATGTTGGCACATTTTCATATCAGTCAATTGATATGATAAGATTCACAATAAATCTTTATTTCTTATAAGGCTGATATTTGGTCCAGTGTGAAAGTTTAACAAACAATAAGTGGTTGTGGTTTTAAACTCTGCAAAACATTGTAAACACTTTAGAAATAGAATAGTCAGTGAACCAGAAAAAAATAGGATCTGATTAAATAAATACAAGTTGGTATTAATAATGTCTAATAATTTTTATTAGACTTCAAAACAAATTCTTTGCACCTTGATATTTCACTCACATTTTACTGTTTTATTCTTCTTTACTTGAGTTTGCTATTCAGTTCTATTTTGGTAATATAGGCATTTATTTTGCCTACATAATATATGCTTATAAAGTATGTTTACTTTGACTCATTACAAGTTTTCCACTTTCTAGTAAAATTAAGTTATGATGTAATATATTTTAACAGTCTTGGCATTTAAAAAAAATGGCTATTGATTGTCTCTGCTCCAAATTATTATTGTATTTATATTTTAAAATCAGCCTCTAAAGCACATATTGAGTTGTAAAACATTAGAGAAAAGATTATAATAAAAATTAAACCAAGCTTAGAAGAAAACATCATATAAAGATCAGTACAGCATTTATCTTCCATTGTAAGACAAAGATAAAATGGGTCAGTTTAAGATGAATAAAATGACACACATGCATGTTAAAGGGAAAGGCTAGAAGACCATCTCCAAGCAGCTTGATGTTCCTGTGACTACAGTTGAACAACATTTCAACAGAGGAGGCAGCATTTCTCCAGAAAGTTGAGGTGTTTCTATCCACTGTCAAACCCAGTCAGTGCATTATATGATTTACCTCTCTTTCAGAAAGCCTAAAGCCACCAGACTCCCATGATAAAAATTAATTTAGGTTCACAGAATACAGGAGTGAGTCTACTGCCACAACACAGTCTGACAGTTTCTGTTACCATGAGGTGTTTCAGACTCTGTGGATTCTAACAAAGCTGATTGCCTGAATGATGTGACGGTTAATGTGGAACTCTTGTCTTATTCCTGGTTCAATGTTTTTGTCAAGGCTTTGAAGAAAATGATATAATATGTATCTTGCTTTGCTCAAGTTACAGCAACTTTTGAATTGTAGCAGACATGTTGTCTCCAGAAGAAGGTAAATGCCTTTTATACTGCTTCATGCAGATGTTGTGTATTAAAGTGAGATGTTAATTTCAGTTACCATATTAGCATGCTGATTATTTTCATTGTTCCAGCCACTGAAACCAATCCCAGCCTCCTGGGTCAGAGTTAGTTATGACAGCAGAGGAGCTCTTCAGTCCTGTTGATCTGGTCTAACGCCAGCCATTGATGTATTTTATCAGACTATTTGTCATAATGTTACTGCTGCAGGTATCTGAAATATTTGACATGATGGCAGCACTGTTTCTGCTTTACACTCTGGTGGTAATATTAGTTCATGTCTTAAAGTGAAACTGTGTAGGTTTTATTGTATGCATCTGTATGTATCTGTATGCATTTGTTTTCAATGAAGTGATGACAAGAAGGCAAAAAAATAGTGATTGAATATGCTACTCGAGCAGAGTGGAGTGGGAAACTTTAGTCGCACATTGAAATTTCAGACATTTGTTTTCACTTCACAGAGGAGGTCATGGAATCGGAGCTGCTCTTACGCTGTGCAGTTTATGTTAGCAGCTCAGTGCTAGCGGCTGCAGACAGAGCTTCAGACTGCCAGTCCCTGCACCCACAATCGGTGTGTCATTGTGACCCGTCCGCCTTGATGGCTGGGCGGGGGTGCGCAGACAGCAACCTGTAGCCGCTAGCACTGAGCTGCTAACATTAGCTGCACAACTTAAGAGCTAACAGGGTAACAAACATCAGCAGCTCCCACCTGTCACTGCGTCCTGGCCCCGTTACCAATTAGTGCTTCCTGGTGCTAACCGTACAGCAAGGCTGAGGAACAGCTTCTACCCCTCAGCTATTCATGAACTGAACTCTTGTCAGAGGCTGTCAGACATTTGACTCACTCAGTCAGTGTCAGAGGTTGCACTTTTGAATGTTTTTATGGCTGTTGCTATTGGTCCAGGCCTGGACCCATGTCGCTGCTAGCTATTTGTCCGGCACTTCCTGTGTACATGCGCAGTGAGCCGTTGCGTAGTGATATGTAAGTGTGCCTGGATGCCTAACCCTAATCCTAACCCTAACCCTAATCCTAAACCTAACCGTAACTGTAACCCTAACCCTAACCCATTTTAGCGTGAAAGAATGCTGGTGCAGTGGTGTACTGCGCATGTAAATCGGAACTAGTACGGACAAATAGCTACAACTACATGGGTCTTAGTCTGGACCTATAGACACTTAGTATTTTTATTACATGATGATGCAGCAGTCACCTTGAAATTAAATATAACCTAATAAAATGGCAATAATCTAATTTTATCTGTACATAACTGTATTTTTTTTACTGAGGCTTAAGTTGGATTTTCATAATAAAAACCTATGGTAATTAATTTAAGTCAAATAAGGCATGTCATTTTTATTTCGCCTGTGAAAAATAATTTTGGCCGGTAAATTTTTGGAGGTCACTTGCCAATAGCAGATGAGGTAAAAGGTTAATTTTATGCCCTGGATGTTGGAGTAAAACAAGGAGGATAATGATGAGCTGAGGGGGGCGTTGGTATAAAAAAAAAAAAAAAAAATGCCTGGGGTATGGGGGGCTCATGATACTTACAAGTGCAGCAGCAACAACGCCAAGTTTACATTTGTTTTGACGCTTCTTTTTCTTTCAGCTCTTGCCATTCTGCAAAAGCTGGACTAAGGCAGACTCTTGTCTTGTTCCTGGTTTGGTCACTCATTGTTTTCTTCTTCCTCCATCCTCTGACATCAGATACCTCTTCCTTTTCTCTGCTGGCTCTGCTATGGTAAATACCTGTGAAGTGCAGGCATGACTGGCTTGTGTTTACAGCTAGCCAGCCATAATTGGCTGGGGGTATGTTTGTGCCATAGTGCCATAAACATGACGTTTCTCGCAAGACACGAGATCTAGGCCACCGGGACAGTGCAGAGAAGTGGCAAGTAGCATATTTGGTCCTAGAGGATCTTAGACCTTAGTGGGAAGGGGGACCGCTTCCATTCTCCCCCTAACAAGACATTTAACCATCACAATTACTTTGAAGCTGTTTAATTAAGGTAAAAATTGTACAGAGTTCTCCTTTAAATATCTGACTGTCACATTTTAGATCCGTAAAAGGGAACCTTCTGAAAACACTGCTGGCCCTGCTTTAGTTAAGCAAACAGAAACGCTTTGTTTAACCTATTACACTGTAATGTGGACCTTGTTTAGGTCAAATCAGTACCTATATTTCATTTTCTGATTCTCTGGTTGAGTCCCTTCCGTGTGATATTTTGTAGAGGAACAAAAGACATCAACATGGAAACTGAATCATCACAAATCCTGCTCTTATTTCCATTAGCACCTGCTATGCAATTAATTTTTGCATTTTATTATACCACTCATGTAGCTGACTACTGTGTTTTATGCGTTTCAGGCATGTTAGAGTGGATGGATCACAACTTGGAGACTTTACTAAAATGCTTTTCTCAACAGAGATCCTTTTTTTTTAACCTTGAACCATGATTTCAAAAGGTATGAATGTGTGGATGAAGCTTTAAAATGAGAATATTATACATAAATCTTTTAGTAGCTCAGTGTTTGGTTTTTAGGGATATCTAGTGGTGAAGTTTCAGATTGAAACAAACTGAACACCCCAGCTACACTAGCTCTGGAAGTCCCTCATTTACAGCCAGTGTTTGTTTTGTGTGTTCTCTTCTTTAAATTAAGGGTTTGTTAACTGTGATTCACACTCAGAGATGAGGCAACACTAACACCCAGGGTTAGAGTTAGTTCTAGGGTTGGGTAAGTTAGGGTTAAGGTTAGTTCTAGGGTTAGGGTAATTGTTAGGGTGGGTTCTAGGGTTAGGGTAAGTTAGGGTAATGGTTAGGGTTAGTTCTAGGGTTAGGGTAGGTTGGGGTTAGGGTAAGGGTAAGTTCTAGGGTTAGTTCTAAGGTTAGGGTTTGTTAGGGTAATTGTTCGGCTTCGGGTTAGTTCTAAGGTTAGGGTAAGTTAGGGTTAGGGTAATGGTTAGGGTTAGTTCTAAGATTAGGGTAAGTTGGGTTAGCATAATGGTTAGGGTAAGTTCAAGGGTTAGGGTTAGTTAGGGTAATGGTTTGACTTAGGGTTAGTTCTAAGGTTAGGGTAAGTTAGGTTTAGGGTAATGGTTAGGGTTAGGTCTAGGGTTAGGATGAGTTAGGGTTAGAGTTAGAGTTAGGTTTATGTTTAGACAGGGTTAGTTATAGCCACCTGTTAAAACAGAACAACAGAAGAGAAGGAAGTCTGTTCTGAGCTACTGTTTTGTCATGGCAACCCAGACCTTCTGGATCTATAAACAAGTTATTCTTTGATAACAAAAACATGAGGCATATCATTTTCAGATGGTTGTACACTTAATGAAAATATGGGTATTACATTTTTTTTCTGTAATTAGATTCTCCTGAATCCCTTAAATCTTAGACTTTTAAAAGAGTAGAGTTACTCTGTTGAAACAGAAAACGATTTTTTTGTCATGCAGTAAATCACAGTACCCAGGCCATATGTAGAACAGTAGCTATACCGTCATTGGGTCATCCTCCATCTGTAATACCACTCCTCCTCCCTGTTGGACCAGCCACAGTCCCTGTGGTTGCCATGGCGTTTGCCTCCCTCCTCTGTGAACACCTGTGCTTGTGGGGTTCAGTGCTGGGTTTCATTCCATAACCGGTCATTCTTCAGCTCTGAGCCGTATGTCTATTTATTTTAGATATATGTAGGCATATAGTTACTGTGAACATGCAGCCTTAAATATCAAATATCAGACTACAGAAAAGACAAAACAATATGACAGTGATTGAAAATATGCAATACAGTCAAAATGATAGAAGAGATGACATTAAATAAGCATAAAACAAGATGAACAGGTTTTAAAAGACTTGACATAGACAAGACATAACATAACAACATAAGACAAAACACCCCCCTAGTCAGAGATTTTATGATTTAGTGTTTATTTAAACAAACAATTTAATTGATGATCAAAATGAACAAAATTAGTGCCTTCCCAGCTGTTAATCACCAAAATGAAACTGATGTAAAATGTGTAATGAGAAGAATAGCAATAAGTTTTTCTTTTGTACTACTTTTCTTACAGGAAAGTTTAATCATTATCTTTTTACAGTCATAACATTTACTACAGTTTACTGCTGTATATCTACAGCCACTGTGTCTGACATGGATATAATAAACTACGGTTACACTCATATATGGACTGTGCATCCTCCAAATCTGAGGCTACAAATGATAAATGTACAAAAATGAACCATCATCAGTGCTCATCATCTACATACACCACTGTATTTGTAAAGAATGAAGCTAAACTAATGATGTAATCATCTGAACGTGTGGTTATTTAGACCAATACGTCACTTTGTGTTGTGTTTCTATACAATATTGAGTAGATGGAGGTCAAGCTGCTATGACTGGTATGACCATCCTAAAGTCCATCCCAAAGAACATCTTAAACTTTTGATCCCAGGCTGTCTGTGGATCCAGGATTGTGTGACCTAGGACCACCATTTGTCAGCTATGACAAAAAATATTACTCTGTTTTCACATCTCCCCTCTACAACAGTCCAGTATCAGTAGGTACCAGGCTTTACACAAGCATCTAAACACCTACTGGACCACAGAATGCATGGACTTCTGCCACCTCAGGGTTGGGATTTGCTGTGACAGGGTAGTGGTATGGAGGCATTTGAAAAGGGGGGTAGAATCAGACACAGGGGGACAAAGTAATGGATGTATACATGATCTACACAGATGAGTTTTACCAGATTTCACATAATTATGATTGTGGAAGGGAAATCTGAAAACTCCATGAGATAAACACTGCTTCCTCTGTAGAGTCAACAGCAGAGCTTATCAGACTTCCTCCCTTAAGAGCTTTCATGATTCTGAAGCTACAGTCTCACTTGGAAAAGGAATTATATCTTAAAGCTTATAGGACCTTAAATACACAATAGCCTTGTAACTTTGTTATTTAGGGTTTTATGTAGACCAGTTTCTGTTGTGTACATTTTGCAAGACTGGCCCACCCAACTTTAGCTCTCTTCAAAAACTGTATGTACCATCAGTTTAACATCTGAGTTCATTTGTGAAATTTGAAATACTGTAAAAGATCATTTGGTGCACACGTATTATTCAAGCAATTTAAACCCTTTCTCTGCCGTTGCTGAAAAAATTCCAAGAGGAAACACTGTGAAGAAAACCAGGGACATCAAAAAGTAAGTTAGTTTCAATCCAATTCTGAAATTAACAAGAACACTCTAATCTGGTACAGAGCATCTCTACTCTGTGTTTAATGCTTTCTGTACATGGTCCCTGCCAAATAAACTAATAAACTAAACTAAATATTGACATTTTGGTATGGTTTGGTTTGAACTGAGCGTGGTTAGACTGGAGATGTAATACAGGATTAATATCACAAATCACATGACAGAAGCAATTAATGTGATTATTAAGCTATATCTATGCATGTATTTAGATATATAAGCACATATAGACACTTATTGCACATAATATAACAACATAATAGTTATTTATTATTATTACTACTATTTTATTATTACTATTCATATTTGTTGTTTTTACTAGTACTTTCCAATGTGCAACTGCCTGTTTTTTCACTACTTTTTTTTTTTTTTTTTATAGTTTTTAATAGTTATTGTATTACTATTTTCTGATAACATTTCTTATATTGTACATTTGGTGTTGAGCTGCAATTGGAACCTCAATTTTCTGAGGGCTCTGCCTAAGAGATCAATAAAGTTCTAATCTAATTTAATTTAATCTAATATAATCTAATCTGTACCTATTCAATTGTCCCACCCAAATTTCCTCTTAGCAAATAGCTGCAACCTGGTGTTTATGAGACTGCGATGATGCACTCACTTTCTGGGTCAGCGCTGTTGCAACTCTTTTTCTTGAGGTCTTCATTATAACTGATTTAAAGTCATTTTAGCCTTCATGACAATGTTTTTGTATAAGAATAATCATATACATATATAAAACAACCATGAATGTAGCACAGCGGATAAACATCCACCACCACCATTTATGAAATATACTGTTATTAGCCAACATCTGTCATTATGACCCATATCGGCCAATATTGATGTTCAGTCCTTATGTTCCTGCATCTTCAATTGCAGTTTCATTATTGTTATGATTCCGAGCAATTAAAAAAAACAAAAAAAAAAAACTAAACCATATTATGTTGAGTCTTATATGAATTGGCTTAAATGAATTAAAATAAACATTAACATTTAGCTGTTATTATTCATCAAAGCTAGTGTTAAAAGAATATAATGGATGAAATAAAATGTTGGGCCAAACTTCTCTCTCTTTGTGGCACAATATTTACTTAATACACAATTAAGACAGCATTAGTAGGCTATATTTAAGGTTATCTACTTTCCTTTACTATCTGCTAGCTACATCACCGCCATGAGCACCAACACATTTGTGATGATGGAGGTAACGTAACTAGCTTATGAGATGTCAACCAAAACATGATGTAAAACATTTGAAGAAACTGCATTGCAGTGGGTCAAACTTTTTTTCCTGCTGGTGCTGGTGTAAGAAAATGAAGAGTAGTTTTGCGTGCATCCGATGTTCCTCAGCCAACCCTGAGATGAAAGTCACTGCATGTGCCAACACTAATCCTGCATGTCAGGCTAAACTTGGAGCTGAACATCATTGCTTCATGGTCCAGCTCCAGTTGGCTCATGTCACATACAGTGTCAGCCTAATATTGCCCACTAAGCTAATGACTTCACAGGTGACTGGTCTCTGTTGCCCTTGTCAGCTTCCATTTACTGTAAACATACTTCTAGGGATTGGGACGAAGCTGTGGGCTTGTCTGTCCTCTGTCTATGCCTCAACATCTACATGTTCCACATGTGTCTGTAGGTTCTGTGAAACCTTTCACAGCTACCCTTCCCAAACTTGAGCTCAACATCATTTTGGGTCATGTAAATGGAGTCACAGACACACTTATATTGAATCACCATTTAGCAGATTAAAATACACAATGCCATTCACTTTCCAAATTAAAAGGGAAGAAGAGCACTTGTTTATCTATGAAAACCAATTGGTCAAGCATAGTGCTCAGTAACAGAAGATCAAAAACTAATTCTGAGTTATTTCCAAATGCTACATTTCCTGTAAAAAAATAAAATAAAATAAATAAAAATAAATAAATAAATCAAAATTTTCCTGATCAAAGAGGAAACATTTAAGAGACAGTGGAAAAATAAGTCAGCCCCATATTTGTTCATGTTTGCTGGCCTGGGTTCATCCCTGACTTGTGGACTTGTGAGTAGTGGCAATTTGCTATGATTTTTTTTTGTATGTTTGGATCTTAAAGTGAAAACACTTGGAAACCCTGGTTTAACAGCTTTTAGGAATGTTTAAATCCTCTCTTAATCTGGTGTGAAAAAGTGAAAATGTATAAATGGTTTTTCATTACATCCCCGAACGCAGTTTTTGGTCCGACCGCTGCCGCTGGCCCCACCACTGCTGGATATCCTAAGTGTTAACGCAATAACTTGAAATATATTGGGTTTAGAAATTCCAAATTTCCCACATCAATCAATATCATGGAGAGGAAGAACTGATTTGATTTTGGACGATTTACCATTTCTAGATTGGCCACAAGGGG
>JAPQRP010000016.1:5251498-5268159 GCA_037367295.1 Apogon hyalosoma | reverse complement strand
TTTACCATTTCTAGATTGGCCACAAGGGGCTGCTCAAAAGTTTAAAATTACTAAACACTCTTTTGTTCATATCTCTGGAACTATTTGTCTGATTGACTTCAAATCAAGAGCAAATGAAAGGTCATGACCTGGGGATGTCTCACGTCATAATTTCATAGCTGTCTAGTTAAGGATTGGGGGTGTTCAGGGATATACCCCAGCTGTCGCTTCAGATGGCTAGTTTTGTCTAGTTTGTGTTCATTTAGCATTCACAGAAATCTGAGGCAAAATAATCCTTCAAAACTGTTAGAAAACCTTGTCCAAAACCACCTCATTTTGCTGTTCAGTGTTGCAGACAACGTGGCAGAGCATGAAGGCATTAATATCTTATTACTAATAGTGATAGATTCACTCATGTGTTACTGGAAACCCAAAGGTTAGAAAACCTTTCAAATAGACTAAAAATATGCTAATAAAACACTTACAGTATCATGTACAGCTGGATGGAAGTGTAGGTGCATGTGTGTGAAAATAAGTGTCTTCCTTTTAGTACATAATTTAATCACAGTTAAATTGTGTGAAACTGACACAACACAGTTACTGTTTAGTGACAGACAGTGGTGTTCTGGATGTGATTTCCTTGAATTGATGTATTGTGTGTCCACCCTGTCATCTGTTTTTTTGGGTGAGCGAGTGGTCATAAAAACTCAAACTGTTCAATCTGTGTAAAGACTTTTAGTCTGGGCTCATATAAATACTGAGGACTATGCAGTGAGCAGTTATTTTTGAATGTGTTCTTTTAAGTTCCTCTTCTACTCTTAAACTATTACACCAGTTTTAGTGCCCCCTTTAGATGGGACTGTTTGCGTTTTTGAATCATTCATTGCATCTCCATTAAGGGTGGGGTACCAGATCTTAGAAAAACTGTTCGAGCAAGCTACATTTTGAAAATACACAATTCAAAAGTCCAAAACCCTTTCTTCAGACATCCCCCCAAAGCCACACCTCCAGAATACTAGCATGCCAGTGCTTTTTCCTGAGGGTTCACGAGTGCTGCACAGCAACAATTTGCCCGGCTATGGCTCCGACCCCGGCTATGGCTACAATTCTGACTCCAATCCATGCATACCTCATTCAGTCTCCTTCAACACCCCCACTCTAACAGAACAGCCCCAATTCATACCTACCTCAAATGAATTAACTGTAAATAATATTCACAAAATCTTCAGATTGGATGATCTAACCTGTTTTAACTGCTCTGATCCAACTTGAAGTGAAAACAAAAAACCTTACTTGCCTAAATGGCAAAATCTTAAAGATTGTGATGAAAAATTCTACAACAGTTTTTTTTTTTTTCCCATAAAATGTGGGGTAAATTTGGCAAGTTGTAATGAACAAAATACAAATGAGTTGTATTTATGGTGAGTGGACTAATGTTGTTAGGAGGTGACGTTATTTGATACATTGAACATGACCCTAATAACTAGAGTGCAAGAAGTGTAATTTATAAACAAAGACAATACAAATCAGTCATCTAGTAAGAACTATTTCGTTTTAGCTCAATGGCTGTTAGGCCATGAGCTACTGTGAAGACACTGTGAACGGCGTCATCTTTGTGTTCGTTGTCCTCTTCATTAGCAATTTTTTCAAACATCTTCTCTGATGAAACTACCAGTTCAGTTCAGTTCAGCTTTTATATGTAGCTTCATTGGGACAATGTCTATAAAGTTTGTTCACAGAAATTTAGATTTTTGAATTTTTTACGTATTTTTGAAATATTAAAATATTCCCTTTTCTTATAATGGGTCATATTCTGATGGCTTATAACATGGAGATGGTTAGAGATATCAATATAGTTACTATTGAGTATTGATAGGAAGTCATATATGGACTTTCATTTAATTTGTTGACTTCTCCTCCAGTGAAAGTACCTCCCACTTCTATTGGGAGATTGATCTCCTGTATCAAGACCACTGGACTCTAACATAGCGGCAGAACCTGAAAACCTCGCACATACAACTTGGTATTGATTCTTCATTGAACATACCAGTGAGATACAGGGACACTGGTCCTGTTTCTTTGCCCAGTTGAAGATGTTTCTTTGAATTCTGGCCTTTCCATAAACATTTTCAAATACAATACTTTAAAATGTGCATAAAATATGTTTATGGAAACTGATCTAATGCTTTTACGTGTTACGTTGATCTTACTTAGGTCTAACTCAAGTCTTGTAGAGGCACCATTAGATCCAAAGCTGAAGTAGAAACATTCATGCATCTGCACAAAGGTGAGTGTGGTGATTTGTAGTTTTTTAACCATCATTTTCCCTCCAAAGCTGTATTTGCACTGGAGTAGCATTTCCTGTGAATCTCTATTCATTTGTAGTAATTTCAGACGTTGTGTGTGATGTGAACTGGCCACAATATTGGCCATAATGTTTGTGAAAACAAGTAAAAAACAGATGTTTCTTATTCTGAGTGAATGCATTGCCTGAAACACAGATGTGGGGGTGAGAACAGATTAAGGCCCATTCATAAAGATGCAGATGTACACGGACGGAGCGTTCTGTCCATCCTCTGCGTTCATAACATTTGTATTTCTGTCCGTTCCCTGGGAGCTTGTGGATGCGTACCCCAGTGGAGAATATGGCGCAGTACCATCGGGAACTGTGGAGGCAATGTTGAAATTTGAAGAGAATAATTTTCAGAAATGACCAAACTTTTCAAAAAGGGACTGTGTAAGTTAGTGAAAAAACTGCCATCATGTTTATGACAACTACCCTTCTCAATATTAATATTAGTATCCACATTAGTAATACCTCCATTGTCATCAACATGTTTTTTATTATTGACTTTCTTCTTCTTTTTCTATTCAAAATACTTTACTGTTTTTTGTGGTATTCGGCCAGTGTGTTAATTGAGAGCTGCACCTTCTGGTGGATTGATTGACAAACGCTTATTCCAATGCAATGGATGGATCTGAGTATGAAGCCAGTAACGCTTGACACCGTTTGAAACAGACATACCTATTTATGAATGTAAAGTGAGCATGAATAAGCCTCTGTGAATAGGACTAAAGTCTTTTTACCTGGTATTATTTGTTGGCTGCTCTTTGGTTAGGGTTAGAGTTAGAGTGTTTTGTACCTATAGTTTTTAAAGGTCCTTATTAGTCTATTTCTAATGGTGATTATAATGTCATGTTTGTGCAAGTAATTTCCATAGACTTAGTTTCAGAGTGTGGGGCTTCAGTGCTGTATTGTGTTCTGTTGAAGGTTCTTTATTAGTTTCTCACTGAACCAATAAACCTAATGAAAAGTTACATAATATCATTGATTAATTCCTGCTTGTCTCGTTGAAGGTTTTTCCCAGATGGATGCCCCTGCTGTATATGAAGGCACCGGAGCAGAATCTTTATTTGTGACA
Source organism: Apogon hyalosoma (assembly GCA_037367295.1). Lineage (NCBI taxonomy): Eukaryota > Metazoa > Chordata > Actinopteri > Kurtiformes > Apogonidae > Apogon > Apogon hyalosoma. The sequence goes on along the minus strand of JAPQRP010000016.1, from coordinate 5,264,758 downwards.
TTTGGTCTTAAAGCCTCATTTGTGCAGCTATATAAGCACTCTGTGCACCACTGATTGAGTTGGACACTTGTGGACGCTTTACATAAATAGCGTGGTGTTGAGAGTGACTGCTCAGGCTCATTTAGAGGAAGTTTGGATGGTGGACTTTGCATCCAAAGTTCAGGGAACTATACACTCCGGGAAAATATACAGTAGAAAAGGCGTTAATTAAAGGGGGGGCTTCCATTGATATTTAGCAGGTGCTGGAATAGCTGGCGCCAGAGTCCCCATGAAGGGGCCCTGTGAGTGGAATGGCAGTCTCTTTAAAGTGCACTGACCTGCTTGATGACCCAACTAAAGCGTTCGTTAGCTTGACTTTGTTGTTTCTTGCTTATTAAATGTTTGTAAACAGGCTGTTTGTAAGTAGGCTGGAGCTTCACCACGGCGTTTGGGAATTGCACATAGTTGGCACAAACCCATGAGAGTGAGGACAACAAACAGTGGCGTTTTCTAAATACAGTGTCTGTGCAGAGGTGACAGGCGTTCACATTAGTAGGTCAGAAGGTCCCGGAATCACTAGTGTCAGACCATGATCACAGCCTCTTCATCATGCATGACCTTAACCTCTCAAACAAACAAACAAAACATGGATCAAGTTCTCTCATTCAAGTCCATACTGGAATTTCTAAAAATAGTCGTGTCTGATTCCATTCCCATATCAGTGGGAAAATTATATATAGGAAATTTTAAAAAATAATAATAATAACATTTTGAAAAAACTTTAGAGGTAAAGGTAGGGAGAGTTAAAAAAAAAATCAATGGATGGATAAAGTTAAGTTAGTAAAACGGAAATAGAATGAATGAATGAGTGTGTGTGTTGGAGTGTATGTGTGGAACAATAAGGATTTAATACAACAAAAAACACAAGTAACAGGGGGGGATCCACCATGTATGAAGAGTTGGACAAACAAATATCACTGGATGATCATGGCAGTCCTGACAGTCAGTATAATAATAATAATGTAATGTAGGATCTGAAGAAAAGAGGGACTCATCTGTCACAATAATGAGTCTACATCTGCACTGAAATACAAATGTTTCATTTTCAAAAATATCATGTGTGGAAATAGCTCTAGAAGTGAAGAGTTGAGTTTTTTAGTCCATTACCTTGGTTGAAATTACTACATGTGACAAATCTAGGAGGTGCTTCTGCAGATCTGCATCATGGTTTCTCAGAAATAATTGGATCCAGTTGTAGATCAACAGTATGTTCTATGTCATGACACCAACAGAAACCTGGGGCTTATCCTGCCTTCATGTGAAGTATGTAAATACTAGTTATGAACTCCAAAATTGTACATGAATGCCCCCTCATGTCCTGTTTTCTACTGGAGAACTGGTAAAAATTTTTGATCCACAAACTGCCGAGATGAAAATAACTTTTGACCTTTTTAACATGGCAGAGAGCAATGAGGAATTCATCATGAATAATAAACAATGCTATTATTAATGTTCTGCTGCTATTAGATGATGATTTTGGACACTTATAGTATACACAATTTGCAAAAATAAAGTATTTATCAAACAGAAAATGCTATAGCAGATGAATTAACACGTCCAAAACTGTTTTACCCAAGTAGCAAAGTTCAAGGTTACGTTATTTTTACCCGTGGGTAGACTTGTTTTGCAGAAAAAAGGTCACAATAAATTGTGTGTCAGCCATTTTTCATTTAACTATGACAACAAAAGCACTTGAACACAGCGCTCTGATAATTTGGAATTCACAAGTGGAAAGGATCATGCACATGAAGCATCAGATGCACAGTTGGAATAAAAAGGGTTGAAACCGTTGCATCAACAAACCCTTCATTATGAAGGTGACTGTTCGACAGGTGACGGATGAACCTGAGCCATCTCTGCTGAATCTGTCTATCATAAAAATCACTCATAATCATGGTTGGGAGTGAGTCGTTAATGACTCTTTAATGTGTCCAGTTTAAGTGTAAATATTGTTGTGTCAAGGTTGAAGTCCTGTAACAGTTTGGGTCTGTGTGATGCCCATACAGTTTGGTGCATTATGTTGTTCTGTATTGTATTCTATCACATTTAAGGTGGAGTTCATGGTGGTGTGTGTCATTTTCTTTGTTGGATTAGTGGACTTGTGCCGTCATGAAAGCTGGGCTCAAAACAAACACCCTGTCAAAAATCCTTAGTCAAATTTCATTCATCATCAATCTGTCTAAAACACTCAGTAATGCAGTTCAAAGTCATACAGTACATAGACCGCACTGGTCTAAAGCAAAACTAGCCACTAAATTTGACTACTGTCTCTAAATGTAACAGATAGAACCAGGAACCAGGAAATCTTTCACACATGTTTTACCTTGGCACCAAATTGAGCAATTTTTGGCAACCGATATTTAATTTCTTTTCAGAGATCTTTGAAACCCCAATAGAATGTCATGTCCTCACTGTGATATTTGGAGTAACTCCACAGAATACATGCCTCAGCAAGAATTTTAAGAACATCATTGCCTTCATAACTTTGATAGCGCGTTGGCTCATTCTACTTAAATGGAAAGACAGAAATCCACTGAATTTCAACCTCTGGATTAAAGACGTTATGAACTATCTGACATTAGAGAAAATTATTAGAAAAAAAACCCCAAACACCCTGTGTGACAGTGCTTTAAATTACTGTGAATTGGTCTTAATGTCTCTGGTTATATATGAAAGTATTATATATTAAAGTATAGTGGGTTCATTATGAGACTATGGCAGGCCACCACAATCTATATAATGAATGGGGAACATAAACATAAATTCATAAACACTATGTACATACTGGCGTAGTGTATTGTTAGTGTGTTGATCCTGACAAAGACCAAGATGCACAATCATCTTCTGCAAAAATGCTGGACTATGAGCATTTTGTTTTCCCACCACTTTTTCTGTGTTTTCCCTCCATTGTCACAAACCGACATGAGCCCAGGTGGACTGAACAGTAACACCAGAACACATAGAAAAGATGACGCCTTGGTGAATCTATTGTCACACATCTCAAACAACAGACATAAGATAAAACTGGGCGAAGATGAGAACAGTATAAAATATATAACAAAAGAAGAATGCGAAATAAAACACAGAATTAGATAGTAATGGTGAAGAAGATGTAGCAAGAAGAAAGTGACAAAAAAATACCAGAAACTAAATGAAAATGGTGTTAATGGCATTACTGAGGTGAAAATGAAAAAGATGCATGTACTAGTATTATGCATCAGTAGTACTATGCATTAGCAGTACTATGTATTAGTGGTACTATCTATTGCAGTACTATGTATCAGTAGTACTCTATCAGGAGTACTATTCATTAGTAGTACTATGTATTAGTGGTACTCTGCATTAGTAGTACTACTCATCAGGAGTACTATGCATTAGACACTTTGCACACAAACACAACTTTTACTGCAGTACAGACTCAGTATGTGTACTTGTACCACAGTGTATGTGAACTCCTCCATGTGGACACCTTTGATGATCATTCATCCTTATGGAGTTGTGAAAACGCTGCTATAGCTCATACAAATGCAGCAGTCGGCTGACTGGTGGTTGTGGTTCCACATCGGATCAGCTCCAGCCTGTCTGGGCCTGGACCACACCCTTCAGCCTGGCCCTTATGTCCCGGTGGGTGGTGTCGGGTTTCCCCCTGCACTCCAAACCTGCCTAGTATCACGCATGTCATTGGCTGTCACAGTGAGAACCTGCCAGTCCATCCACTGCACCATTGGTCACTGGGGATTCTGCCACGTGTGTGATTGGCCAGTTTTACTGTATTGATGACTGGCAGAAGCTTTGGCACAGTGCAGGATGGCTCTCCACGGAACACGTTATTGATCTGGAAAAGAATTATACACAAGGGGCCTGGATGGTGGGCTCACATATCAAGCACAAATACTAGTTTCATACAGCTGCTTGGGTTGACTAGACATGTGCCTGAAATGTGGATTTAACTTTTAAAAAACCTCCCACATACAGCTCATGTTACATACTGTATGTGAAAATAAAACCTGCCAGAAAACAGTGTGGATGCAGATTCACAAAGGTTTCATCTTGGTTTGTCCAATCCTTTTTCCAGTTTCAAGGTTGATTTTTGATCCTGAATGAAAATTACAGAAACCAAAATAATATTTGTGGTTATAAGCCTCTGGAAACAGTCATTTTTATTTTATAGAAATACCAGGAATTCCTTCCGTCCATTCGAGATTTTTGTCCAACCCATTTCTTAGACACTATTCACCCGTTCTTTACATGTGCCTCTTTCTCTTTTTGCATTTTTTTAATACATTTTTGAAAGGTTTTTGATTAAATCACAAGTTAAGTCTCAAAATGAACCCCTGGGTAGACAGGGTATCAGTGAGCAAGAAGGGCAAAGTGCTGTGTGACTGGGTGGAGGTATAAGTGAGGTCTGCCAACTTTTTCATTTGTTTGATTTTATCTTTCATACGTCCACCTGAGATTTTCTCAGTAAATTTTTTTTTTTTTCACTCAGATTTTTGTAGATCCTTGATGAGACCCTCAACTCTATCATGTAGCTGTTTTACAGAGGCTTTAACTACCTTTTATGATCAGAACATGACAAACATTTGACAAATCTAGACATAGAACTTTCAAAACAATTATGATGATAAAATAATAAAAACTACACATTAATGCATTTTGTAAGAGAAAAAAAATGTATATCACAATAATAATTATTATTGTGATGCTTTGTCTTAATTGTGTTTCCTTTTTTTGTTTGTGCTTCCGTCATGTCAGATTTTACCACTGTTTGTTTGCAAGCTGCTGTTTTGTTTGCTTGTCTTTGACATATAATCTGATTACAGTAATACACCCCCTCCCCCCAAAAGTATAAGAGCCCTACTAACACGCAACACTTTACTGGATTATTCAGATCAAACTGAAAGATGCTGCAGATTAAATGAAACATAAAACATGCATCCCAGGGGGTAGTCAACAGTTCTGACATTCACTGTGGACATTTTAAGGTTGAGATATTTAACCTATTTGTGAAGGCTCTGACAACCTCACAAATTTAAGTTGTCATTGTTTCTTGATACTCAACTCAGCTTTATTTAACAAGGACTTTAAAAACAACACAGTTGACCAAAGTGCCATAAACAGACATAAAAAACACATAAAAGAAATAAAAAAATAAAAACTAAAAGTAACTAGGCTTACACCGTCGAAAGCAACGGCTAGGGGTATATCCCCAGACACCCCCAATCCTTAATGATGTCATGACGTGAGGCATCATTTGCACTTGATTTGAAGTCAATCAGACAAATAGTTCCAGAGATATGAACAAAAGTGTTTAGTGATTTTAAACTTTTGAGCGGCCCCTTATTGGCCAATCTAGAAATGGTAAATTGTCCAAAATCGAATCAGTTCTTCCTCTCCATGATATTCATTAATATGGAAAACATGGAATTTCGAAACCGAATATTTTTCAAGTTATCACATTAACACGAAGGATATTCGGTGGCGGCGGTCGTACCAAAAACATAATATCCCCGAAACTCCTTTTGGGAATATAATTATGCATTAAAACAATAAAAACCAGAGGAAAAAACTGTTTTAAGAGAGGATTTAAAAACAGAAATTGAGTCCGCCTGTCTGATGTGCAAAGACAGAACATGCCGGTTATATACAGAATAAGACACATCTTCATTCTCTGGGGAGAAGATACATACTTTCCCCACTGCACTTAAACTAAGCTAAATTTAGTGTTTCCTCTCACATATGCATTCCAAATTAAAGGCAAACATAGCCCATCTCTGTTCCTTCGTGTGTCAGTAAATCCCTGCTGTAAACCTGTGTTTCTGGGGGATTGTTTTTAACTCTGCTGCTACATTTGATCCTTGTGTGTGTGTGTGTGTGTGTGTGTGTGTGTGTGTGTGCGTGCGTGTGTGCGTGCGTGTGTATGTGTGCGTGTGTGCGTGCATGTGTTTGTGTGCGTGTGTGTTGTTTGTCAGTATGTAGTGTTTTGAAGACAGTGTACGTCTTCACATAATGCATTGCCTGTCATCTTGTTTCCAGCACAGAACAGTAGCATTGATGATCTCTCTGGTCCAGGCCAGTGTCCAGACACTGATGTAACAAATGTTTGTGAGTCTTATTTGGATTAGAGTGGCTGCTCATGTGCCCATTAAAGGGCTTGCAGAGTTCATTTTGCTTTTACATGCTTATGTGATTCCTGTAAAAATGTATCTAGTGAGATCTGCTTGGTTAGCTCTACATGCGGATCAGCAACAGAGGTGGAAAGTACTGAGGTTCAATGAGTGTTCCTGTGTTTGTGTCTTCCTCCAGTGGATGTGAGACCAGCAGCACTGCCCACGCCGGTGCCCCCCACCACTACAGCCATCCTTCCCATGGACCTGCGCATAGTGGATCCCCACCATCACCACCACCACCACCACCACCACCACCAGCAGCAGCAGCAGAGCCCCTTTGGCCTGGTTCCCCCGCCTCACCCGACACCACCAGCCTCCACCACCTCCTCTGAGTCAGGCCATGGACGGGTTATGGGTGAATACTCATTAGAACCTCTGTCCCTCGTTTAACAACTGTTTCACTCTTAAACAGGCTAGCGGACCACCACAGACCCGCGTTATGTCATTGAAGACTCTACATGAAAATGGATCATGTTTTGGTGACACTTTTTGGAACCTGTCATTAAATCCTTCTTTATTTACAGTCTGTATTCACAGCCTGGTCTGTATACATTTCTAGCTTGTTAACATTTATAATATTTATATTAATTTATATTAATAACATCTTAAATGCTCTTTTATCAGGTGAGAGTATAGTTATTTAAATTTGGCATCTGTGGTTGATTTATAAAGATATAGTCTACTTGAATGTTTTCAGACATGTGAACATCTACTAGCTATTCCCATTACCATCTACTGACAAGTCAAGAACAGCCTTATCTTATCATAGTTTAAAAATATATTTGCAAAAAGACCATATGTTTTCCCTACAGAGCCTATTACTTCAGTGTCACATCCACGCTGAAGCTCTTTCTTCTTCCTTAGATCAGTCCAACAAGGTGCAAATAGCTCTAGTTGAATCAAAGGCTAATTGGTCATGAGTTATCGTGAAGGCGCCATGTCCGACGTTGTCTTCGTCGTTGCCTTTGTTGTTGTCGTCTTCGTCATTGTCATCTTCATCAGCAGTTTCTTCAAACATCTTCACTGATGAAACTACTGCTTGGATTCATTTTAAATATTATATGTAGCTTCCCCAGGATAATGTAGACAAAGGTTTCTCACAGTTGTGAGAAATTTTGATTTTGGAATTTTTTATGAATTTTTGAAATATTAAAAATTTGTCTTTACTTATAATGGTCCATATTTTGATGGCTTATAACATGGAAATTGTTACAAATATCAGTATAGTTACTATTGAGCACTGATAGGAAGTCATATATGGACTTTAATTTGCTGAGTTAACCTCCAGTGAAAGTACCTCCCACTTTTATTGGGAGATTGATCTCCTGCATCAAAACCACAGGACTCTAGTGACAGAACCTGACAACCTCTCAAATTCCACTTGTTATTGATTCTTGATAGAACATGCTGGTGAGCTACAGGGCCATTGGTCCTATATATTTTTTTTTTCATAATGGTGGTTACAAAGTTTTATTTGTGGCATATGAATTCCTCCTATCCCTTAATGTAAGGTGTTCTTGGTCATCTACAGATCAACACAGCATTACTTTGGAACTAGTTTTAGTGGCTAAGAGCCCTAATCTTACCTACTCGTAGTGGAAAGGGCTGTTACTGTGGTTAAATGCTGTATTACAGGTGGTCACTGTACATGTTCCTTCCCTCAGCACACTGACTGAACCATGTCTCAAACCCTTCTCCAGGCCACCAGGAGCAGCAGCTTCAGAAGGAGCTGGTGGTCCTCAAACAAAAGCAGCAACTCCAGAGGCAGCTACTGATCGCAGAGTTCCAGAGGCAACACGAACAACTGTCACGACAACATGAAGCTCAGCTGCAGGAACACATCAAGGTGAGGTGGAGGGGCAGGCTGGGTTGGTTTAGGTCAGGGGTCAGCAACCCTGGTCCTAGAGAGCCACTATCCTGCATGTTTTAGATGTTTCCCTCTTCCAGAACACCTGACGGTCGCGTTAACAGACTCCTGCAGAGCTTGATGGTAGGCTTATCATTTGAATCAGGTGTGTTGGAAGAGGGATACAACTAAAACATGCAGGATGGTGGTTCTCTAGGACCAGGGTTGCTGAACCCTGGTTTAGGTTGTTGAGTGAGTGTATTTATGTGGTTGAGGGGAGCGGGAGGATACAACCAGGACGACACTCAGCAGAACTCCACCTTCTGAAGGACAGAGGAAACACTGTGATTGAGTACTACATTGTCATTCAGTCTCATGGCAGTATTTTGCTGCTTAGACAAGTTTTTGTGAACCTTGGCACTGGGAATCATTGTGTGTTTTTTTTTTTTTTGTGATTCACTTTGCTAAAAGCCTCAGCGGTATCACGACCACAAAGTCAGCCAGTAAGTATGATAAGTCTCGGCTGAAAATATCGGTCCAGTCTGCTGTCATGCTTTAGTGGACTGTGGGTGATATCATGTCCTTTAGAAAAGTTAATTTGAAATGAAAAGTAGGTCTTCATTTGAAAACACTATGAGATAATAAATTCACATTTTTGCATTTACCTTAGAGTCAAAATTACTGTATTTCATAATTTTTATGAGAAAATTATTTCCATCCAAACAAGTGTCACACAGTAAAGTCTAATAAAGCATTTATGTCCATTGTACCATGCCTCAAACACATATCCTGCTCATGTTGAATCAGTAGTCGGTAATCGACTGTTGGCTGTTCAAGTTCTTCCTCCTATTTAGATTTCTAGATGGTATGTAAAAGGTAGGAAGACATCTGTGTTATAATATAAAAGAAAATATTAACAATTCGTTGATACCAAACAATAAATCAGACATGTATTTAAGAGCTAGATGATTTGAATTCTCTGGTGGCAAATATATGATTCTTTATAATATATTTTATTCCTTAGGATGTTTCACACAGATACTTTATTTAGTATGTGTTTTGGGTAGATACAGTACATTAACAAAAGCCAATATATGAGGCAGATCATTTTAGCATTTTTAATGTATAGGGTCCAAACAGAAATGCCACAGGGAACTTGTCATTTTTTTTTTACCATTATTCTTACTTTTGTCAGCTAAAGGGTTTTTTTTGCAGCAAAAAGTGTAATATCTAGAAGCACAAAAAGTGACCCATAGGTGTCAGTTCTTCTCACTACTAAAAAGTGATTGACACCAAACATTTTGTGATTTACTTCAACGTTTGGTCAAACTGATTACAGCTTGGTTTTTAACTGTCAGAAGAGAACAATGCAATCTGTAATCAGTTACTCCTTTTTTATTTTGCTTGTCCTGTACATCCTGTTACTGATGCTTACCTACTCATTGCTTACAGATACTTAGCTTCACACATGTATTGCACCTTGCATTGTCAATGTTTTTAGCTCATTGGTTGATAGGCCATGAGCTATTGTGAAGGCGCTGTCTTTGTCGTTCCCGTTGTCATCAACGCCATAATTTCTTCAAACATCTTCTCTGATAAAACTACTGGTTTGATTCATTCCACATTTGCTGTATAGCTTTTTTGGGACAATGTCTACAAAGTTTGTTCACCGTTTTTAAAAAAAAAAAAGATTTTGGAATTTTTTGACAAATTTTTGAAATATTAATCATGTGCCTTTACTTATAATGGGCCATATTTTGTTGGCTTATCAAATGGAGATGGTAGAGATGATGAGTTATCCTCCAGTGTCATCCTGTACATTTTCCCATTTACTGTGGCAGAAAGTACTGAAGTGTTTTAAAAGAAAAATGTGTTAGTGTGGACATTTACCCGTTAGCCCTTCTTCCAACAGCACCAACAGGATTTACTGGCACTGAAACACCAACAGGAGTTGCTTGAGCATCAGAGGAAGATGGAGCAGCAGCGACATGAACAAGAGCTGGAGAAGCAGCAGAGGGAACACAAACTACAGCAGCTGAAACACAAGGAGAGGGGGCAAGAGAGTAAGTAGACCACTCACCTGTTAGGATTACCCAAAGAGATCCACATATTAACCAAATAGAAAAAAAATATAATCTGGTTTGGTCCACGACCCAAAGATGTTCAGGTTACTGTCACAAATAGAAAGAAAGAAAGCTGAAAACATTCACTAGAAGAGAATTTTGTCTTTTTCTTTTGAGAAATTATCACAATAGTTGGTGACTTAATAGTTGGCAATTAATCAAATAATATTTGCTGCAATTCAGTCTCAAGTGGGTCAGAACAGTAAATTACTATCATGATAACCTTTACATAATGACAACTCCAAATTTTAGTTGTTTTAGTGTAAAAAAAGTAAAATTACATGAAAGTGTTTACATTTATAATCTATCCTTGACAAATAATTTGAATAACCTGAACAAATATGAAGAACATGAAATGAAAAGTAAATGTAATTTTAACAATATTTTGCGACAACATTTTTTTGTAAAGTTTTTTTGTAACGCATGTGTAATTGAAAAGCTGTGGTATAATATTGTTAAAATTGCTCTTATTTTTCAAGAAATTTCAGTTTCTTTGTGGTTGTTAATGTTATTCTTCTTTGTTAAAAGATACTTTGTAGATGTAAATATTTTCATAATATAATTTTACTTTTTTCACTGTTATTATTTTACGGGTCCGGCCCACTTGAGATCATATTTGGCTGTATGTGGCCCCTGAACTAAAATGAGTTTGAAAGCCCTGTTCTAAATGAAGTTGTCTGCTGTAACATTCATTCCCTTTTGGTCTCCTGAGTGTCTCATATTATCACAGCAGGTGTCAGAGAGACTACAGCCTTCGGTCAGAACAACCTGACCTCACACATTCAGGAAAAAACCAGAATCACATGACAGAATCACACCTGGACAGATATAGACACATCCACATGACAAACACAAACCACCGACAGAACCACACCTGGAGAACACTTCACACACATCCACATGGTACAAACACATTCAGGAACAAACCCCCAACAGAACCGCCCCTGGACGGATGCTCAGACACGCCCTCATTACCATCATCCACACTTCACTTATACTTGAAACGAGCTAATGTCACAAAACAGACTCCAACACAAACTTCACAGGACTGCACGACCACACACAAATTTTAAATATAGAAAAAGCTTTCACAAAAACATTTTCTTTATTGATTTAGTTTTAGCCTTAGTTTTCATTAATTACGGGGAGTGAAGCAGATCAAGCTCAAAATTGGTATAACTTCAACACAATGGCAGATTGACATTAGTCTTGGTAGTAACATATAGTTAACAGTGGATTTATTAACAGGTTGATCATTGTAATTGTCTTGGATATAAAAAACTCAAAGTCAGCTAAATAAATGAACAACTTCACTTGTGCACAAATATGTTGTGTTTTAATTAATATGGTTATAAATTGCTGTAATGCAGGGATGTCAAACTCATTTTCTTTCAGGGGCCACATTCAGTCCAATTTGATCTCAGTTGGGCCAGAACAGTTAAGTTATAGTATAATAGCCTATAAATAATGACAACTTCAAAATGTTCTCTTTGTTTTAGTGTAAAAAAAAAAAATCTAATTAAATTATGAAAATATTTTTATTTACAAACTATCCAAACAAAAAAAAGATGTGAATAACCTGAAAAAAATTAAATAAGTGCTATTTTAATAATATTATGCCTCAACTTATCATTTAAACATGTGCCTTACAGATCAGATCTACAAAAGCACAAAATATTTAGTAACAGGAATTATTTTGTTAAATTTGCTCTTAATCTTTAGACATTTCAGGTTGTTCATATTTGTTCAGGTTATTCACATTTTATTGTTAAAGGATAGTTTGTTAATGTGAACACTTTCATAATTTTTTTGCACTAAAACAAGAGAAAAATTTGGAGTCATCATTTATAGGTTATTATGTTATTATTTTACTTGAGATCACATTGTGGTGTATCTGAAACCTGAATTAAAATGAGTTTGACACCCTTCACTGTTCATATCTTCAGTGTAATTTTTGCACTTTATGAATTCATCCCGCGGGCCGGATTGGAACCTTTGGTGGGCCAGTTTTGGCCCACAGGCCACATGTTTGACACCCCTGCTGCAATTTAAAGTTTTTCAGCCATTCAAAGGCTTTTTTCCTCATTTTTATTTCTATTTGATTTGTCAAAGTTGTTCTGTTAATATTTTTCATGATTATTCAGTCAGTTGTTTTATCTTTAAAACTGAAAGATGTTGATCTCAGTCTTAGCCCTGCTGTCACAGATGAGGAAAGAGACCTTTAGGTTTGAATCTTTTTCTGTAAGCAGGACTTGTGTGCCAGTACAGTCCACCGTGTGAAGCGTTCTCATCCGGGTGGAGGGAGCCTCCAGTTTGACGTCTGTGGAAAGAGCACTAGGCTGTAAACAGAGGAAGCTTTGTTAAGTACTGCAGTAAATTGCATCGAAGGCAGTCTCATAAAAGCCAATTTGCTTCTGTGGCGAAGTGGACATATTGGGATGTCAGCACTTCAGGCTGCACTGTGATTTAGTGAGTTTATATGAGTTGTTGTCACATATATACTTTACCAGTGTTATTCTTAGGATTCACAATTTACCAGTTATTATCTGATTCTTGTCTCTGTCACTGCTACAGTCGCATTCCAATGATAACACACCTCCTGTGTTTTTCCTTTATTCTCCAAACACCTATTTTTTTAACACTTTTATTGCTCTGCTTTGACAGTTTACCCATTTTCTGCTCAGTCTCTTGTTCCTCTCACCTGTCCCAGGGCAATTTGTTTGTAGCTGTGAAATGAGGGTGGTAATTGATGCGAGACTGAGGGTTCAGTGTAACTCATGATGTGTGTTTTCAAGGTGAGATTCACTGAAGTACTGTCAACTCTGAGGCGGCATTCAGGCTCATTACTTTTCAGCATTGTGTAATGAAGTCATACTGTAGTCTTAAGTGGAACCTGTTAACTACAACTATGGTGCAGCTGTCTGCCAGGAAAAGTGTGTTTTATTAAATAAAACATAACTCCAACCCAGTAGACACCAAAGCTTCTATTGTCCCTGAGGTCAAACTATCCATCCATCCATCCATCCATTTTCTGAACCCGCTTTATCCTCACTAGGGTCACGGGGGTCGCTGGAGCCTATCC
>JAPQRP010000016.1:5237839-5251255 GCA_037367295.1 Apogon hyalosoma | reverse complement strand
ACCGACTGGTGTTGGAATCGAACCCAGGACCTTCTTGCTGTGAGGCACAAGTGCTATCCACTGCACCACCGTGCCGCTCCCGAGGTCAAACTAATGGAGAAAAAAAAAATAAAGCCTGACCACTAGAGGGTCCAAGTAAAATAGATGAGACCTGAATGAGTCATGGGGGGAAAAAAATCTGTATTTTTAGAGAGAAGTTCAGTGTAAGTCTATGGGAGCTAGGACTTTTTGAGCCAATTAGAGCCAACCCCAGTGGCTGTCAGCGGTATTACAACTTTACTTCCACATTGGCTGTACTTTGGAGTCAACAACCTTGACCCTTGACCCTGGTACAAACTGTTCATATAACAGATCACCCTATTTGAATGTAAGTAATGAAAAGAAGAATTTAATTGCATGACAGCTGCTGAAAAACAACAAGAACTGACTCTCCTGTAATTCAGTAATATTGAATTGTCAACGGGGGTTCAAGGGTCAACATCTGATTTTCTTCCAAGTGGTGTGAAGGGGTAAATATGTGTAGATATACCAAAAGTTAAACATTTTAAAACAAGAATGTACTTAGGGCAGGGCAACAAAACGATAATGATATATATTGTGATATAACTTTTCCTTGAAAGAAATATGAGACACGCTCAATACAATTTTGATAGAATTCATTTGTCCATGTTTTGACAGACATAAGAACAGCCAATCATAATTAAGTAGCGCCGCACTGAACCAATCACACTAGAGCCACAGCAAGTTAGATTGATGCCCACAGCACAAGTGTAAGAGCAGCCGCAGCCCGCAGTACACGCGCTAATGTTTGGGCTACAGTGGGAGATAATGAGTGTTCCCTCAGGAGAAAAGCTGACCGAGAACTTGGGTGATTGCTTTACTGATGAGTAGGGTGCAACATAGAAACCGGGAGTCGGACAGTCAAAGCATGTTAAGTTTATGCCAGTTACAGTTGTTAAGGAATGCACCAGCACGTTTACCCCCAATATTGTTTCGTGAAGATAGTCTGTTTTGTTTGTGTTCTCTTGTAAAACTTAAAAGCTTTTGCCTGCTGGTCAGACTTTTAGTTTAGCTTTAAATATATGTACCTGTTTTATTTATCTGAAACAGTTGTATAATATTCTTCAGCACATTGTCATATTCAACCTCTGACAGAAAATAAATCATATTTCAATCAAAAATAGCCTTCTGATGTCTTCACAACTAAATTGTGAAGAATTATCCATATGGTCTGATATGAAAAAAAAGATCGTGTTATGATTTTTTCCGTATCGCCCAGCCCTAAATGTACTGTATATGTACAGGTGTAACATTCTGTACAGCTACTTCATTCTGACTGAATATCATTAGAACCTCTGAAAATTTCACAAACCATCACATTAGAAAAACAAAGAAGGAATTTGTAGTAATGAAGTAGAAAAACCCCTTTTCTATTTAAGTTCCGATGTAGAAAACATTAAGTTGAATGACGTATGAGCTGTTTGTGGTGTCTTGGATGTCTCCTTAATACTAGTAAAATATGAAGACATATCTCATGGGAAACAAAAAAAATCACAGCCAGTTTAGTTTTCCATCTAAAATGGCTGTGATTTTTTTTGTGTGTATGAATATAGAGCCGTGGTCAAACAGACTGTATTGACTGTAATACTGCTGTGTCCCTGTGTCTGTCAGGTGCAGTGGCCAGTACTGAGGTAAAGATGTTACTTCAGGAGTTTGTCCTGAACAAGCAGAAAGCTCTGGCTCAGCGAAACCTAAACCACTGTCTGTCCAGTGACCCTCGCTACTGGTATGGGTAAGTGTTCCAACCCACCTTTACTCATCCACTTAACCTGGAGGGTAAGTGAAGAGACTGCTGTAGTACATTCATTGGTCTTTAGATCCAGCATCAATCCAAATCCAAGTTGTTGTTTTTTTATGATTAGAATTACTTTATTATTATTTGCATTAGTAAATACCCCATATACCTCACAGTGAAATGTTCTTCTGTTCATTATTTAAGTACTTGGTCTGTTGAAGTGTATAGTATTTTACTTTGCCCTCTCTGATGAAGATGAAGTGCTCTCCACAGCCACCAGACTCCTTTGACAAAAATTCATTTTAACTCACAGAACAGTGGATTTGTCAAGTTTCTTCTGCCTTCATCTGTTGGTTTATGAATATGCATTCACACTGTTCATCAAAACCAGTCTTTCTCAAATGGGGGTGCGCATTCTCCCAGAGTTCCTTTGAAGAAGCCCATGGGGTACTTGAAATTTTTTTGGGAAAATACATTAAATAAGTTATTGTGTACAAAATAAATAATGAGAATTAACACAGTAAATACATTTATATCATACAATTTACAGTCCTAGTTTTATTGTCAATCATCTTGTTTAAGCTTTGGTAACATTTTAAGAACTTTTCAATTTTATATTATTCAAGATGAGTTTATTTGAATAATTCAGTAATTGTTTTTGCTGATGAAAGGTTCATTTATTCATTAATGACCAATTTACTTTTCTTATCAATGAAAGAGGGCACTTTTCAGTTTATGTTTTGCACATAAAATTTAGTTATGAAGATTTGTTATTTTTAATATATTACAGTTAAATGTATGTTGTTTGTTTACAAAGTTTTGAAAATAAAAACACACCTTTGGCACTGCAACAAATTTTGCCAAATTTTTTCAATCAAAAATGCTGAAGTGAGATTTGGGAGTACTTGGCTAAAAAATTATTTTTCAGGAGGTAGTCCACAGTAAAATGTTTGAGAACCACTGATCTAAACAGATGAAGCCTCAGCTAGTAATCAGCTACTACCTGATGTCAAGTTGGTAAATGTTTTTATGACAGTCATTGCAATATTTAATAATATTAAACGTAGCAGATTATTCACATATCCAGCCTTACTAATACAGTAATAGTTCAGTTAGATAGCTTTATTGATCCTTTGCAGGAAATTATTTGGTTATGACAGCAGTAAAAAAACACAATGACCCATCCCAACAGACAACCAACAATGGAGATACCAGGTAAGAAGTAATACAAGAAGAATAAAGGATATATATATATATATATATAAAACACCTGTAAGTATGCCCAGCATGTAATAATTTATTGCTCAGCAATATTAAAGAGTCTAATGGCAGCTGGCAGGAAGGACCTCCTGCTGTGTTCAGTCCTGGATTGAGTGGGGATCAGTCTGTGGCTGAAGGTGCTGTCCCTGAACACCTTAAGATGGTGAAGTGGGTGAGATGCTTTACTTAAATTAGAGTTCAGCTTCCTGAGTATTCTCACCCCAGCCACCTGCTGAACTGTGTCCAGTCTAGTCCCAATGATGGAGCTCACTTTCTTAATGAGTTTGTTCAGCCTGTTCCTATCGGAAATGCGACCTCCCTCTCCCCAGCACACCACACCAAAGAACAGAACAGGTTGGACCATTTCCATGGTCTTTGAAATGTTGAGGTCAACCCAGTCCACAAAGTCCCTGACCAGGCCCCTGTACTCCTCTTCCCCCTCTCCTCTGATACAACCGACAACCGCTAAAACATCTGAAAATTTCTGAAGAAAACAATTGTCTAAGTTGTACTAGAAGTCTGCTGTAAACAATGTGAAGAGGAAGGGGGGCAATACAGTTCCTTGTGGCGCTCCAGTGCTGCACAGTACCTTTCCTGAGACACAGTTCTGCAGGCGCACATACTGTGGTCTACAGGTCAGGTAGTCCATGACCCAGGAGACTATTCCTGACTTAGCCTGCATCTCTCTCATCTTCACATGAAGCAGCCCCAGCTGGACCATGTTGAAGGCACTTGAAAAGTTAAAAAACATGATCCTCACAGCTGCATCAGAGGTGTCCAGGTGTACATGGGCCCTCTGTAACATGTAGATGAGAGCATCATCCACACCGATGTTAGGCTGGTATACAAACAGTAGAGAATCCATGTACATCCTCACACTGGGTCTTAGATGGGAGAGGACCCGCCTCTCAAGAGTCTTCATTATGTGTGAGGTGAGGACTACAGGCCTGTAGTCATTAAAGTCAGCTGGATGCCTCTTTTTTGGGACAGGGACAAGGCAGGATGTCTTTCACAGAGCAGGGATCTTCTGTAGCTATAGACTGAGGTTGAAGAGGTGTGTGAGGATCTCACAGAGCTGACTGGAACAGATCCTCAGCAGTCTGGGGCTGATACCATCAGGTCCCAGGCAACGGACAGGATGGGGAGGAGCTGTCAAATCTGTTAAAAAAAAATTCAGGCTATCAGCCAGGTCCTGGTCCCTGTCAGTCAGTGGTCCACCCTTCTGCTCCATGCTGGTGATCTTCCTCATGCTAGTCCAGACCTGTCTCACACCATCCTGCTGCAGCTGATGTTCCAGTCTGTCCCCTTAGACTTGTTTCCCCTCCACAATCTTCACCTTGAGTTCTTTTTGTAGAGCCTTTGCTTTGTCCCCATCACCCTCCCTGAAAGCCTTTTTCCTCTGATTTAAAAGATGCTTCAGGTCGCTGGTAATCCAGGGTTTGTTGTTTAGGAAGCACTGTATCTCCCTGCTGGGAACATTGGTCTTGACACAGAACTTGATGTAGTTAGAGATGCAGTCTGTAAGCCCATCGACGTCGTCACCATGTGACTCACAGAAAGCATCCCAGTCTGTGAGCTCCAGGCAGCTCTGCAGAGGTTCTTCTGCTCCCTGGGACCAGCACTTAACAGTCTTGGTGGTAACAGGGATTATTTTAACGATGGGGGTGTAGGTGTAGGAGAGTTGAACTATGTTGTGGTTTGAGTCAGCAAGAGGAGGCAGCACAGTGGATTTGTATGCATCTTTCACATTAGCATGCAATTAACTTTTATTTATGTGGTGCCAATCATAACACATGACTATCTCAGAACAATTCAATAATTCAGGTCAAGGCCTCAGAAATAACATGTGGTGAGGTGACCCAACAAATCTCCTGGATCGAGCCCAGTAACCATGAATGAATGAGGCTGTTTAAGTATGTTAATGTGCTAGCATGGCTCAGTAGTTAGCATGCTAACTGTGTATCTTATCTCTCTGAATACATCATGACACCAACCTGCTGCACTACTTATATACAGAATATACAGATATATACAGACTTTGCAGATGTATACTTCCACATTTACACCTATTGGCTACATAAACTAACCAATTAACCTATTAGTGCGTATATTTGGATGGTGGGAGGAAGACAGAGAACCCATGCAGACACAGGGAGAACATGTAAATTCCACACGAAGTAACCTCTGCTAAGATATTGAATGCAAATCCACCAAGAAGACAACAACACATCTCCTGTGGTTTAAATATTTGAAGGAGTTGAAGCTGTTGACTCTTTTACAGATGGAGGAAAACCCAGTGTGTCATCATTGGACTTTTTGTTTCGCCACTGTCATCTCCACTTTCATCCTCTCCTTAGAGTCTGTCCTCTTTCATTCATTTATTCCCTCTAGCTACACCCCTCTTCTTTTGTTAATATCACATTCATTCAGTTATAAGAATAACTCGGATCACTTATTTATTCCTGCGTTTCTCCCTTCTTTCCATTGCCTTTGTCCATTTCACTGATGTCCAGATTCTGACATGTTTCCTTAGTGTTAACCTTGAAAGGAAAAAGCCTTGGAATTCTACTTTTAATGTGTTTAATGTCTCTTGTGTGTTTGTGTAGGAAAACTCAGCACAGTTCTTTGGACCAGAGCTCACCTCCCCAAACAGCCATGTCAGCGTACAACTATCCTATCCTGGGAGCATACGACTCAAAAGATGACTTCCCTCTCCGCAAAACAGGTACAAAAAAGTGTCTGGGTTGTGTCCAGGTTGTTTCTTTCTGATATCCCTGTCCCTTTTCAATACAGCCACCTTTTGCCTAATTTTCTTTTTCTTTGCATTAGTAATCAAAGTACCTGTGGGTTTCAAAGTCTGACATATGAACCAGCAGTCGGCCTGCAAGGATTAAAAAGAGTCTCAAAATTATTCTGAAAAACAAAGATATAAGGTGTCTCATGAAGGCCCTGGAATCATTTGAATGTAATAAAGGTGGAAGGGAGTAGGGCCTCTGTGAGTTTAAGACGTCATGTATCAGTGTGATGGGCAGAGGACAATAGTCAATGTCAGACTTGTACACAGCATTTAATTTTGGCAAGCTGCCCTAACCTTAACCCCAACCCCAATCCTGTTTCCTCTTTTATATAGAGGACAGTTCAAAGATGTATTCCTCAGTGTCATGTAGTGAATTCAGCTTGTTTTCACCAGTTTTTTAAGAGGGTGATTGTAATCAACCGTCATCAACAGAGGACACATCATGTGCCCCCCAATATTCCTTTATAAGAATTAAAAAACGTGACAACGTTTCTGACAATAATTAAGTCATATTTTCTAAGAGAAAAATTACTTTTTGAATGAGTTTTTGTTGTGTAATTTTTGTCAAACGTTTGACTTTGTTTTTGACATATCTATTGTTATCCTCAGTGTTGCTGTAACAGTCACTGTTCAGTTCTACTTTTTTTTCAGTCTTGTTGAATTGTTGAGCTCTATGCTTAGTTCAGTTTTCTGCTAAGGTTTTCTATCTTTACCTTAAAGTCAGTAAATCACCACCAGGCAGACCACATTATTGGGGATGGGGGGGTGGGGGGGTGTACAGCAATATCAGGAAACCCATCTGTCTTTCTGTCCGTCCGTCCAATATATTTGTCCAACCGATTTCTTAAAGACTATTCACCTGGGGCCTCATGTACAAAGACGTTTGTGAATTTCATACTGAAACCTGGCATACGCTTATATCCGGAAAAGTCTGTATGCACAAAAAAATCCAGATGAACAAAACTGAGCGTACGCCTGAATCCAAACACATTTCCTTTGTACATCCCAATCAGCGTGGAATTGACCGTATATGTTGGAGAAAACGACTCCTCCCTCTCATGCCTTCATTTGCATATGCAAATTAGAATAAACAGGGCCTGCAGGTGGGATTCCCTGTGGGATTCCCTCTGCACGATCAGGTGATGACGTCAAGGTGGATGCAAAGCGAAAGACTGTTGTCCACTGACAAAGTGTGGCCAGAACAGATGGGGGAGGAGTCCCAGTGGGATCTTAATGTAAAAAAAAAAAACTTAATGTAGCTTAAAGTCCGAAATCAGTCATTGCCAATTAACGCATGGACATCTGTAATCATGTCCACTTTCACCTCCACCAATCAAAACCATGAAATTGGCGATGACTGATCACAGTTTTCGGGCATGAAACTATGTTAAACGTTTTGACATTAAGCATTATAGCAGTTTATAGACAGCGTTTAGACTGTCCAGACACACACCGTGGGAATGGACCAGCCTCTTGATGTTAGCCAATGCTTTGGTTCGCTAACAGCTGCTGATGCCCATCCTCAGCCGTGTCCTCCCCCGAGACACCCGAGTTTGTAGGGTGGCGTGTCGGTGTGTTAATTGTTCATTTATGTATCTCTGATGTGCACATCACCCTGAGGAATTAACTTTTTCACAGTATTTACAGTTTCCCAGTATCACCTCTAAGTGTCACCAAAGGTTCCAAAGCACTGGAAACGTGTGTTTGCCAGCTGTAGACACGGTGTGGAGCACCGCACATTTCCACGGTCATTTCACTCATTGTACATCTGAACGTGAGTGTGGAAAAGGGCGTACGCCATGTTTTTGGGCGTACACACCCTTTGTGCATGAGGCCCCAGATTCTTTTCAAATGTCACACATATTTTCTTTACTGCTAGTAGAGCTGTAGTTCACACTTCAATGGCTGAATTTCAATTTCTGAATTTTTAATGAATTTTTTAAATTTTGAATTTGGATGATTTTTCAAAGACTTTTCACCTGATTCATCAGACACGGTGCGATCAGATTGAAAGTTGAAACTTGGGCAGAATAATGTTTCTCTTGGTTTGAGTGAACTACCCAAAAAAGGGCCAGTTATTTAGTTTAACCCAGTTTACAATTATCTTTATTCAACATGAATCCCTGATTAGGCAGGGTATCAGTGAGTAGGAGGGGTGGGGGTATTCATAAGCTCCGCCTACTTTTCCACTTGTCTTTTCTTAGAGTGAGAGAGAAAAAGTGTAATGTTTGCCCCACATTATAATATAATTGGCCTGATATGGGCCCCTTTTGCATTTTCCAGTTATCAGGATTCCCATTTCAAGGCTAATTAAACCCAGTGTTCAGCTCAGATTATCTGGTAATATGAGGAGTTTACAGATCCAATCAGGACTCTCTTAAACTGCTTACAGATTGATCAGGGCCCCACGATTGTCAACAAGAATTGGGTTAACTAAAAAAAAAAAAAAAGATGATAATAACAACCGATAAGAAACAGCATTAGTGTTACCAAACAGTGACCCTTCAGGCTAACGTTAGCTACCAAACAGATAAAGCAGACAGTTTATGTCTTGTGTCTAGTTCTCACATGTTGACTGTTTCCTCATTCAGGGCAGTTTCATGAGGTGGTGCGCTGCTCCTTTGGACACAAGACTGTAAATGATATCCTGAACTGCACACAGGGTAGAGACTAGAGATGAGACTTTCTGTGAAGATTCACGTACAAGTGTGTGGTGCAACTGGATCTTAAAATTGGTTAAAATGTTAAAAGCCTCTTGTATCTAGATGGATGAACGGACGGACGGACAGACAGACAGAATATTGTGATATAGAAGTGCTGCTGTATGTCTGAGCATTTTGCAGTATGGTGTTTTGGCTCATTGAGCAGCCACGGATCAGATTAGACACAGATCAACGATCCAACAGGAAGTCAGACACAGTGATCCTCTCATTCTGTTTTGCTCTGACGACAGCTGCATGTCACACATGACGTTTTTGGCTTCAGTGACCCACATTGGTGCTGTATGTAAATCCTAATAGTATGTTAAGAATCCTTCCTCTGTGGATCCGGCTCATCCAGTACATAGATGTACGGTAACAGGGGCCCTTTGTCCGGTCTGAGAGGCTGAGTGATTATGGCTCTGAGAACAGAGGGTCACTTTGAACGCTGCAGCAGGAAGTCTGTTAGGCATAAATGTCTGATGCTTCCTCGTCATGTTGACCCTTTTTCTGACACATATTCCACACTGAGATTCAAGCGTCATCACTGTAGAGAATGTGGATCCTTGTCATACATGTCAGAACACAAGAAGCTGTCCAGATGTGGGTGCACAGTATATACCGGACTGCTTTCAACTGCAGGGTTTTTTCTTTTTCTTTTTTTTTCCCTTTTTATATTTTATATGCCTTACTGAACTGTTGGCCCTTTAGTAAGCCCCTCTTCTATGAACGGCCTCGGTCTTGTCCTTGGTAACAGTCACAAGGCACAAAAGGCCAGTCAAGTTTTCAGAACAAGTGAAAAGGCTTGAATGTCTGACTGCAGATACAGAGAAGACCACAAGGCCATGGACACATACAAGCACACTGAGGCAGAAAAGTTGGGGGTTTTTAATACAATAATGTGCATATTTTAATATGATGTCTGAGAAGTTGTAGCTACCTTTTTCCATTATTTTATGACATTATATTGATTGATAGAACTGCATGCTCTGAGATACAATGCTGATTAATATCAGTTGGATTTGCACACACCTGTAACAAAGATCATGCCAAAATGTTACAAACAAATTTACAAATAATATTCAACCTTCTTTTTTGCTAACAGCTATGTGCTAAGGTAGCAAACACTGTTGTACACAGATATCTGATGGGATTTGCTTTGCTTTAACCTAATATATGGTACACAGCCTCACCAAAAAAGTGTTCACCTGGATTTACTGTAACTGAGCCAATAGTTCAGATCCTTCCATTGGATAATTACTGCATTGATTCATATGTGTCAGTTCTTTAACCATTTAACTAATGCAGTAGATGAAACATCTGTTAGTTTAATAGAAGCAGTAAACCTGGACTGTGTTTAATGTTTAAGGTCATGTGGTCTGATGAGTCCAGATTGACCCTGTTCCAGAGTGATGACGTGATTACTCATCATGCCTAGTTATGACCTGGGGTTGGTTCAGGTGGTCAGTTCTTGGTTCAGTAACATTATGTGTCCATTAGATGAATTCAGCTGAACCAGAATAAACTGAATGTCCAGGTCTGAACATCAGTGGCTTTTGTTCTTTCATAACGCAGACATATCGAGTTCAGTCATCAAAGCTAAAGGACGTCTGGTCAAATACTGTCTGTGTGATTTTGTGTGCTTAACAGTGTATGAAAGAGCTGTATTAGTTAAATTAATGCTGTACTCTGAATGTAGCACTCAAATACATATTATAGACCATTTTTAGTTAGCCCACTATGAGCTACTGTGAAGGTGTTGTGTCCAGTGTCATCTTCGCTGTGGTCTCTGTTAGCAGTTTCTTCAAACATCCTCTCTGACAAAACTACTAGTCAGATTCATTTAAAATTTTATATGTAGCTTCCTTGGGACAATGAAATTTAAAAAAAATTGCCTTTACTTATAATGGGCCATATTTAGATGGCTTATAAAATGGAAATAGTTAGATATATATCAATATAGTTACTATTGAGCACTGATAGGAAGTCACATATGGACTTTCATTTCTGTCGATGACCTTTGACCTTGAGTGACCTTGAAGAGTCACCCTCAAGGTCACCGATGTCTAGATTTCAACAATCTTCTTCTCTGAAACTAATAGTTAGATTTGTTTCAAATTGTATATGTAGCTTTCTTGGGACAATGTCTACAAAGCTCTTTCACAGTTTTGAGAAATTTAGATTTGTACTTGTTTTATGAATTTTTGAAAAATTAAAAAATTGCCTTTACTTGTAATGGCCCATATTTTGATGGCTTATAACATGGAAATGGTTAGAGATGTCAAAATAGTTACTGTTGAGCACTGTTTGGAATTCATATATGGACTTTCACTGAGTTAGTTGAGTTCTCCTCCAGTGAAAGTACCACCCACTTCTATTGGGAGATTGATCTCCTCTGTCAAGACCACAGGACTCTAACATAGTGACAGAACCTGACTACCTTGCAAACATCCCTCTGATTTTGTTTAAACACTTATTATGTACTTAACTGAACTTGTTGAGGTTTTGTCAAGGGTCAATAAAATGAAACTAAATATTCTACAATACTCTATTTACTCTATTTGTTAGTAACTGCCCATTGGGCTGAAAGACAGATTGAAAATGGGGACAGTTGAGTGAATTATTACTCAGATTTTTTATCTGAATTTCAAAAATGACTCGCAGATCTGCGTGTCCATTTACGGGGATCAGTTGTGTCCTACTACATTTATATTCCCAACGGCATCATCCACAAAAATCTGGCAACTTTTGCAAACTAATAACACATATTCCTATAAGTCAAATAAATTAAAGAAATTAGTTGATTTGTAGAGAGGAAAAGGACTGAATTAGCCAAATCTATGTGTGAGTCCAACAGTATGAGCAAGACAGAGACAGTTGAGTGAATCCTGACTTAGATCTTTAACCCAAGAAACACTCACCAAGAATATTTAGTACTCACACAGAGATCCACTTACAGAGGAACCACTCACCAAGAAGATTCAGTACTCACACAGAGATCCACTCACAGACTCGTTACTGTAAATGCATTAACTCGGTGTGGACAGGTTTAGGAGGGGAGTCGATGCGGTTTGTTTGTTGGTGGTTCTAGTACTAAGGCATCTGCCCAACTGTGTGTGTGTGTGTCTACATAAGTCTGTCTTTGTGTGTTTTTCAATCTAATGTCTGTTATTTCTGGGAAGTTTCTGATGAAGGTCAGCAAACTGCTTCATTGATTTCCATAAATCTGGTTCCTTTGCGAGACGGCTTCCCCCATATTGCTCTTTCAGGCCAGGACTCCCATCTGTCAAAACACATGAGAAACTGATCAATATGTTTTGTATTAGACAGTTCATTTCCCGCTCGACTTCTCACTGAAATATTTAGCATCACTTGCTCAGACATTTAATCTGGTCGTTTTCAGATGGATAGAGATGGGGGCTCACCTTCTCTGTTTTTGTTTTTTTTTAAATCAGTTTTATTGGTTAATATGAAGTGTGAGAGTGCATGACAGTTGTTTTGGTTTGGTTTTTTTTTTTGTTTTTTTCTAGAGCAGCTGTAATAGGAAATCACATCAAAAACTAACTGTGCAGGAGAAAACACAAAAGCAGCAGTGCAGCATTGGTTTAAATGTCTCATTTGAGGACATATCTATTGTCAGCAGGACTTTTTTTATCCAACAAACATAGCTTATAAAGGTGTTTTACGATGCTGAGACTCAGTAAAATGGTAAAATTCACCAAGTATACAGTATAATGGTCATTTTACATTGTACATTGTACTCATTGTACTCTCTTATCCGCTCCCGGATAAGCGGATGAAGACGAGTACGAGTACATTGTACTCAGTGGAACCTGTTAACCATCATATACTTAATGAATTAATTAAATAAGTTCTGAAAGTCCAAGTTGGCATGTGGGTGAGCGGTCATACACACTATTATACTATACTATATTATACTATGCTATGCTGTACTGTACTGTACTATACTATACTATACTATACTATACTGATAGTATCTATAGAGAAGTTCAGCATAAGTCCATGGGAGCCAAGGCTTTTGGAGCCAGTACCTGTGCCAGTAGCTATACCAGTACCAGAGTCTGAGCCAATACCAGTACCAATGTAGGAGCCAATACCAGTGGTACAACAACATTCCTGTACTTCCTCATTGGTTTGGTTTTCTGGCTCAGACACCAATGACAAAAACACAGTTCAGTGTACGTATGTGTTGTTGTCTTATGTCTGACATAATTTTCAACTTTGTTTGGTCTGGACTGGACAGTAGAGAACGATCAAAGAGAAAACGTGTCACAAACTTTCAGTTGTGTTGCTGACACTGAGAACTGATGTGACATTGAAACTAATGTTTCTTATTTTGACTCAGATGTTTTTGATTTAATTTGGGGATAGAAATGGGAGAGAGAGAGGGTGAGAGTGAGAGGGAGAGAGACAGAGTTAAATGAAGGTGAGTTGGGGGGGGCAGTAAAGTCCAGTGTCAGCAGTAAAGCTGACACTAGAAGGGTTTGGGTGTGTGTGCGTGCGTGTGTGTGTGTGTGCTCACACTCTGCTTCTTTTGCCCAGTCGGCATTAACACCCTTTAACACCCTTCAAAGTCACTGTGTCCTGAGGCAAACACACCCACGGCTTCATCACGGCTGGTCCACGAACACATGAACACCCTCCACTTCATTATACATCCAGTATACTGGCATATAGATAAACCATTTAGATAGAGATATACCCAGAATTCCAGCCGTCCTTCCATCAGTCTGTCCGAGATTTCTCAGACACTATTTACCCAATTCTGTTTTCTTTTCTTTACATATGCCTCTCTCTCTCTCTCTCTCTCTCTCTCTCTCTCTCTCTCTCTCTATATCTCTCTC
>JAPQRP010000016.1:5219087-5237739 GCA_037367295.1 Apogon hyalosoma | reverse complement strand
CTCTCTCTCTCTCTCTCTCTCTCTCTCTCTCTCTCTCTCTCTCTCTCTCTCTCTCTCTCTCTCTCTCTCTCCACACACACACACATATATATATATATATACACATACATTTTTTTTTTAACATAGTTTCTGAAAAGATTGAAAGTTAAGACTCAAAATTAATCCCTGACTCTGCAGGATATCAGTGAGCAGGAGGGACAAAGTGTTGTGTGACTGGGTGGGGGCGGATGACTCAGGAGGTAGAACGGGTCGTCCAATTACCAGAGGATTGGCAGTTCAAATCCTGGTCTGATCTAGTCATGGGCTGTCATGTGCTGTTGTGCCCTTGGGCAAGACACCCACTTCACCCATTATACACCAGTGCCACTCATACAGTGCTACTCACACTGGTGTATGAATGTGTATGAATGTTTAGTGGTGGTTGGAGGGGCCTCAGAGTGGAAGCCACACTTCTATCAGTCTGCCCCAGGGCAGCTGTGGCTACACATGTAGCTTACCACCACCAGAGTGTGAATGTGGGAGTGACTGAATAATGGATCCAATGTATGTGCTTTGAGTATGTAAAATAGAAAAACACTATATAAATTTAAATCCATTATTAGCTAAGTAAGCTCTTTTACTGTTTCAGTCCTGCGTCTATAGTTGAATATTTCACAGATACATGTGTACAGACAGCCACGCCCACTAACATGGTCACAATATTTTTCATTATCAATTATGTAGCCCACTAAGACGTTTTTTTTTCTGAATATTTTCACATCTAACATAGAATGTAAAATGTATGATTTGTGGGGAAACAGTAATGTAGTCAGTCATATTCAGGGCCCTTTTTAATGAACTATGGGTGTGAGTGACTGTAACAGTGCCACCTCTGTCTAAGTCAGTTCCACACAATGACTCAAGTAAAGTACCTTCATGCAGTTGAGACACTATATTGTTTAAATTTGCTACAGCGGACCTCTACAGAATAGTCTTTTAAAAAAAGAAACTACGTTTTTCATATTTTTCCGCAAAATACATTCTGTCACAGTTGGTACTTCAACTCATAAATAACTTTATTATCACAAACATTAAGCTTGAATTCTCAGTCTCACTTGTCCAGAAGTGTTTGTACTAATGCATTTGGACCCGGCCCTTCCCTTTTAACAAAGAACAGGAGTGGCCTCCACTTAGAAGAAGTTCTTTTTTTAAATAATTGAGTTTCATAAGTTCAGAGGCAAGTTCCCCTTAAAACTGAAAGCACATTTGAAAAACTACTCAAGACATTTATTGATCTTCACTTTGTTGTCTTCTCAGCATTGGCAAGGAGATAGAATATAATTAGTCAAGACATCCAGGTACATTAAAACGGAAAGCTTCATCTATCCTTGATTGGCGTTCAAGGTTAAAGTAGTCCCAGAACCATAAGGCTGTCTAGGACACACATGTTCACAGTCTGTTCAAAGTAGTGACATATATGCTTCGTGGGACAAAATGAAGGACTGAACAATATGCTAATGTCTTCTTAAATGCTTAAGTGTTTTAAAGACGTTTGAAAGTGTTTATAAACCTATATTACAGATACATAATATTCATAGTGCTTTGTTCTCTGTTGGGAAATAGAATATTCAAATAGAATAGAATATTTTTTTGGTCAATGGAGATTCATGAAATGATTCCCATGATATGGTCAGATTTGTTATATTGACATTTTAAGGTGTACTGACTGATTCACAGCATCATGTCATACATCGACTAACAGATAAAAACACTGTAAGTCGAAAGCTGCTGAAACTCTTTGAAGAAAGAAACAGTACAAGTCCAGTCTGTTTAATGTAAAATGAAAGATCATGTTATATTTTAGGCTGTACATGAGCTTCTTCATTTTCATATCAAGTGGGATATTAACTTGAGACAGATTTTGGAAAACATTTTAATGCCAGGTCTGAGCGGGGCCTTTGATGCGAGGTCATGGGATGAGTGTGGGGTCAGTTGGTGGGTCAACTATCCACCTTCCACTAGAACAGAAGGAGGCGGAGGAGGAAATAAAGCAGCTTTGTGTCTGGACATTCTGGCAGAAACACAAGAGTGAGACTGGCTTGGAAAAGCCTGTCTTTTACTGAGCTGGGTTCTCAGCTGGCCTCTTCTTTGTTGCACTTGTATTGCACTCTACAGCACATACAGCAGAACATCAAACCCAGAATGGGGGCATATGTTTGCAGGCAGACACACTGACATCAAGATAAGTCCAGAAAACATCCAGAAATGAGCGGTGTTCATTAGCTGAATGTGCAGCATCATTAAATGTGGGGTCAAGAGCACTGCCAGCTTCTCATTTCCTCTGTTGTTTCAGCGTTTCCCACCAAGATGGTGAACCTCATACAGCATGGCCTGTGGGGATGCTCTTGTTATCCTGTCTGTGAACAAACTCCAGAGCTGTGTGCCAAAGGTGCACTTAAGTGATAATTCTAATATAACACATTCATGTTTTTAGAGTGGGTGCCCAGATGGAAAGCCCACACTTAACCCTGACACTGCTAACTCCATTCACTTAAAACTGGGCACACACTTTACAAGTAAAGCAAAGTAAAGTGAAGCTTTGTCCACCAACTACATCAGATTGTATTTGACAGTCAGAGAGCAGCAAAAGCCTAAATACTGCGTCAGTCTGGCAAACAACATACTACCCTCTTAACATCCATCAGGAGCTTATTCAAAGGTTTCACTTATATTTGAGCCATGTTTGAGCTGATATAAGACAGGTTAAATGCAGAAAGTAGATGTTCCCTTTCAAATTCAGTTTTATTTGTAGAGCTCAATATCACAACAAGGTCACTTCACAGGGCTTTACAGAATTTGCTGAATTGAAAAAAAAAAACACAATGAAAATAAGCAAACAGTCAAGTAATTGAAGTGAATAAATGAAGTTGAATGCATTGATATTGACCTTACACTCCACCTCCTGCATTTGAAATTTCATCAAACTTAAATGGGCTTAGGCTTGAGCTCAGGGGTTCATGTTAAAACTAGTAATAGTAATGACTTGACATCATTTAACCACACAACTGGGGCCACCACTGATAAAGATTACCCACGGCTTTATATTCACATTTAACTATCACCTTATATGAACATTGAATCCTTGTAATACTATGGGTAATATGAAGACATTCATAAACACAGCACCATGCACTTTTTACCTTCAATATACTGAATGTACTGAATTTTTCTAAGCCCATCTTTCTTTGAAATTTCTGCTATGATACATAGTGGCTCATTTTCTTGCGCAAGTTCAACCATTTTTATTTATTTTTATTCCTTTTTAGTTCACTTGATTCTACTTAAACACCACAAACAGTTTTACTCACCATTTTTGTTTTGTGTGTTTAAAGTCACCTGGGTGGTGGTGACATCTGTGTGACCGCAAAATTCTAAAAATTTCTGGTGATCTACTAATCTGCTTCAGAGATTATCCAAAGAGATATGCACTAAAATGTTAACTGGTTACTGTAAATTGCCCATAGGTGTGAATTTGACTGTAATTGGTTGTTCATTTCTATATATCACCCTGTGATGAGCTAGTGACACGTCCAGGGGGAACCCTGTCTTCGCCTGAAACGTAGCTGGGATAGGCTCCACCCTTGCGACCCTCAGTGACAACAAAGTGATTCAGAAGATGAAGGAATGAATGAATGAAGGAAGGAAGGAAGGAAGGAAGGAAGGAATGCTTCAGAGGTGTAGTTGGTGCCTGTAAAATAGAAAAGTGCTACTTAAACACAGTCCATTTATTGCTGTCTATACCTGTCTGTGTCCTGTCAGCTTCTGAACCCAACCTGAAACTTCGATCACGGCTAAAACAGAAGGTGACGGAGCGTCGCAGCAGCCCTCTGCTCCGCAGGAAGGACGGGCCCATTACCACCGCCAAGAAACGCTCTCTGGATGTTCCAGGTCGGTATCCGCATCCTTCTGCTGGTGTATGGTTTCCTTTGAATTCTATACCATTGAAGAACAGTTTGTAGCAAATTATTAAAACTGCAAAGCCCTGTTCAGACTGAAGATTCACCACCAGATAAGACAGGAAAGTGGTCATGGGGTGACCCAGCTCAACTCATGTTGGCTGATGCTGCTATTAACAACTCATCTTGTTTAGTTATATCCCTTAACAGAATTTCGGGGATAATATGCTTTTGGTCCAACCAGCGCCGGCGGATATCCTTCGTGTGAATGCGATAACTTGAAAAATATTTGGTTTAGAAATTCCATATCAATAAATATCATGGAGAGGAAGAACTGATTGGATTTTGGACAATTTACCAATTCTAGATTGCCCACAAGGGGCCGCTCAAAAGTTTAAAACCACTAAACACCCTTTTGTTCATATCTCTGGAACTATTTGTCTGATTTACTTCAAATCAAGTGCAAATGAAAGGTCATGACCAGGGGATGCCTCACGCCATGACATCATAGCTGTCTGGTTAAGGATCGGGGGCATTTGGGGATATACCCCTAACCATCGCTTCAGACGGCCTAAGCCTACTTTTTAGTAGCTGGTATTAGGGTGCTGTCTCTGTAGGCCATGTTTTATCTGCCTGTGGTTATGAGGTGATGTCAGATATTCAATTTCTGGGCTGGTGGCAACTAAGTGGCAAAAGCTCCAAAATGAAGGCTGCCTTATTTTAACGTGTTGCCAACCACTGAGTGTTGACTTCCAAACTCTTGGTTCCCAGAGACCAATGTTGAACTCGTTTTTAAATATACATAGTCAGTTTCAGGTCTCATTCATTTTACATGAACTGTGTAATAAGAAATCCGTCTAAGATCTATGTTCTGAAATGAATGCGGGCATGAAATGATAATTAGTTTTAGTCAGTGTTGATTTACTGTGAGTTTTGCCTGTGGGTCTTTTTGTCCACTTGTGTTTAGTGACAAAACAATATGAAACCAGAGGAAACAAAAAATATATATCAGCCAGGTTATTACTTTAAGCAACATTAATACCCCAGAATTTCAGGATTGGTGCATTCCTAGTTTCTCTTTTTTTTTTCAAAAAAAAAAAAGAAAATGCAACTACAGTAGGTAACGCTTAACTGTCTCACTATTCTAAAAGGAGTTGTATGTAGGATTGTGGCCAAAACTGGTACTGCAGTCACATTCAAAATACTGTTGAGCGTGGTATCCCCTCCGCCTCCCCCCAGACTAGGGGTTGCCAGATCTAGCATGAGCATCTACTACCTTGGCAAGCGGCGAGTCCTACACCAGTACTTATACCGGACCCGGTCTCTTCATCCGGGAGCTCTCACCAGGCGACCTGGGAGAAGAGACCATGGCCCGGCCCAGGAGAAAAGACTGTAGCTTGGGACCAGGAAAAGAGACCATGGCCCAGGCCCGGCTCTCAGCAATAGAATAACAAAGGAGAGCCTGCATCAGTATTCAAATTCTTCACTGCTTTCAGCCATCTCCATGTTTCAAAAGCATCTCCTATACATATCCTTGTTTTGTTTCTCACTTTATCACAGTATGTTTTGGAATAATAAGAGGCCTTTTAGGTTTAGTAACATCAGACATTTGTGATCAAAAATGTTCCTAGCCGCAACTCAGTGGGAACTGGCAAACTGGATGCCCACAGGCTACTTACTTCATAATTGGGAGATAGGTTATGGGTGGAGCATCAGACCAAAACACAAAGTGACAACATAAACATTACTTGTGGGCTGCCACTTAACCTTTCAAATGTGGATATTCTGGCTGGGCTAGTACTGTCAGTGGTATCAGTGTTTGAAATGTATGTCCTTAATGTCTGGTGACATTTAGGGCTGTTTTATGATTACTTGGAACATAATTCTTACATACAGCTCCTTTAATACACTGTATTATAAAATGCAACAAATTACATTAAGCCACAAAAAGCCTGAAGTCCTGGCAGTCAGAACAGATATAAAGAGGTTTTTGACATGGAAGCAATGCATGGAGTTTTCTACTTACACTAGTGTAAACTGGCAGGTTTTCAAAATATAAAAGACCAGAGCATTGATAATACTTTCAAGTTCTCACCTTATCTCGTCTTAAGTCTTTGGTCTGAACTGGACTTAACCAAACTAAGACTATGTCAGCACTAGCAGTGTCCCATTTCACCTCAGAACAGCTGAACAGTCCCAGTGAGTATGAACAACCTCTGTTGCTGTATGTTGTATATTGTGTGTTGTATGTATTGTAGAGTCAGCATGTAGCAGTGCACCAGGCTCAGGTCCAAGCTCCCCCAACAACAGCTCCAGTAATATCCCCAATGAGAACGGGGTCGCAATCTCCAGCAGCCCCGGAGAGGTAACCGCCGCAATACGTGTCTATGATCACATATGGGCACTTGTTCATATGTACAGTGGTCATCCAAAGTCACTGTGACTGTGTGTGTTCAGGTGTCTCTTCTTCAGAAGTTGGCTTCCAGAGAAGGTTCTGTCAGTGAACTGTCTCTCTACACGTCCCCGTCTCTTCCAAACATCAGTCTAGGTCTCCCAGCCTCAGGCCCTGCTACCACTGTGAGTATACGCAGTAACACACCTCTCGCTTCTACTACCTACCGCAAATGGTCTTAACAACTACAAAATATGAAGCCCAGTGCATCTTTTTTCCTAAAAGAATCATTGCCATAGGCTTAAAGTTATTTTCACATTATTCATGTGGAGAAAAACGTGTCACCTGTTCCCCAAATAAAAATATTTAACCATTGATGAACTAAAATGGACCAAATACACCATGTGGTACTTGCATTTAAAGGCTTTATATAGTTTTTGCACTTCCAAATAGATTTTTTTTTGCCAAAATTAGACAGTACAGACTGCTTTTCTCATGGTTTGTTGACTTCCATTATGATGCCTGGAATTAAATATTTCTGACCTTTATATTTTGTTTTTTGGAGGCAGAAGTGACCATATTTGAATGATACTACACTACTATAACACTGTTAGCGCTGGATGTTAAGCATCACAGCATCAGTATTAGCCACTTTATAGAGATGTTTTTGACAGTAGTCATGTCTGCTTTGCATAATGTACAAACACACTAATAAACATCTTTACATTGATGCTAACATTGCCCTATTGTTAACAGATTGCCTGTAGTACTGAAACTATTCTTTGCCAAAACTCTCTGAGTGTCATGTTAATGTTAGTTGTGTTGTAAACAGAACTACAGTGGAGCTGTGTGCCAGGAAAAAACAATGTTTTATTCAATGAACAGCAGCTCTGACTGCAGGCAAGTGAGCTGTTAGTTTAACAGCTTTTTGTCTGAGGTGAGTTGTACAAAAAAGTCACAAATAAAAGTCATTGAAAGGGAAATGAACTTGACAGTTTTTGTACCATGCTGTAAACATATGTATTTCTGCCATGTTAACATGGAGGTCTGTGGGGATCAAGTCACTGATGGAGCTGCCCTCTAGTAGTCATTTGAGGGGGTGCAGGTTTTGTGGCTTCATTTTTCTAACCCTGGTGGTTGCAGTTTCATTCAGTCCTGTTATTCTGATGCCTTCCTTTGTATTTCTGTATGATTCTGCTCATGTGTTGGTTCGTCCATCTGCCTCTGTGACCTGTAGGTGGTACCAGGACATCAGGATGGTGACGGTCGTCTGGCGCTGCCTGCTATACAGCAGGTCATTCCTCTGACCCCTCCTTTTCTGCCCACTGCCCACCTGCCCTCCTACTTGGCATCTTCAGTACTGGATAGAGAGGGGCCCGGAGGGGCCACAGCTGGTCACAGCCCCCTCCTCCAACACATGGTGCTGCTGGAGCAAAGCCATAATCAGATGGGTTGGTATCTGCTGTAACACGTCTATTCTTTTACTTGTTGCAAGTCAATAAGTGGTATATGAAAAATCAACACAATGTATATTGTAATATTTAATCTGCACAGTTCTTTTATATGTCTGTAGCAGAAGCCCAGAAATTAAGTCCATTATCTGGTATCTACCCAACAAACTGCAAATGCAAGTTTTTGATGTACAGTAAATTTAAAAAATTCCTGCAGGTTACACTATATAAAATAATTTAGGTTAGATTTATTTGTTATGCATAAAGTAATTTGCAATTTACTTATTTATATTCATATACTTAAGCAGACTCCAAATTTAATACTCAGCACAAAACCTGATGTGTGTCAGTTTTCTGTTGTGAAGTAAATCTGCATTTTGGTGTCATTTACCAGTGTGCTGCTTCTGTATGATGATTAAATACTAAAGTAATGAAACAGAAAAGCATGTCTTTTAACCCAGACCATGATCTTTTCCTGAATATAACCAAATACAACTGAAAATTGAAAATTATAAAAAAAATCAAATCAAATCCTATAACTCAAACTTTGGGATGTGAACCCATGCATGTGTAACGTTTTCTAATGTGGATAAGCTGTGTCAAAGTTTCCCAGAATAAAATGTAAAATTCAATGTGTAATTAAAATTTATCCTAGAAATAAGAGTAAAAAGAGACTGTTGTGATTAAAGACTTGATTTATAATCAGTGTGTTGGTCTACTCCATGTTCTTTTCTTTTTTTCCAGTTGGTCTTGGTGGTATCCCCCTGCCGTCGCCATCTGTCTCCAAGCTTGCGCGGGGCCACCGTCCTCTGGGCCGGACCCAGTCGGCCCCCCTTCCCCAGCAGCAGTGTGGACAGGCCCAGGCTCTGCAGCAGCTCGTCGTCCAGCAGCAGCACCAGCAGTTCCTGGAGAAACACAAGCAACAGTTCCAACAGCAGCAGCAGCAGCAGCATATCATCAACAAGGTGTGTGTCTGCACTGGGTCTGCATATGCACCATAGTATAGTATAGTGTAGTATACAGTGTATGTACTATATAGTACTATATATATTGAGTAGGGATGTAAACAATTAATCATCTATCAATTCATTGTTAAGAATTTGCTTGATTATGTTTCAATAATTGTCGGTTAATTGCCCTTTTCCATGACAGTATTTGTGGTGTCAACAGTAGGAGGTGCCACTGCCTAAACTAGGCTTCATAGCTGAGGTTGAATATTGGGGGGAGTTGTCCACCAGTCCACATGCTGCTGGCTTATCTGTGCTGCACCGTCACAGCTAGGATAGCCAGTCATCAAACCAGATCGAAGCGTTGATGAGTTAGAATTGCTTTAGAACAGGGTTTATATAAATGTATGTATGACGGAGCATTTTCCCTGGAGGTTGGTCTAGTCCACGGTCATCTGGACTATCTGGCCAGAGACAGAAGTTGAAAACATCCTCCAAGCTCCTGATCCAGGCCAGAGTATCTAAGGTATGTCCCGCGGTCACCCTGGTGGCCACGGGAAAATAGCGGGGTGGGGGGCATGACATCTCCCTGCTCCTGGAGATCTGTCCCCCACATGAACCTCCTCTGTGCTGAAATTTCGCCCCATCGTATCAGGTAGTGAAGCAAATTCAGAAATGCCCATTTCTTCTAAACTGCCTCTCTTCAGATCCTTTTATTTTATTTAATTCTTTGCAGAATTTATCTTGTTATACTACATAAATGTCATTGCCTGTACTGTATCCCTAATGGTACAAAAAATCAATCATTAAGGAATATGACGGGCTTTTTCCATGAAGTATATAAACAATATTTAGTTTTTATTCTTATAGACCCTATTGAAAGAGAAATTCAGGTTCTCAGGAAAATTGCTAATTATCAGTTAATCGTTAATCGATCAACAAGGTCAGCCAACTAATGATTAACAAATTAATTAATAATTTGCATCCCTCATACTGAGTTGAACAATTGTGGCAGGTGTAGGTCGGTTCATATATGCATGTGTGTGTGTGTGTATGTGTAGGTCTGTTTATCTATGTATGTTGTGTGTGTGTGTGTGTGTGTGTGTGTGTGTGTGTGTATCTCTGTGTAAGTCAGTTTTTATATATATGTGTGTGTGTGTGTGTGTGTGTGTGTGTGTGTTTGTTTATATACAGTATGTATATGTGTCATATGTGTGTGTACATTTGCAGAAATGACACTGATTTGTTTTTTGTGTATGAGTCCATTCTGTTCAGAGCAGGAGGAATCTGTGATCAGCAGGTCTCATACCAAATCTGTCTCATTTCTTGTTCATGTATCCTTACTTCTTCCTGTCGCCCTAGCAACTGTGCTCTGGAGGAAGCTGCCTCCATATATGGTCACACAGGAAATGTGACTCAGTGCATTATTGAGGTTGTGTGTGTGCACGATGAAGAGAGTTTGAGCATTATAAGGTCAGTGTAGACAGGGAAACTGTTGTTTGTGTTTGATGAATTTACTGTCGGATTCAGACCATGGTCTTGTGATGTTACTACTCCTGGTGCTGTAACGTCAACCAAGGTGTAAAAAATGTTATTTTATGTTATGTTTGATGTTGTAAAGCATCACCTCTTAATCACTGAGATTAATTTTGGAGCATGTTTGGGGAAAAAGTACTTGCTACATTTTATTATCATGTATTACTAAACATCATAAAGCTCGTTTCCCCACTCTGATATAATTTCACTGATGTTACATTAATCTGTCAATCAGAAAGAGTCTATGTCGTCTGTGGGATCATCCAGTCCAAAGTTTACAAGTCTAATAATAGTCATGGTAGAGCTGATCTTGATCTAATGTGGTCTAGTTATGAAAAAAGAGTCAACTCTCCTGTTGTCAGCCTTCTATAGAGGCAGGTAGTGCTAAGAAAAGTCTTAACATCAGAAAATTGTGAAGCAGTGATGATTCATGCCTGACGAGTCGATATCAGGCCTCTGCGGAGCTTGATGATAGGCTTATCATTTTTTGAATCAGGTGTGTTGGAAGAGGGATTCATCCAAAACATGCAGGTTAGTGGCTCTCGATGATCAGAGTTGATGACCCCTGATATACATACATATAAACCCTGGTGTAAATAAAGTTTTTTTTTACAGTGTAGATATGATTGTCTGCTTCTTTCCCCAACTCCTTGTATTCATTTTATTTTTCTGAAATAAAACTATTCCTGCATTAGTTTCTGTCAGTGATCTGCCCTGATTCATGACATTGGTAAACATGAATCATTTTCAGCCATGCTTCCTTTCTGTGTCAGATGTTCTTAATCAAGTCAGTAATGAAAGGGTCCCTTCCTGCATACTTCATATTGTTTTAGACTATTGCAACTTGGCGACAAAGAAAGGAATGAAAGAATGTTGAAACATGCCCAAGCAGAGCTTGTTGTTACTGACCTGAGATGCCCAGAGCTCACTGTGTTGTACTCGCGGGTAGAAGAATATTATACTGGAAGTGTTTGTGTGAAAGTGATAGTGACAAGAGTCAATGAGTGTCAAGTGTTGGTGTATATCCAACCACCTCCTTTTCCGCACACACCTCGTCTATGTCTTCGGCTGAGGTTTATTCAAGGTCCGTCCTCCCTCATTCACATCCCAGCCACTGTTTTCACTGTTAGAAAAGCAGAGTGAGGATGACAGACAGAGCTGAACCAGGGAGAAAGGAAAAGTGAAAATGAGGCAGCGGGAGGGTTTGAGTTTGTTTGGAGAAGAAGGACAGAGATGAGGCAAGAGGCTGTTCTCTGACGTCAATGGACCGATCCCTGGGCACCAGGCCAGTACTCTGTGGGTCTGTGTGTGAAGGTGTGGGTCTGTGTGTAGGCGTCTGTCTGTGTGTGTGTCTGTGTGTAGGTGTGGGTCTGTGTTTATGTCTGTTTGCGTCTTTGTGTAAGTGTCTGTGTGTAGTTCTGTGTGTGCGGGCCTGTATGTAGGTGTGTGTCTGTCAGTGTGGTTGGGGGTTAGAATTAAAAAAAGCCTCTCCCAGTGTTCAATCGGTACACTTTTGCTGACTTTCTATCAGGGATTAAAACCATAATACATAACTTGGGCTAGATTTAGTAGCATTTTCATTTAGTTTTACTATTGAGAGTTTTTGTTTAGTTTGTGTTTAGTCTTAGTGTTGGCTTTATTTTTTTTTTCCAGATATTTTCATGTGATGAATCATGTGAGTTAAATGTTTAGGTCACAACTTATTTCAAGTAGGTGCCCACTTCCCTTTTTTTCACATTAAGTTTTTCATGAAAAAACAAACACCAAGCAAAGCTTCAATTTTCTGTTCCTATAAACATGTTCCAGGGCAATACTTTAAAATGTGCATGGAACAGTCTGACTCTGTACTTACTCTAGTGTTAAAAAGTGGTATTACATGACAGGCAGTGTGGGGTTTTCTGGTTATTAGCCTACTGTCAGCCATTTGTACTTCATAGGACATGGATTTCCCTGCAGTATATTGACATGTTTGCCATGAAAGCATCACATCTGTTACTTTAAAGTGAAATTAACTTAACTTTCAAATGTTTCTGATACCTTTAAACCTAACATGACACTGACTGAATGATGTCTAATACTTGTATGTTGTTTTAAATATTGCGTGGGGTGGTGGGTGTCAGACTGTGGTTCATGGGGTCAAACCCCTGTTCCTCTTCCTCCTTTAGATCATGTCCAAACCCAGTGATCAGATCTCCGTCACTGGTTCCAGCAGCTCGGGCCCGTCCAGGCAGCACCAGAGCCACCCAGAGGAGACGGAGGAGGAACTCAGGGAGCACCAGGGCATCTCCTCCTCCACCTCCACCTCCTCTCCCACCGTGCAGGAGGAGGGGTCACTCCGGGGGGTCATCGTCAAGCAGGAGCCCCTAGACTCACAGGAGAAGGAGGACAGGGACAAGGAGAGACAAGCTGAACAGGAGTTCCTCTTCAGGCAGGTAAGGATGACTGTTTCTGGGCTCATGTGCTCTACATGTGGATAAACCTGTGACATTTCCCACCAATAACTGAAAAAAGACCAAGCAATCGTCTTCAAATACTAGAAACTAATTTCACTGTCACAAATGAGTCAGGGGCAATTTTTAAAGAAGTTAAAAAGTTGTATTTTTCAAAAGTATTCAAAAACTACCAAAATACAGCCAGAGGGTTAGGGTTACAGACAGAACAGAAATGAGAAACTGGATGGATGTGTGATTAAAACTGTGACTGTACTTGTGGAATCTGAGACATAGAGTGTAATGGACGTGGATGAAACACTAGTTTATATGTTACCTCCAGGAGACGTGTCCACTGAATCTGAACAGACATTACCGTGGATTTACTGTGGACCACACAGTCCAACAGGTAGTTTTTGCAGAATAATCAGTCAGAACATTCCAGTGTTCTTTCTGTCTGTTTCCTGTCTGTCTGGGTCACTTTCAAACACCATTTTAACTGTGTTGAAGACCTGAAAATGCCCCTCATGTCCACAGCTCAACTCCTTATGGGCACTCATACACATATTATAGTTTTGATAGTGTTGTTACATTTTATTTATAGTGTAGTATTTGAGCAGCTTTTATATTTATTACATATGTAGTTTTATTTTGAGAATTTGACTCCTGTTATGTGTAGATTTTAGTGAATTTTTTATGTATTATGAGGATTATTTTGCAGAAGCTGAAAAAGGATGGATGAATATCATTTGTCTCAGTTAGAGCATTGCTTTTTCCCAGGTTTGGACATCAGTATTCATTTATTTCCATGGCTCTGACACTGCTATAGCAGATGTTACAGAGCAGGGGTGTCAAACTCATTTTAGTTCAGGGGCCACATACAGGCCAATATGACCTCATGTGGGCCAGACTAGTAAAATAATAACATAATATATATTCTGATAATGTCAACTCCAAAGTTTTTTCTGTGTTTTAGAGTGAAATAAGTAAAATTACACAATTAAAATCTACAAACTGTCTTTTTAAAAATGTGAATAACATAATCAACTATGAACAAACTGAAATTTCTTAAGGAAAATAAGTGCAATTTTAATAATATTATGTCTCATAATACACATGCATTACAACTTACAGATTACAGTAGCTCTACAACTACACAAAACATTTAGTAACAGGCATGATATTGTTAAATTTAAATGTCCAGGTTATTCACATTTTTTGTGAAAGCATACTTTGTAAATGTAAATATTTTTCATGTAATTTTACTTCTTTGCACTAAAACCAAGTTAAAAATTTGGAGTTGTTATTATTTATAGGTTTTTATGATAGTGTTTTACTGATCCAACCCTCCTGAGATCAAACTGGGCTGTATGTGGAACCAGAACTAAAATAATTTTAACACCCTTGACCCTAAATATCTTCAGTGTAACTTTTGCATTTCACAAATTCATCCTGGATCCTTTGATGGGCTAGTTTTGGCCTGTGGGCCATGCATTTGACACCCCTGTTATGGAGCGTCCATCTGTGTGGATGTTGACTCTAGTATAGTTGTAGTGTTTGCTGCCGATACCCCTGACCCTGAACTCAGCGCTTATTAACCCTGAGATAGGAAAAAGAATAATAAATGGGATCCTGTTCAAGCTGAACATAATGTGAAACTGTGTTTTGCACATACATTAAATCAGCAGCAGTCGGTGTACATTTAATTATACTGTTCTGAGTTGTAACATGGTCTTATTGTCTCGTCATCCAATCCAGAAGGACAAACATTGTCAGGACAGCATGTCCTCCATCCAATCCGACAAATTCAATCAGGCACTTTTTATGCCGTCGCTGTGGTAACCATAGTATAAGCAGACACACCAATCAGAACACAACAGCTGCCTGTTTCCAGACACTCTACTGAGGTGAATGTGTCCATGGATATTTAACTCAGGTCCACACAGACCCATAGACATCAGTCTGATCATGATTAATGACAAATGAAGTGAAACGATGATCAGGTTCCAAACAGAGCTCAGGTGTTCGTGTTCTCAATGGTGTGATGAGTTCTCCTCTGCCTGCTGGTTAAGGCTCATCCTGTTATACCATTTACTTTGGGATCATTTATAGCTTTGATAAAAACTCTAATCTAATCACGATCCATGTTATCAGATGAAACAGCAGCGCAGTCTGTTTTTAGAGTGATAGAAACCAGCCTTTAACCCGTTGAATGTAGTCTTTACAATGGATGAGGTTATATGTCTTTAATTTGTACTTAATACATAAACACCATCTTGATCCACGACCCATGATTCTTCTTCTTCCTCCATCTCTTCCTCCACCTCTTCTTCTTGAGGTTGAAGAAAACAAATTGTTCCAATGAATTAAAGAAAACAATCTATAGTAAACAGATATAACATCCATAAATTATCACAATTTAACATCCATGATTGTGATGTGTTGTCTTCAGCAGAATGGAAACCTAAATTGTAACTGTAAATAAACATCAGATGTTTCAGATAGAGCCTGTAGTTTGTATCTGCAGGAGTATGGTGCCACCTTGTGGACAGATGCCATCATTACAGTCATCTCTGAACACATATGATTGCATTTGTGTGAGCAGCAGGCTCTACTGTTGGAGCAGCAGCGGATCCACCAACTGAGGAACTACCAGGCATCCATGGAGGCTGCAGGGTTATCAGTGACCTTGGCCGGACACAGACCCCTGTCCAGGGCTCAGTCCTCTCCGGCATCAGCCTCCTTCCACATGGTGGTCCAGGAGCCGCCGGCGAAGCCCCGCTTCACCACAGGTCTGCAACAAATACCAGACATATTCATATCCTACATACTACAGGTCCACATGGACGACATAAAAAGCAATTTAGCTGAACTGTCTTAAATTAATTCTTTAAAATAAAGCCAAAAGTTTATGTTTACTACCATATAATTAAACACCAAACTACAGTAATACAGTATAAGTAACTGTGTAGGGTCATACTCTCCTCTTTAGTGTTGTTTAAACATCCTCTCTCTGTCTGAACCTGTGGTTGTGTCTTCATTGTGTGTTGTGATGCGTTTGTGTTCCAGGTCTGGTGTATGATCCACTCATGCTGAAGCACCAGTGTATCTGTGGAAACACCACGATTCACCCAGAACACGCCGGTCGCATCCAGAGCATCTGGTCTCGGCTGCAGGAGACAGGACTCCGATCACGGTGTGAGGTAAACACAGCTGACCACAATTGCACTCTCAATCCATACATGGACGGATTCCCCAAAACAGTAGTCACTGAACGCTCTCCAGTATGTAGGTCCATTGGTCTATGTGCAGCAACAAGGGCCTCCTACATCCCCTTTACTTAGAACCTAGTAGACTGTATTTTTATAGGCTCTGAGTTTACGTAAATCCCAAAATGATCCACTTTGATTATATGGACGTGTCCTCTACAGGGCAAATTTCATCCATGTGAACTGAAAATTGTAAGTGATTTTCAGTGTTTCCACTTCAAGCTTAAAAAAAGCTTGAAAAAGTAAATCCAACCAGCAAGATGAAAACTCATCTGCTGTGTGAGAAAAAATATTATTGAATCCTTTACAAAATCTATCCTGAAAAATGTGTCATTTCAAAGTTCATGTCTTCGTGGGTCCTCTCTGGGTGGGTTCTCCAAATGTCTGTGTGGGTTCTCTCTGGGTTTTCTGGTTTCTTCCCAAACACCTGCACCTTCATAGTTGAACTGGTCAGTGTAACCCACCTGTAGGTGTAAATGTGAGAGTAAATGGTCATAGTGAAAAACTAAACTCACATCAGCTCGTACAGTATTTGTGTCCCGTTGGTACCATGATGGGCTCAGCACACCCCCCAACTCTTGTTTGGAAAGTGAGGGAGGGTCACATGTGTAATTAAAACTTCTGTCAGTTTGAAGTGACAAGGGCAGGTTGTTATTAAAGCCACAAGGGGGCAGTCTGTGCCTGCTTTATTTTCTGACATGCTTCCCACATTATAATCATATACTATAGGTTTTGTTTTTTTTTCTGTTTTATTCCCCTGCAAATATTTGCTGTTTGTTTGTCAGTGTTTACAGAGATACAAAAGGATATGAATAGAGCTAATATTTAAGACACCATGATAACCTGTATCCACTCTGCTACTGGGTTAGGGTTACCTCATCACTATCCCTGCCCTGGCTTTACCTCCTGAACGCAGTGTTTCAGTTTTGATCTCGTACCATTTATTCCTCTGTTTATGTGATCGTTTATGTGCATGTTACACACCATTACAGCTCTTAAGGCTAAAATGGAAAGCTGCGGTTGGTGAATTCAGGTTAAATAAGTAATTTTCTGAGTCGTCTTCACTTTCTCTCTAACTTTCCAGTGTATCCGGGGCAGGAAGGCCTCACCAGAAGAATTACAGACAGTCCACACTGAAGACCATGTCCTGCTGTATGGAACTAACCCACTGCGCCAGAAACTAGACTGTAAGAAACACACTGACATATATCAGAATGGTGATAAAAGAGAAACCCAGATCAAAGGTTAGGGTTAGATTAAGTTTATATGGACTAAAGTCCAGGCTTTTGTGGCACAATGGAGGAATCTGGCAGTCAGACTGTAAGAAAAAAACATTATTAATCACAGATGAGCAAAAGTATTTA
Source organism: Apogon hyalosoma (assembly GCA_037367295.1). Lineage (NCBI taxonomy): Eukaryota > Metazoa > Chordata > Actinopteri > Kurtiformes > Apogonidae > Apogon > Apogon hyalosoma. The sequence continues at coordinate 5,220,416 of JAPQRP010000016.1, read as the reverse complement.
AATGTAACACAAATACAAACTAGGGAGAACTATAAATGCATAAAATAAAAATAAATATCTATTGTTTATTCTTATCTAATATTAGGGCTTTCTTAAAGGTCTCTTGCTATTGAACTAGTGCACATCATAGTCAGATTTCCTCTCATTCACATTTTTAGTTTATTAATGTTTAATTTCATAACCGTTTGCCTATTCATAATATGATTTCTGTCACTGAATTTGGTATTTCCTCCTGATTTTGATCTATTGCAGTGGTGAATGTACAGGATTTTGTATGCAGTTTTCCATATACTGTAAGTGCAGCATACATTTATAAATATTATAAATAACATTTATAAATTTTCAAAGTTATTAAATCCAACACTGTCAACACCAAACAGGAGACAGTAAACTTTTGTAAATGAAATGAAATCCCTAATCCTGGTGATGCAGAATAGAGACAGTTTCCTCTGCTTTGTTCTTCTTTGTGGCAGTTCAGTGTTTCTACTGCCCCCTACAGACAGGATGGTCACATCTGTAGTTGAGTTGACTTAAACACCTGAACTTCATTTTTCTGCTTATTTTCTGTCTGATGATCCAACCTGATTCTCTTAGTTTAAACTTAAACAACCCACAAACAGAACTCTAAAGGTAATCTAGCTGTAGTTTTGCAATTAGTGACTTCGTTAGATCCCCAGTTTTTGTCAAGTCTTCTAGTCTGTGACTAAACTGTCTGACGTCTAACAGTTCAAACCTACAGTATTTGTTTTTAAATGCCTCATAGTGTGATATAGTACAATTTATGTAGGACGTTTCTGGATCTGGAGCTTCACTAGTCATCAGCAGCAAATATTCCAAACTTTCCAGGAGCATAAATAGTAGGTTTTTATGTAACATATGGATCTTTAAGAGTGACCCATAATTTAAACAATATTCACATTCTTATCTTTGAATATTTCCAGGCCTCAGTACTACAGCACAGTGACCACACAACATACCGTTGTGCCATAACATAAAACATACCCTGATGATGATACCAGGATGATAAAAGAAAAAAGCAGAGTGAGCATAACAGGTTCATTAATGTTTTCTGCAACATGGCCACCCCTGGTCCAGACTCAGTGTTGTTCAGATTTTCACCCACAGTCATCTGAAGCTGAACTCAGTCTGAAGGTGTTTTAAGTCCTGCATCATGGCTTAGTGTCATCAACAAACACTGCACAAACTTCTGCAGGTTAAAGTGACTGAACCACAAACTGTTTGCTGATGGAATCACTGGAAACAGACCTAAACCTACATTGTCAGCCTGTTCATCCAGTTTTGCTGTGACTAAGGTAATAGGCTGAAGAT
>JAPQRP010000016.1:5151002-5169675 GCA_037367295.1 Apogon hyalosoma | reverse complement strand
TCAAAAATTTCCTGTTTTCATATGACAGAATATCAGAATGTTCATCCTTAAAAATAGAGGGCATGCACTGATGTCATTTTCTCCGTGGAGCCTTTTATACGTACATTTTGGAATAAATCCATCATTACATTTGCTTTTAGAAACAGACACTGCACAATTGCAAGTTAAATAAACAATAATCTACTGGCAACATGTCCAGGGTGTACCCCACCTTCACCCATAAGTAGCTGGGATAGGCTCCAGCGACCCCCGTGACCCCAGGGAGGCTAAAGCAGGTTCAGATAATGAATGAATGAATGGATGAATGCATGCATGAACAATAAGCCGCCTAAATTAAAGACAGCTATGAGGTGTAGATTTTTTGCCACACTGGGACCCTTTGACTCTTGGTCATACTTTTATTTCTTAAACTGTGTGAATAACACAAAAAACACAAAACCTATCTCAGTTTTGTCATTCATTCCAGACCAACAGCGGTGCAGCTGCTAATGACAGCTAAACTACTGGTAATGGCAATCGATGCAATGATTCATGGCATAGTTCAAACAATATATTGCGAGAGAAGGAACAAGCTACACTTGTAATCCTTTAACCCATTGGAAACATTACACATGTTGGTCAGATAAAGGTTCATTTACGCAGATACGTGACCACTTATGTGCTTATATTGGTCTGGTTTGTGCTGGTGCTGGAATGTTTTAATTTTGCAGTAGTAGGATTGACATTTTCTTCCCTTCCTTCTGCTGTCTGCTAATTACTGCTGTCCCCATTGCTACGTTAAAGAACGATGTGTTTTCTGTAGTAGGGATTTAGTAATTTTTCTAAATACACTTACATGTTTCACAATTTTGAAAATGCACTGTTGCAGCGTCCTGGTCTCTGCAAAATGAGTGTGACTCATTTAAAGAACTAGACCAACAACCCAGAGAGGTTTGTTTTGCCACTACACCAGAACAATAATGGAGGACTACCTCTACACTAACAGCTATCACAAGTTCTTATGTCCAGCAGGTTTTTGAGTCAAAATCCTGCACTAAATTCCCAAGTTTTTCAGTGCTTCAGTGTCAGCTACCATTAGCTTAGCTAAAGTCTACAAATGGCCAGCTGTCAACACAAACAAACTGCAACGTGTACAGTGACTGCTGTTGACAAGTAGAAGACAAGGCACAAAAGAATGTTGGAGTGACCAGAAGGATTTTCTCTCCCTGTACACTACAGACTAACACAAAATTCATACAAGCTCACGTAAAGTTTACAAACTGACAAAATGAACAACATATTACTTCAAAAGTGTCTGTTGCTGTTAGCTTACTAGTACATAAATCAATGTTTGCAGTAAGTGTTATTATAGAGAGAGTTGAAGTCCTGTCCCTTCTAGTTGTGCCTCATGAAACTTTATTTCAGAAAAATAAAGTAAACTGTGTTATTGTCAGTGGTGAGACACAAGTAGTTTTTTTTGTTTTTTTTTTTAAAGATAATTGTATATGTCAAGACAGTCCCAGTTTGTGGTAAAACTGCTGAAGTATCAGACTGAAAATATGTAAATACAAAGACTACATACCTGAGAGTGAAGGTAATGTCATTAGAACTGTGTCTGTCCGTGCTGTGTTCAGTCACTGTGGATGTTTCTACAGCTTCAACATGACCAGACTGAAGTGATTCTCATCTTTTATTACTTTTTCAACTCACTTGGTGTTGATGTGTATCATACGCAAGGACAGATGCAGTCCATTGAGCTGTTCAAAACAAAACTAATGTTTTCTTTACCACTGGTCTCTGTGCTCATGAACATATCTTTTGAATTGACAACCATTATAAGTGTAAATAGTGACACAACTCAAAGGAGATCAAATAATTATTTGTCTCTCACCATTGACAGTTCATATTTTTTGGGAGTTAGATGTCATGGGCACAGTGGAAATAGGACTTGAGCTCTCTATTGAACACATCTATTTTACCTACATGAGCAGGTTTTCATGTCATCACAACAGTTCTTTTCTATGTTTGGCTGCATTGGACCTGAACACTGCCACACCTCAGTGACTGTGACTCCTCATGTATTCCCTCTAGAGTACAGTCTAATTCCAAACTTCACCAGCTTAGTTTAGATGTTTCCAGGTAAAATAGTGACACGGTCCAGTTTGTTTTGTTGTTTGTACCGCTGAAGCAGCTGTAGTAACTGGTTATCATCCCATCTGTAACCATCCTTCAACTTCACCTTCCATCCTTGAGCCTCCGAAGCTTCTGTGTCGTTCAGATTGAAGGAGACTGTGGTGTTTTACTGTACAGAGGACACTGAGTTGTCCTGCTACACACATCTGTCAATGACTACTTTTTTCTCACACCCTTCCTCTTTATGTAGACTCCAGTGACTACTTTTTTACCATTTCTACATGTTCCGATGTTTTGTAAACCTTTATTCTCTTCTTGTCTCTGTTACACGGTGATATAGTGGACATACTTCACAACAGGTGAAGGTTCACCTTTGTTCTTAATGGACTTTGGTTTAGGGAACTTTATGGATGGGTAGGGACACATATTTGTACTTTGTATAATTATGGGCAGTTGTGTATTTACAGTCTGTTAATAGTAGATTTATATATATAAAGAATTGAGTATATTACATATCTATATATCTATATACTGCTAAATACAATGACTTTGTTTTTGAAGTAGGTTGCAAGGTGATTTTTACAGGGTCTTACTGAGGCCTTTTGAGGATGTTACTGAAGGCACCAGTTACTCTTCTTACTGGTTACAGTTGTTTGGCCAATGAGTAGCATTTTACTGCTTGTCTATTTTTCACTCTAACACTGAACTAGTTTTTGACTTTGTTCATTTCATCAGTACCCTTAAACTGTTTGGTGTGCCATTTCCTTCTGCGTCCCAGCACATACCTGTACTACGGCATACTTGTTTTCTTTTTCGATGCCAGTAGATGCTACTGTAGCTGCTGTGATTGGGTTTCTGGAGCCAGACGTGACCATATTTGGACAAGATGGTGGAGTTGGGGAAGAACCAGGGGTAGAAATTGCCAAGCTAACACTAGCTAATTTATAATGGATCAACACTCTAAAGAGGCTATAGCTGACTGACTTCAAGACTCAACCCTAAATTGATATTAGCTATTGTAGCTAAATTATGCTAACAGCCAAAACAAATAAACTACAGATAAACTTTATGAAACATTTGCATGTCAGATTCTTTTGATGGTCTTGTTAGTGTAACGTCTTAATCACAGCTACTTTCGCACTTTCTGTTAGGGAAAAAAATTATGTCATTCAATAAACAGAAACTCTGAAAATGGGACTCTGCAGTCAAGCAAAGTCAGCCCAAGCCCTGCAGCTGCAGATGATGCCCACGCATAGACTTTATGTATGTAAGAAGTGGACAGAGCTTCTGTGAGGTCACCCTATAAGTTTGAAGACAGGAGTTTGCATTTTTGTTATTTTTAGTCTTTTTTTTTTTTTTTATTCTGAGCTTTGGTCTTGATTGGGAAAAAGTGGAATCATAAGATGATTGCAAAGTGTATCTGCAACATTGGATGTAACCTGCCACTTAGTGACAAAAAAAAAACAAAACAAAAAACAGGTTTGTTTTACCTTTGGGAGAAGCAGATTAAGGCTGATGTTCATGTTTAATATGGTTCTTCAGCTGTGGTAATGCCTCTGGGTTTCAGAGTGGTCTGTACTTTAGCCATCCACCTGTCCTCAGCTCAGTCCAGTGTAGACTGTCCACATCACCAAAACGTCATTCTTTTCTGAGTCCCTTTATCTTTGTAGTCCCAATCATTTTCAAGATTATTCAAGTCTTATTTTAACATCCAAAATGCAAGAACCCTGTTGTGCTATAAGAGATTATCCCACACTGACTGAATACATCTGACCTCTAACAACATGATGTCACATGACCCTAAATTACCTTCATGGTGTCGTCTCTGTAGCTTCTCTGAGACCACAGGATCATTTAAGTCTTTGTATTCCAGCCCACTTTGTCCACTTTGTGAATGTTTAACAAAAGGGCTCGAATCCACACTTACAGCAAACTTTACTCTGTAGAGTAGAATGGAAAGTAAATAAAAACAGTGTTATTAAGACGTCCAGTTAACTGAAGTCTAAGGGTCACATTTTGAGGTTCATTTTAGTCATGTAACTTCTGTGTAACATATGTGCTTTCTCTGCACAGTATCCCTTTTACAAACACATTTCAACACTTCCCTGGTGAGTTTTGTGCACTCTGAGATTTCAGCGACCGCTTGTCGCCCTTGTGTCATTTTCATGTGTGTATGAGGGTTATTTAGGGAATTTGGAATGTCAAAATACTTACTGATGGACTGACCTAAACATCACCTTTACTGGGTGTTTGCAGTGGTAGCGAAGGTCCAGAACATTCCCAGAACCTTTACAGCAGCAGCAGGTAGCAGTGCCAGTCCTGAGCTGGAAACCTGTGTCTTTTCCTACTTAATGTCTAATGCTTTGGTTTCTCAAAAGGAGCCAAAACTAGCGCTGTATGACTGTTCCAACCGTCTGTGTTCACTGTTAGTCTTAACGCAATGTCCACTAGTAAAAAAAAAAAAAAGAAGGACAGTAAAATTCCATTTTGTTCTGGAGATGTAGTTTTATAACCTTTTAGGTCAGTCCTTTCAGGTCTGTTTCTGCATGATCTGTCTGCCTGCCTGCCTGCCTGTCTGTCCGTCTGTCCGTCACTCACTACATATCAGTTCAATGGACTGAGCACTGAAGGACTGTAGAACTTCCACTGTGTCCAACCTGTTTTATCTCTTAGACTGCTTTTGTATTTTTCCTGTTAATGCTTTTTACATGTAACAAACTGAATCAACAAATCCACAATCTAATATCTGACAAAAGGAGAAAAAAATGTATTTAGCACTTGTTACACAGATAGTAGATTTTTTAGTATTTATCTTGAAAACAAGTTGTTTTAGGGGAGGCTTTGTTAAGTACAACATGCAGAACGGACTACTTTTGTATTATTTTAATTCCAGGTGAGATGTGACCTGGCTGGACTTTTGGGGAAGACATTTAGTCCTATGTGGACTTATCAAAGGGCTCCATCCAGACGCCTAGCCTTTGTTAAACTCATCCATTCCACTAAATACGCCAGTTATCGCGATGACCACTGTGTTATAAAAACAAGGCAAACACTTTTAGGTTTACGTATGTCTGTATAAAATGCATATTCTTTTTGTATCTTTTATGTTTTTGACTTGTTCCACCTTTGTTAGAGAAATAGTACATTTTTCTTGGGAACCTTTGCTCTTACTTGTTGTCTTTGACATCTACAGTATAAAGTATTATTTTGGAAAAACTGCAATGTGTGTGTGGGTTTTTTTTATGGTTGCTGTTTTTTTATTGCAAAGGAAATGATTATTTACTGTCAGAGAAACATGGAAAACACTGGCATGTGAGGACAGAGGAAAAGAAAAACAATGTGCAAGTAAAATTGGGGGAAAAAAAACCAAACTTGACAAAAGTTTTTAATTAAGTCTTAGTTTTTTATCCTATGAAGAAAAACAATCATGTCAAACTTCTTTCTAGCTAAAATAATTAATTTAAACAAAATCTCTATGCTGCAAAGTTTAATTAATTTATCAATCTTGACCTGCAGTAAGTTTTTCTTCTCCATGCACCTTGGATATGGGTGGAGCTGTGCCAGAACCTTCAACTTAGTTTCACGTGCAGATACTGAAATATGTATATAAAGCCAGATTGTCAGGAGTATAAATACAGTAAAACGAGTAGGACACCACAGATTCCTGTGTAGAATATTCTGTGTCTTTGTGTAGAACAGTTTTCCACTTTGCAGATAATAGTTCAACCTAACAGACAAAAGCAGCTAGAAAGATTTACTTTGTAACAAATTACACCCCTTATAGTGTTTTTTACTTATTTATGTCAGGTAAAACATACATGTTTGCATTAAATTACACTTTCATAGTATTTTTAAAAAATATGTGAACTTTTTAAATAATTCTTACCCAAACCAAGTAACTTTTACCTGAAAAAATAAAATAAAATTTACATACTTTTTCAAGTGACTGAATGGTATATATGTGGAAAATTTCAAATCTTTTTTTACCTAAAGACTAAAACTTACCATTAGCTAATTCTTACAGCCTTATTAAAAGTAATACATTTTATGCCAGATGTGTGTATTTGCCTTAAAAAAAAAAAAAAAAAAAGCACAAAACATGGTGAAAGTGTCTGTTTATTCCATTTAACAGTAACAGGTCTCTATGTAAAGATCAGTGTGAAAATGAACTGAATAACACTAAAGTGGTCAAAGGCTGGTCCCGAATGTTCGACATTTATAGTTTGACAAACATTAGAGCTACAACTCTATCCATGTATGGCATGTTAGAATCCTTTTTTACTGTAAGTCAATAAAACCCAGCTGAAAACTAACCTTGTGTCAGAAAATGAAACACGCAACTGTAGAAATATGTTTGTACCACAACGACCAAAACAAGAAAAAGCCATATCACATGATGCAATTTTTTTTTTCTTTAAAAACAAAATCAGTTTTTACAAGATGATATTGTCATTACATTTCAACATGGCGTATCCAAACGTTATCCAAATAAAAATGTCTGAAATCCTGTAGGTTTATGGAGGTTTCAACACAAATCAACACTGGAACTGAGAAAACTAACATGGGCTTTTGTTAGTTTAATAACTTGAAATGATAAGATGTAGTTAACTCTAAATTCTTTAAATGAAATAAATGAGACATCAAGATGTGTATTTGTAACATTAAAATATTGAAATGAGAATTGCTGCTGTCTCTCAGCATCTTGTTTCAAAATGGCACCAAAATGTAAAGCTATGCAGATTACTGATGAAATGCACAGATTTTGTTTAAACAATCAAATTTGAGAATAAAAACACCTTATATGGTAATAATGCAATGGCTGTAAACACTGTTCAGCAGGACTTTCATCTTTAGGGCATTGACTTTGGGACAGTTTGGGCTCATTCAGTTCTAAGTAAAGTATCTGAAACACCTCAAATATGTATGGTAGTAGTGCTTGAGCGGAGGCAGGACAGAGTGCATCAGTGAGATCCATAAGTAGAGGACATACCTTCACCACATTTCCACATTCAGCGAGTACCTGTGTATCTTCAAGAACCATGGATACAGGTGTGTCCTGGAAAGACTCGTCATTTGACCCATGAACAACCAACATCTTCATAATGTGTTGTGTTTCAAATCCATCACTGCAGTATCCTGGCTGAACATAAAAACAATTACTTTTATTGATTTAATCTATTTAAGTAGGTTCTTATGGCTGTATATTAGAATTAAATTTTAATAGTTTTTTTCTGATTCAGTCACCAAATGAAACAAGCACTCATTTTTGGGGGTATTACTAATGTATAATTTAAATATTAAAAGTATTTATCATTCAATATTAAAAGTATTTACCTGCCGAGGTAGAGCATTAGACTTCAGAGGACCAGTTTATGTCTTGTCTCAGTGGTTTGTTTCTATGAAAAGATGAACATGTTTTTGCTCCCTTTACTTCAGCTACAGGATGAGCTTATGTTTTCACTGATGTTTGTTCACTTATCTGTTCATGGATTTGTTAGTTATTGAATTTGATAACTCAAAATACACTGGATGGATTTGGTTTTTAGCAGGATAGAAGATTTCCATTTAAATCTGTGGACCTTTTAGACAGTTGGGCCTGCTGTGGCAGTCTGGGACATCATTATATGCCAGTCTTCTACCATCCAGCTGGTATCAATACTAATCCACACAGCTCTAATGGAGCCAACCCTTAATGTATTTGGAGTTTAATTATACTGAACTCCAACTTCAATTATTGAATGAGGATTAGTTGACAAAACACTTTAACATGTTGCATTTTGTTTCAGGCTTATTACATTCTATTTAAATCTACACCACACGCAGTTCCTACAAAGAGGTTTATTCTCAGATTGATGATGAAAGAGGAAGAGGATGATTCTGTGCAAAAACAAGAGAAAACCTTGGTGCTGGGTCCTGTAACAGAACAACATCATGGATCTGTGCATCCACTGTGTTTCTGCATTTTAATACACACTCCACTGTGCTACTGCTCAAGTCCAGAGGGAGGCAGCAGCGTAGGGAAAGCAGCCATACCTCCACAGTAGCTCTGATCAGGATTAACCACCCATTTGGAAAGGTCAGAGGTCAGAGTTAGTGTCCAAATAAACAGTAGTGAATCCCTGTTGGTGGTGGAACTAATACAAAATCAACAACATTCCAAAAGCAAACAGAAATGAGGGCTGTCTTACCTCGTCTCAAAGAAACACACATTCCACTTGTCTCTAGTAGAACTGAAAGGGGGGGGGGGGGCTGTGCAAATACTAAGCCGGTGTTAGGCTTTGTAGGTCAGTCACAATCTGTGTAAACCTCAAAGGTCGACGCCGTACTGTGTTAAAAGCAAATGAGGACAGAGCATCGGGTTCAATGGAGACGCAAGGGACAACATTTACGGTACCTTCATACAGTCGTGAAAGGAGCTGCCCAAAGCCGGACCAGGTCAGGACCAGGGTCTGGATTCATGTGTCTAGAGTCCAGAGGTGTGGTGGTAACTGTCCATCAAGCCAACGGTCCCTGTGAGGACAGGTCCTCCAACAACTGCAGTGAAAATCTCACTTGAAGTCATTACTGTCCAAATTAAATTAAAGTTAACTGAAAAAATCAGTTTAGTGACTGAACTTTGTTTCTAAATCAGAGAGTAGGGTCAGCACTAAGCACTGACCACATCAGAAGATGCACCAAAGGTTCAAGGGAGACATCACTGACATTGTTTTTCAGGATTAATTTTACCCTCAGCAGATCTGACTGATTGTGTACAAAGTGAAAGTGTAGGGTTTAATAGCGGAGATAGTTGTGTTTTTAACTAAACAGAACATAAACCCAGCAGTTCTGAATCTGCAAAGTTAAACCCTTACTGTTTAAGTCAGATGATAATGATTTGCCATAAGTCTATAACTGTAATGTCTGACTGAAGTGTGACTGTATTCCAGTGTTTAGTGTTCAGTGAAATCATGTCACTTGTATGATTCCAACTCTTGGACCCTGCATGCCTGACCTGTGAACTAACCACTGGGTCAGTTAACTACTGGATCAACTAACCACTGGATCAACTAACCACTGGATCAACTAACCACTGGATCACCTCTGAGCTGTTGTCACAGACTCTATCACCTCTGTAGACTAACGCCTACATGGCGTTTGGCCTGATACAGTGTTAAACTAAAGTTCTTGTGTCAAACAGATGTAGAGAAGACTAAAGGTTTGCCCAAATAGGACTAAACATTTCTACCTGTGACATTTGGAGCAGGTTCATCATCTGCTTTATGTTCATCTGAAAGCGTCTGCATTTCATTGGGAATCTGGCAAAATAGCAAACACTATCCAATCACATAAGAACAAGAAAATAAAAATTCTGATTAGTTACAGGGGGTGTATCTTTAATCTTCCAATCAGAACATAGTTTCATGTCACCTGCAGTGTAAAAGTATTTGGAGCAACTTACACAATCATTTGTCCAGGTTAACATGACCAGGAAGTGAACATATTCACCTAGAAAAGAACTACACACAGTTGAACCTAACCTCAGTTTAACCCAGCTGACATGGAGCCGAGGCAGGGACACGCTGCCAGCTGACAACGTTATTTAAATTTGAATAATATTCCTAATGTTACCGTAGCATCCAGACCTGATCCCCATTAAGAATCTGTGGGATGTGATGGAAAAGACTTGACACATTTATTAGGAGTTGCATAAGGGTTATGTGCCATAAACAATGACACAGTGAACGTGTCCTGGAATCACAGCTGAAGGTGGGACAGTGAAGTACTGCATGTTGTGCTTTTTTCTTTGATTATTTGTATTTTTCGGCTGGGCAGTGTATTCTGTAATATTGATAAAGTCTCTTAAGCATTCTAAATGATATGTAAGGGAATGGTTTTATTTCGGTGTGTCGTAACACCCTCCATCTACATTACACAGTATGGACAAAAGTTTTGGGACATGTTGAATTGAGGTGTTTCTTTTCTAACAGGGGTCTGGGCTACAAAGCAATGACAAATGTCATAATTCAGTTTTATATTGAGATAAATGTCATTGAATTGCTTTGGTTAGTTTTGTTTAAATTGTTATGTTTGTTTCCAAAATACCTCAGAGATGGATTTTACTTAATTTCTCTTAACACTGATTTTGTTTTTTGTTTTTATTCATGACTATGATTGTAAATGTTCTACCTCTAAATTTCAGAAATATTTTTTATTCTCTGATTGTTAATAATAATGTATATTTAATCATCTAAATAATAACAATCTACCACAACTAACCATCTATTTTCTTCACATCCAACATAGGAAGAATTAAACTTGAAGGAAATATTGGTATTTCTAAACTATATGGACAAAAATTTTGGGACACATCATGGCTGCAGGTGTAGGATTCATGCTAATTTGAGATATAAATCATTTACCTACTGGCTGGGCAGACATCCATCACAGAAAAACAACCGTAGCATCTACTACAAGTCACGTGCCTGGATGTGAAATGTCAGCTGGACTGGTTCTGTCTCAGACTTGTGTCCGTCTTGTCTCAGAGGTGTGTGCTCCAACCACAGGCTGCTGTAACATGAGCAGAGCTGACGGATGGTGGGTGTAGGTCTGACGACCCACCGCTCCACTCCTGCTGTTTGGAGGCACTCTGACTGTTTTCCACATCCAGACTGCCTGTCTCCCTTACGCCCACCTTTACTGTCCTCGTCCAGCAGACTCATAACCCCGCTGACCTGTTGCCTAAGGGTAGGTCAGGAAGAGGGCGGAGCCCTGCTGTTGAACTTTGTCCCCTTCCTGAAGCTCAGCCCACAGCTTCTCCCCACAACAAAGTTCTGAAATGTCACTCAGGATTGAAATCTTTGGAAAACCCCCTTATCTATTTTTCTCCTGGTTTCCCCACAGTGACATTCTGGTCTGCGGCGACTCCCTTTGCCTTCTTGCTCATCTTCGGGCAGCGTCCGCTGTTGTCAGTTCGCTCTATCATTACCCGGCCACCCATATGCATAAAAAGGCCTCATCCTCCCAGCTGCGCTCATCACTGCGCTTTTAATTGCATGTTGGATTTAACCCTAAATGGCGATGAGGCTTTGGCCAGCTGCTCAGATGACAAATAAAACTTATTACAGAACCAGGTCATTACAATAACTTTTGGATCGGCAACACACGCAAAAACATTAGTTAAGCTTGAAGAGCTGTAACCAAACTGACACAAATATGTATTTAGGAGGATCAGTCCTGACTTCAGACCAGTGGTCCATGAGACGTCTCAGGCTTATGCAGTCATTTTTTACACAGGTCATTTTTTACCAAAGAATTTCAGACAAATTCAGTGTAACCTCCAGTTTCCCTCAAGTTTTTTCCAAGCGTGGATTGGGAAACTTTGGAACACAGAGGAGTGAACTGGGCCTTTGCTGTTCTTTCCATGAGATGAACCGCCACCAGAACCTGTCCCATTTTGGGGTTTGTGATCCATAGTGTATTTGAAAAGCTGCACAGTGTTTGCTTGTATTGCTACTGTATGTGTTTAGTCTAGTGCTGAGATTGTTCAGATGTCAAAGTACAACAAAGAGACTTAAGGCTGAGGAAAGCAGCAGCGAAAAACAACACTAAGGCGGTTGTAGGTGACCGGAGGTCAAAGGTCACTGACTGTAATGTAAACTATGTCTGTGGAGCTCATTCACATATGCATGTAAGAAAATAAGCAAAGCTATTACAACTAAGAAACTTAAGTTAACAATTAACTGTCACACAAATGATTACAATAAACACTACAATTCCATTGTCTCACTGCACAGCTTCACCAAAAGACAAACACCCACTGTATTTCATTGGACTGTCTTTAGCTTTGAAAACAGCACATATTCACCACATTTCTGTCCATCATTTTTTTAGACACATAACATTACTGACCCTAGACCTGACCAAATGCACTGACCCCAGACCATAACACTGACCCCACAGTGACTTTTATACTATGGAGACATTTCAGTACCTGGACTTTTCTTTTTCTGTTGCAGTGAAGAAGTTGAATCAGAACTTTTACCACAAACTGTTTTTACACATAATATCCATGGTTCTAGTGGAGGAAACACTTTGGAGTCCTTTGACACCTCATCCTGGTTAACCTCTAATGTTCCTTTCAACAAACTGCTGCAGCAGAGTTAATTCATTTCCTGTTGTTTCAAACCCTGATGTTAAAGTCAGTTCCATTAAACAGCTTTTCTGTTTGTAAATGCAAATTACATGTAAACATTTCATGGCCTTGTAGAAGAGTCACAATGACTTTTTGTCTCAGTATTTACCAGTTTCAGCTTTTATCTGCACAAACTAATCACTCTGGTAATAATCACTGGTCTTTTTTTGTATCTTTTCACAATAAAGATAACAAGATTTTTTTTTTAATCTTTTCACAATAAAATAGTGGTTGGTCTACTTCAGACACATAAAACATTAAAGAGAAATAGAAAGTTTTTTGCCCCTAAATGGTTAGGAAGTTACAAACAAGAAAAAAGAAATTTGACACTTTTTCCAGAGTTCCACTGAAGGTCTCTGATAGGGGGTGAACGATGAATGAAAACTGAGTTTGGTGATTGAGAGACAACCCCCCCGACCCCTGAGGTCATCGCTAGTGCTAAAGTGTAAAGGAGGGGTGTAGGGTTGACATGTAACCCCTACAAACACAGGAAGTGCCCCCCGTATCCATAACGTAGTGGGACCCAAGCAGAGCTGGTGTTCTTCAGCTCAGACAATCACACAGTCACTTGTATCATAGGACTGGGATGCACAGAAAAGACAACGAGACAAAAGTGATTATTTAATGTTTGCTCTAATGTCTCTGAATATTATGGCAAAATAAGTAGTGAGCATCTGAAAGGCAACTGTGTAAATATGCTTGTTTGTGAACATGGTAAACAGTGACGCTTGAACATATTTGTGTGTTGAGAAGATCTTCCAGCTGCCTGTCGTCTGCTGAGCACAGCTGTAATTACTATTTGGCTATTGCCCCTCATGCTATAGTTAGAGATGTTCTAACTATGAGGACACAGAGATGGAATAATCAGCATCACTCTTCTTGGACATGTCACTGAAAATCCAATAGCATGAACACAGATTTATTCAGATTAACAAACTGTTAAGTAAACTCTACACATTAAAGAGCAGACAAAGCTTCAGGAAAAGACGTTATGGAGCAAAATGACATAAATACACAGACAGAGAATCATATACATATGTACACTTCAAAGTGCATTTCTTTGCCCATAAAAACCCAAACATCCACCACTGACCAAAATAATCTACTCATATAAACTATTTAATACATGTTGATTCACTAATCCTAACAATACATTTAAATAATTGGTGTAAAATGCAGTTTGTCATCTTTTCATGGTCATCAGATATGACCCATTTGGACGTTCAGAGGCTCCGTTGTGAACGTGGAAACACCATCATCTTCTACAACATTAATTAACCAGTAAAACCCATGCAGTTTGAGAAATGACATTGGCTGGCTACACTTTTTTTTATAAGTTCAGTTAATGATATCATTGCTGAGAAAGTTACTTTTTCTTCAGCTTTCTCCGTTTATGATATAATAACTGTCAACTATACTCTGAGCTTTTATAAACATCTACATGATCAGTCAGTTAAATGCTGGAAAACACCTGATCTTCACTGAAAAAATGCTAAAATAAGATATTACAATAAATGGTGATAAATCACTTAAGAAAGGTTAGACATAAAGAATAATTCATTTAATGCAACAGTATTTAGGTGTGAATGAGTGTGAATGTGTGTGCCTGCCCTCCTTAAATAAAAAGACGCTGTCCTAAGGCCTGAGGATCTTTCAGCAAAATCTTTTGCACAGGATCAAAGTCTGAAGGAGTCTGATTAAATAATGAAATGAAGGAAACATTGTGAGAAGCTGAGGAAAAAAGCCAGAACCCCTGCTAATTCCTTTTCATCCAGGCAGCTTTGACAGTTGAGACTATGCCAGGTCCATCTAAAATGCTCCCTGTGCACAGTTCCGTCCCCTTAGAAAACACATCAACACACAGAAGATCGGTTTGGTTAGAGAACACATGACTGTTATCATTGAAGCAAGTCATGATTGTGCAGATTGTTGAATATCTTACTTACTTTTATCAAAATCGGTATCTCTTTTACATGATACAACAAGCTATAACAACTTCAAAACATATGTAGACATAAGTGCCTGAGTTAGTATAGTGGAGGTGTAACTTTCCACTCACAGTAATGGAACAAATGAGTAAAACTGAGATTTAAAACCCATAATGTTTTTTTTATTTCATACATTATTGCATCAGGAGAAAGTTCTTTAAAAAGGAAAAAAAAAAAAGTAACATGTTTTCACTCACAATAACAGAACAAGTACAACTAAGCAGCAATCAACATAAAAAAATCTAACTTACAAAAAAAAAAAAAGGTGGTTCTATATTGTGTCCTAATTAGGTACCACTGGGTACATTGTTGTTATTCAGCATGTTGAAGTGAATGACCAATGCAGGACATTAAAGGTAAACAAAAAATTTGGAAATCTTGGACCACTGTCTGAAAATCATTTTTTGAATAACCAATGAAACAATCCATCCATTTTCTGTATCGCTTAGTCCTCGTGAGGGTCGTAGGGGTGGAGCCTATCCCAGCTATTAGCAAGTACAGGCAGGTGTCACCCTGGACATAAACCAACAAAACAAACGTTCACTGGACATTAGGCACAGAGGCGGTCACAAAAAACAAAGGAGACAAACAGAAGATGGAAACCAAACCTTTAATGAATTAAGTACATGAAAACGTATATGCCAGGGTGATTCTCCTGCCAGTGCCCTTGACCTTGACCATGGATCAGGAGTTTATCTAATGACAGATGATGACTAAAGAAGTTTTATGTCAAGTTAGTTTTGCCATTGAAAACAAATCTCTAAGTGATGCAAAAGGAGTAACAGCACATGATTTACAAAGACCATGGAAACTAGCCAGGCCAATAAACGGCCAAAAAAAAAAAAAAAAAATGCTATTCTTAAAATTAATGTGTGATAATTCATTAATCTGCAAAGCTAGAATTCAGTAAAAGATGTCACATGAATCACCATATCACTAAGTCCAAATGTTGAACTGTTTTAACGCAGTATTTGATAAGTGTTCATACAGAAGAGTCTCATTCAGATGGTTTTAGATCAGATATGTGGACAAATCTAATAATACAACAAATGAGCAGGTCTTACACAAAAACCAAGAGACTGCTATTTACAATGTACATTAAAACTTAAACACCTGTGTATATGATTACAACTATGCTAGTGTGTTTTTGTTTTTGTGTCATGTTCATTTGCTCTTTCTTATAGTTCTTATTCTACTTTATTTATATGTTCAGAGACAGCAAAGTTAAAATAATAGCAGGTTGGCATTCATTTCTTTAGATTTGAATACAGGTTGAATGAATGATTGTTTTTCTAAACAGAGGAATGCTTGGAGTGTTATTCATGAACTAGAATCTCTAACCAGTGGCATCAACACAAAGTAGTAACTCGTCGGTGGTAAGCAGTGGTTTGTTAGTGGTTTAATAAAGTTGTGAAACAGTGAGTAGAGTTTAGCTTTGTCTTACGCCTTGGAAATGATAAATACTTTAACATGAAGAAAATAATGTCCTCCTGAGCACAAAACTCCAAACAAATCTACTTTAAGAACAGTAAAAGTCTTGAACAGTTTCTGGAGGCTACATTGTGCTGAAAAAGGAGGGCTGAAATATGGAGAGCTTTCGATCAGCTGTAATAACTGTAGGTTATTCCTCGTTGAACCTACCAGTATCCGGGTGAGCATATTATGCACACTTTACATTTTATGTTACAGAAGGTCATATTATTTTTTATTAAAATTTATATCAGGTGAAAATTTAAAAATTGTTAATTTTTGCATGAATTTTAATATTCTAACCAAGCGACTAAAATCACTGAGTAAAATCAGTAAGTAAAAAATGTGTATTGACACATTTTAGAACATTTGACCCAGCATGAAAAATAACAGTGCATATTAACCAGTGTTGCTGTTCGTGACTGACATGCCAGGCTGCAAAACTCCAAAAATAAGTAATTCAATTGTTCTGCAGTATATTGACTTTTTTTTTGCATCAAAAAACATGCTTTGTTTACATTACAAACATGGCATTTGAAGGGTTAAAAAAAAAAGACAATTACTGAGAATTCGGTATTTTTGTTTATGGCTCAAGTTGAGGATTTTTTTTTTTTTTTTAGTTACAAACAAACAATATGAAAACAAATGACATTACTATGACACTGTTCAGACTACGCGTGGTCAGCGGTTATGAAGGGCGGGACTTCAGGGTGGGATACAGGAGGGTTTAATGTGGTATGAACAGTTCAATATAGGCTTCTACAATAGCACAACAGATTCATGAGCACAGTTGTTAAAGAAATGAATCAATAAATACACAAATAAATACATACATACAGGATGTGTGACACACATGGATCAAGAGGGAAAATCACAGCTGAGTGGTCATTCTGCTGTTTGTATTAAAAGTTAATGTTAAGGTGTTAAAGTTCATCACAGAGGTTGTCTGATCATTACAGAACCAACAGTTTTTTCAGAAAAGCCGTTTATTCAGTGAACTGAACCACTCGCTTAGGAGTCCACTGGGACAGATCTGACTCTGGTTTCACTGAACTGGCCCTGGTCTGGTTCCACCTAAAAACTGGCACATCATGTCCTCAGTCAGAAAATTATTGGAATGAATGAAAGAGGCCTAGATGATATATGAAGACAGAGAGGAAAAAAGTCATGAGATCAAAATCAAAATGAAATAAAACATTATCTGCTGTTTCATGTCTGTGGGGTCAGCAGGTCATGATGGAACAGACAGTATTCATAATGGAGGTAAGTGTCAATGTGGGTGGGAAATGATTTAGGATTTATTTATTGACTGGTTTGTAAAATTAAAGGTTCAGTGTGTGACATTTACTGACATCTAGTGGTGCAGTTGTAATTTGAAAAAACAAAAAAACAAAAACCAAAAAAACAAAAACCAAAAAACAGAATAGTTAAGAAAAGTCAGTTTCTTGTAACTTTAGTGTCAGAAAATGTTTAAAAAGAAAGACTGAAGCTGATCACTGTCTGTGACCTGTGATCCAAATCTGAAAATGTCTCTGCAGCTTCAGCATGACCTGACAGGAAGTGATTTTGACCTCTTCATCATTTTCAAGAAGAATAAGGTGGAATATGCCAAGTATGGGCTCTTTTGGTGTGAATGTGTGTGACGGTCAAAGTGGAGATGCAGTCCACTGAGCTGATTAACACCAAACTACATACAGATTATCTTATTGATCCCCAGGGGGATTCCCTATCACGATATGGTGTTACTTTACTATCTTTACCACAAACTGTGACTTTGGAAAGAAAAAAAAAACTTGAATTACCTTTTAAAGCTGCGTATGACTTTAGTCACTAATTTTTCATCAAATCTATAAAACCCAAGTCATAGTCTAAGTATCATGAATCCGTAAGTCTTTTTGTGATTATGCACCTGAATCGCTTCCGTCACAGTGAACAATTTTGAAGTGTCCCACCCATAAACACTCCATGTGTTTACAAACAGAGCCAGTAGGTCACTCGGGCATTTTCAGACATTTGTCGTGATGTGCTTTGCGGGAAGTGGAGTTCCACGCATCTGCAGTGGGAGCAACAACAAACATGTTGAAAATTGGTGACTAAAGTAATTCGCAGCTTTAAATAGACAAACGTTACATGTGTAAATGGCAACACAATTCAAATGGGATCAAAACATGATTTGTCTTTCACCATCAACCACTGTTCATATCCTCTCTGGAGTTCAGTTTACAGCAGAGGGAATGAAAAGAGAGGAGCAAAAGCCACAAGACAGATAAAAGAAGAAGTCCATTCTGAGCTACTGTGGAAACATGTTAAACTATGGAGGAACCTGCACCCCCTGGTGGTCTGGAGGTGTACACCACTCAGTCCAAGTTCACCAAAGTACTTCATTTCATTTCTTGTGATTACACATGAATGAAAACAGAAATGTGAATATTATTTTTCATTCATCCAGGTAGATACTCTTGAATCCTCCTACGTCGTGGAACCCGGATCATTACCCCGCCCCCCGAAGGGGAGGCGAGGGTATTGTTATTGGTTCGTTTTTTTGCCTTTCTGTCTGTTTGTGTGTTTGTTTTTTTGATTGTCAGCAACTTTACACAAAAACTACTGGACCAATTTCCATGAAATTTTCAGGAAATGTACAAGGTCGTCCAGAATAGATCCCATTAAATTTTGGTGAATGTAGGTCAAAGGTCAAGTTCAAAGTCACCAAAAATGTGTTTTCGCAATGATAAGAGACAGAGCAAATCAGGTAAAATGTTTGCGAGGGGCAGGGTTTGTTGTGCCTGGCACCACTTGTTGGACCTGTAATTGTTTAATAAATGTCCATCCATCCATCCATCCATCCATTTTCTGAACCCGCTTTTATCCTCACTAGGGTCACGGGGGTCGCTGGAGCCTATCCCAGCCACTTAAGGGCGAAGGCGGGGTACAC
>JAPQRP010000016.1:5125446-5141691 GCA_037367295.1 Apogon hyalosoma | reverse complement strand
CACTACACTGCACTACACTACATTACACTACACTGCACTGCACTACACTACATTACACTACACTGCACTACACTACACTACACTGCACTACACTACATTACACTACATTACACTACACTACACTACAGACTTACACTACTCCACAGCTGCCCTTAGGATGGAATGGAAGGGACTGAGTGCAATCCTTTTAATTTGTTTGTAAACCTGTGCCTGAAATTGTTCCAAAACTATCATTTGTTTTCCTATTGACTGATTGTTTTAATATTACTATTAACTTTAACTATTATTTGCCCACATTTCCCTGAAATAAAAACCTTCTTTTCTTTTCTTTTCTTTTCTTTTCTTTCCTTTTCTTTTCTTTTCTTTTCTTTTCTTTTCTTTTTTCTTTTCTTTTCTTTTCTTTTTTCTTTTCTTTTCTTTTCTTTTCTTTCCTTTTCTTTTCTTTTCTTTTCTTTACAAATCTAGGTTTACATTAATAAATGGTTAGGTTTTGAAGGTTTTAGGCAGGTACTCTGTGCGTAAACTGTTGTGATGGATTTCCTCGAGCCTCTGCGTCTTTGGTCGAGGCCTCTGATCAGGACGCGTCCGGACACGCGCACAGTCCGCCACACTAGAGGAACTCGATGCTTCTGTATGTGTTTTCATTCCAGATTTTTAGGATCCTTTATGTAAGACCAAAGATCCAACTGCTTGAAATAATGTCCTCATTAGTATCTAAGGGGAAACTCCGCACTTTTCCTGTCATTCTGTCGTGCACGTGATGACGTAAACCGTCAGTGTAAGATTAATGTTTGGCTTTAATGATGCCTTGTGTGAATCTGAATCAGTGTGTGTTTTGTGGTACCCACCGCGTCGGCATCGGAAGTGCATCTCTCCGCTGCTAGTGAGATGCTGACATGGACCACGCGCCCTCCATCCTCCACACGGAGAAGGCGTAACTCAGTCTTTCGTGCGCTACGTAGCTGCAGCTGGACATTTTATTGTCCATCTCGTCGCTCTGCAGCACCTGACAAAGAAAGTCTATGTACCTGGAGGCCAGTTTCAGCGTCTGGATCTTGCTGAGTTTGTCCGACGGCAGCGTGGGGATGATTTTGCGCAGTGACGCGAAGGCCTCGTTGAGGCTCTGCGTCCGCTGCCGCTCCCTGACGTTGGCCAGAACCCGCTGGTTCTGCAGCTCCTCGTAGGACTGGCCGCTGCTCGGGCTCGGCTTTTTGGCCCGTTTGACGCCGGGCCCCGGGCTGCCGCCGCCGCTGCTGTTGTCCTCGCTGGACTTTTTACTGACTCTCCTCTTCCTGGAGAAGCGTTTGTGCTGCCGGTCCAGCTCCTCCTCGCTGGTCACCAGACTATCCACAGGGGACACCGGCGAACCGGAGCCCTCTTCCATTTCTTTCTTGAAGAAATGCAGGGACAAGGAGGAAAGAACGCTGTCCACCTTTGAAGCCGTGGTTATAAAATAAAAAAAAGGAAAAAAAAAAGGTTAAATATCCGATGGAGGATGAAAGAGTAAAACCTGGAGGACGTCACTGTTGGACCGTTCAGTTCGAAGAGGCTCAACCCGGAGCCCGGTGGTTGGCACGGTTCTCCTCTGAGAGGAAGTTTTTTCCTGAAGTTTTTTTGGAAACGTTAACCAAGTTTCAGATGCTAAATAGTTTTGGGAGTGTGAGGGGAGGGGTTTGAGGAGCGGAGGGGGAGCCAGATCCGAGCGGGTCCAGTAATGGGCAGGACGGAGCCGTCATCAGAGTCACCGCTGAAACAAGGCCGCGTTTCCCTCAAAAGCAACGGAAACTCATCTGTTTCAGTATCTCCAGAAGGTTTTTATTTTAAAGGTTGACATTGTCAAACCACAATTCATTTCATCATTTTTGCCTTATTTGGTTCATTACGCTTTTGTTCTCGCGTAACATGCTTTTAAGTTACATGTGACAATGGAACTATATTAGTTCTTAACGTAGTTTTTAAGAAAACAAACTGGTGGTGAATATTTTCGATAAAATGACCTGTGTGATTAAACAAACTGCATGTTGTCAGTCTGTAAAACACTGCATCATGTTTATTTAATCTATTTTCTTTTTTTTATACTATCAAATAAAGAAGGTAATACTACTGATGTCATCTTGATACCAAATTACAAATTGATGAGATCATTTCAGAGAACTGAAAAAACTATGTAAAAGGAGGTCACATTTATTTTTATTTATTTACCAGGAGAAAAGCACATAATTGTACATTTCCATACATCTTTGCCAATTTGCTTTAATGAGTTATGTACATCACATGTGATAGTTTTCTATGCAGTATTCTAGTTTAAATGGAAGGTAAACTGAATTTGGAATAAAACCTCTATGACTTCCCTGTTGCTTGGAATTCAAAATATACTTGATTAAAAAAATAACTACTAAATCATGACTCATGGAGGTTTAACCTGTCACATAACATACTATTATACAATATGTAGTTTCATTAATGCAATGTCATCTTCTAAGAAATGTTTTAAACTGGTGAATAAATCAGAAAATAATGTTTGAGATGTTTTCTCACGTTGCAAGAAAAACACTCTTAAATTAATACTTATTTTATTTATTTTTGCTCAACTTATGGTTATTTAATTTATTTTGAATGTAATATACCCTGGCTTTCATTGCTTTACATGAAAATGAACCAACTAGGTGCAACCTTCATTCTTACTGAACTGTCTTTTATTTTCAGGCTGAGAAAATGTCAAGTCATGTACGGCAGCGTGAGGAGATAAAATATACTTGTGTTTCTAGTTAATGATATATTGCACAGGGATTTTAACTTTTTTTTGGTAAATCAGTAAATAGACACATGGACAAATGTTGTTTTGCATTTATTTGTCATATGTGAGTCTGAGTCTCTGTTATAATTACAACTGAATTCATGGAGTACTGTTCGTAGGCCTGGTCTAGACTGCAGGTCAAACGAACCAAGACACATACATCTGACATGTCATTTCATATGGGTTTAGTCCTGGATCATTAGTCTCAAACTGTTCATTTTCAATGAAGTTTGGCCGTGGTAGATGCTTTTTTCATGTTCAGCTAATGACATATTTTGTTGAAAAAACCATTTCTGCTTCAGTTTTCTCTGTTCTGATATAATAACCTTTGAATTTGCTCTGAGCTTTTATTAACAGCTACACATTCAGTCAATTTAATAAAAGAAAATACCTGCTTTCAATGTGAACAACCTGCAACGTCACAGCTTAATGTCACTAAATTTCACACACTGAACCTTTAGCTGCAGGGCTGATGGTTTTTACTGCCACTGGGCAAAAAATTCTTTTCTGCCGTATTAAAGCTACAATGCATAACTTCTACATGTCTGTAAATGTCCTTTTCACCCAAGCCACTACTAGAAAAGAAGACACAATGCTGATTAAGCCGATCGGCTCCCCTAAAATCTCGTGGTATTTTTCAATATACATAATTTTTGCTTTGTGTCGACCAACGACATTCCCACGCTAGCACACAGGAAATTACGCATTTTACCTCACAACAAGAAGGGAGGGGGAGCAAGAGGCAGAGCGCAGGTAGAAAGGGAAAGCAAGTGAAGCAACATGGTGGAGAAGCCAAAGAAGTGGCCGAGACATGGTTCAGAAGTGGATCCTACCACAAAGAAAAAGCCTGGACGTTCGGCTGAAGGAGTATTAGCGAAGAAGGAAAGTGACCGACAGAGAAGGCAAACAAGGATTTGTACTGGCGTGGCTTTTCCTCGGTGGAGAGCCCTGAAGGAAGAAACTGGGCTGAGGGCAGACATGGATGTGGCCTTGCTGCTGTTGGATCAGTAAATGACTTAGTTTATAATTATATTATGAGTTGTATCTCTTGCTGTTCCATGTACTGGACCTAATACTTTATTATTTTCTTGGAAATGGTGCTATGAACATAATGTAATGTTAGCAGCCTGGTGTTAGCCACATTATGTAGCAAGTGTTAATCTGTGTACCATGGCGAGTAGTACACGGTGTGTAGCACGAGCGGGGAAAGTTACACTCGTTCAGTTGGTGTTGCGTTTTACCATAATCCTGCTCACAAAAAATAGACAGATCACCAACAACATAACATCCATTATCTACACCTGGGTATACATCATGTATAAGCGCCAGCTTTATGGTTGTAATGACGTAGAATTCTGCTGGGGGGCGACAGAAGTTCCGCACTATAGCTTTAAGTCCAAGCACAGATGTTTTTAGACAGGTACGGGGTTACAGTATGTGACTGACAGCTTTAATGTTCAATCCCTGACCTAGATGTGACTCTACTGCTTTACTCTGCGTCAACATGGAAGCATGAAAAAGAGAAGCCACTTTTCCATAACAGCATGAAAAAACGTCATGTTTCAGTTTGGACTGAGATGAGAGAGCTGCAGAAGGAAGGTGTATTGTCCAATTCTTGTGTTTTTCCCTCAGATTTTGGCTCTTGTAGCCTTATGATTAAAATAATAATAATAATAATCCAAATCTATCATTAATTGTTATGTGCAGAATATAAGTTTGTCAGTGGGAAGCAGTATTTCTCATTTAAACTGAGGCTTCACATTACTTTAACAACACAGAAGTGGAACCAGTCAAAGCAGGGCATGTTAAATCAAATCAAATCAAACCAAATTTTACTTATATAGCATCACATCATAACAAAAGTTACCTCATGACACTGAATTTAGAGCTGGTCTAAACCAGACTCTCAAGCCAATTTACAGAAACCAAACAGAATCCTCTAGGATCAAACACTTGGTGACAGTGGCGAGGAAAAACTTCCTTTTAATAGACAGAAACCTCAAGCAGACGCCAATTCAGGAGGATGGTCGTCTGCCTTGACCTATTGGGGTTAAAGAGACAGGGTTAAAGGGAGAGAGAGAGAGAGAGGGGGGGGGATAGGGAGAGACACATGGATGCACAGCAAACTTCACTACAACTGTTACAAACTAGAACAGTTGTTGCTAATATACCAATAACTAGAACAAATGTCCATAACTGTTAATTCTACTACTCCAAATACAAGTGTTCACAGTGGATCTACTAATACTACAGCTGTTATGTGTGATGTGTGATGATGATGAAGGCAGGAGAGAGGCAGAATCACAGTAGCAGGTCCAGAGATGATCCTAGGAAAACCTGTGAGGCGATAAAGCACAGAGACTCTGGGGAAGAAGTCAAGTCAGTAGCATGTATGTTGAGCTGGGGCATAAAATGGGAGCAAGGCCAAGCAAATTTATTTGTATAGCCACATTCATACACAAAGCAATTCAAAGTGCTTTACAAAGGCATAGAAACACATAAAATTACATTACAATCATAAAACATTACCGGTAATCAAAAGGAAAGTGCAGAAAGGATAAAAATAAAGAAATAAAACAAGAATAAGGGACAATTAAAACAAAAGTTGAAAACAGTCTTGATTAAAATCAATCAAAACAGTTAAAATTGTGAGTTACAGTGCAGGTATTAGAACTGAAAAAAAGAAGAGGAGCAGAGGGGAGGTCAGTGTATCTTTGTGTTGTCATGTTGTGTGTCCTAACATGGGTGGACATGCCGGCTGTAAATGGAGTAGGACCAGGTCCTCCAGCAACTCCAGTATACAGCTGCCCTGGTACCGGGACATATGCTGGGTTCCCAGAGGAAACCTGCTCTGCTTTGTGTTTTAGGCTGATCCAGTAATAGACATGGTCACCATGCTTTTAGTCAGTGCCAGAGCTCTTCATTCCTCCACACAGGTCACAGGGTGGTTATATTTAACTACCGTACTTCACACAACCCTTTTACACAGATGGTAGGTGGGTAATGTTTAACATCTTATGAAAGTCATTCTCAAATCTGCATGGGTTCATTACATGAAAGAATTCAGAATATGAAAACATAGCTCATGCAATCACACATACTTTCCCTGATTCGAGCTGCTGACCTGGTCCCAGCTTAGCCTTGGAGGCATCTGATACTGGACAACATTACTGTCAGAGTGCACAACAAAAACACCAACAGGGGTCCCATATTATGTGTATGTGCCAAGCAATAATAAACTAGTTTTGACTCAAAAAGAAATTAATGAGGTTGGCATATTGTCCCAGTTTCCAACAGAAAAAAGTAATAAGATTTCTAAGGAAGACACCAAAGAATGTGTCTTTCACAGAATAATGAATGTATATTAGAGTTCTAACAGTTCTGGTACATTAACGGTCCAGTGTGTAGCTTTAGGGGGATCTGATTTCAGAAATGGAACATAATATTCATCATATTTTAACTGGTGTATAATATAAGTAATATGTATGTTGTATATGGTGTATGAATATATGTTGTGTTCTTAGTTCACCTGCTGATAGGCCATGAGCTATTGTGAAGGTGCTGTGTCCGTCGCCATTGTCTTTGTGTTTATCTTTGTCTTTATCTTCATCTTTGTCTATGCTTTCGTCTTTGTTGTTGTTGTTGTCTTCATTATCAATTTCTTCAAACATCTTCTCTGACGAATCTACTGGTCGGATTAATTTCAAATATTTTATGTAGCTTCCTTGGGGCAATGTCTACAAAGTTTACCAATTTTGAGATATTTTGCTTTACAATTTCTGACAAATGTTTTAAATATAAAAAAAAGTTTGGTTTTACTCATAATGACCCCTATTTAAATGGCTTATAACATGGAAATGGTAAGAGATATCAATATAGTTACTATTGAGCACTGATAGGAAGTCATATATGGACTGTCATTTACTTTTTTGAGTTCTCCTCCAGTGAAAGTACCACCCACTGCTATTGGGGGACTGATCTCCTGCATCAAGACCACATGACTATAGTGCCAGAACCTGACAACCTCACAAATTCAAGTTGTTATTGATTCTTGATAAAACATGAAATGCAGGGCCATTGGTCCTATTTTGTTTACATTGCAGTGAGTGGTTTGTGACTGTAGAAGGCAAGGCTCCTCTTCCTTGCCTCAGTGGACTCTTTTTGAACCTCCACATTTTTATGGTTGACTAAAACTCCACTGTTATACTGTATTATGGACGCGTTTTCTACATATTGAGCAGCCGCTGTAGGGACAGGTGAGATCAAGGGTATTCAGGTGATTGCAATTTGCTACTTCTCCACCAGATGCCACTAAAAACCATACACAGAACCCTTCACTGTTCATTTATGTAGATAGTTATTCATTTGAAGGTAATTAACTGACCATTTATTTGTCCATCCTCCAATCAGCGACTTCAACAGTGACATTAATTAGTTAAAAAATGTTACATATCCCGTTTCCAACTACATGAACCTGTTTATTAACCTGGTCCTGGTTCTGGTCTGGTTCTAATGCTGGTTCCTATTGTAGTGTCAGCACAGACCCACATCATCAGGACATAATATAAGTCTACACTGGTGAGAACATTCTTATGCTACTCCAGCATCAGGTATTGTACCTAATCTGAACAGAAAGTACATGACCAAGCAGTTGATGAAATCAAACCAAGAAATCAAATCAAGTTTTACTTATATTGTGCAAAATCATAGCAAAAGTTATTTCATGACACTTTTCATTTAGAGCTGGTCAAGACCAGACTCTTAATGAGCCAATTCACAGACATCCAACAGAATCCTCCAGGAGCAAACACTCGGATACAGTGGGAAGGAAAAACTTCTCTTGGAGGATGGTCAGTTGACCAGTTGGAGTTAAAGAGAGAGAGAGAGGGGGGGGGGGGTATAGAGGGAGACCATGGTGCTCATGGTTTTGTGATGAGAATGGTCCTACTGTGTCCTCAGTTATCTTGCCGGCAGTGGCACAGTGGCCCCTAGAGAAGTGGGCATACTCTCATTTTTCGCCTTTTTTTTTCTTTTTAAGTAGTCCAGAAAAACACCCTGTGATGCCAGTGACATGAAAGACTACTCTATTTAGTTATTTCACAAAAGTCCATCAATAGAATTTGCTCACTATTATATCATTATCATGCCTTGATCAGGAGCAGTTTGTAGGTATAACTGATCCCACTAGCAGCTGCATGAATGTACATGTGTTCAACATGAGGCAAATGTAGGATAACGTTAGCCTTTCATAACATTAGCCTACTCACATAGTTTAACTATTGGCAACGTCATTCCTCTAAATGTGCAGTCATATGGGCAGTAGTTTAAAACAAGGACTCATTTTGAAACGACCTTAAAACTTACCTCAGAATGATGTATTCCATGAAAGTAGGTTCTCTTGATATGTGTCACTCACTTGAAAGATGTTTATTCTGCCTTTTTTGTTCACATTTCCAATAATTGCGCATCTTTCAATGAGATGTGCAGTGACCTGTCAATCAACTGGGGTGGCACTGGCACCTGAGGTGTCCAATCAAGTTCCAGAGGTGGCCAGCGCTAGTTAGCAATATTTTCCTGGGCATGACCCGCCCTACGCTGCCTCTGATTGGCTCATCAGTCCTCATGCCTAAAGTTAACCAATCTAATAAGTGAAGGCAGCAAGTACTGGCCAATTAGAGGCAGAGTAGGGTGGGTCATCGCTTCACTATCCTGGGGTAAAAATGGACAATTTCACTCGCTAATATTACTGAATGGTGCACATCAGGGGGATTTAGAAGTGGGTATACTCAATGCTGATAGAAAAATAAGTAGGTATACTCCGTATACCGCCGTATACCCTGGACTACACCTCTGGTCGCAGGGTAAGGAGATAGTTTACATCCTCCATGGATCCATCTTTTTTTAAGCACCAACTAAAAGAATAATAGAGGAATAAAAGAATACCACAAACATTAAGGGTTGTTAGGGTGCAACCTATACAGGTATGTTTCGGGCGAGGGCGGGGTTCACCCTGGATGTGTCACCCTTCATTGTAAGGTGACATGTAGAGACCAACAAACAATCACTGTCACAATACCCCATAGGTCATTTAGATTAACAAATTAACCTATCAGTGCAGTGGGAGAGATCCAGAGAACCCTGAGAGAACATGCAAATTCCACACAGGAGCCCCCCCACCCAATCGGCTGATGTTGGAATTGAATCCAGGACCTTCTTGCTGTGACAAGTCTGACTTGTTACATAATTTAGTAAGAACCGATAAAACAATTTCAGCAAACCTTATAATTCTAATGTTTGTTAAGGGAAGTGAAAGTGAAGGCAGTGGAATGGTCGTCTGCTGATGAAACAGATGAAACCAGCAGAATGAAGTGGAGGTGAGAGACAGAATGAGCAGGACTGGTGGAACAGGGATGGTCTGGGCCTCACATCAAAGATGAGCTGGACTCATAACTCAGCAGATCAGGGTCAGGGTTGGACCGATGTTCCCTGGTCTCATCTGACACCTTTAAAAGCAGCTCCACATGGGCCAGGCCACAGCCTTCATCAGCCCAGAGCCTCTCTGCTGTCACACCCCTGGAAACATGGCCTTCACATGGGCCTTGTAAACAGAAAAGAGCCCAGAAGTGAGACTTGGAGGTGCTGAGAGATATAAAACAGGTTGAGAGCCAAAGAGAGGACATGGAGCTGAGCAAAAGAGTGAGGGAAGAGGCCAAACGTATGGATGCGTGATGATGATTCACTGGAGTCTTTGATCTGACAGCGACGGTTATGGACGTGTGAGGGAACTTATGGAGGAGATGATTTGTTAGAGGCTCTGATGAGTGGAATTTTACTGTCCATGTGCCTGCCAGGATCACTTACCTTTGACTTCAAGCCCCCAAACACTGGAGAGGCTCAGCCCACATCAGTTTGGCAGGAGGATCTGAAGCCGTGGCTTGTGTACATGCATGTGCTCCCTCATGTGCACGGTATACATTAACACCAACCAGTGGATCTGCATCTGCTGCTTCTGCATGTGCTCATGTGTTTCAGAAAGTGATTCAAGATGATCCAAAGATGTTCAGTGGAGGAAAGGCCCAGCTGGTTCTCATTGTTCACGATACAGTGTCTATTAGCAGCAGTGCTATTGCTTTTAACGCTACTAGTAGCTGTAGCAGTTTCCATTAGATGAACCACTGACATATGAGCTTTACACCCAAATCAAATCTCGATCATATGGTTTAGTCCAATCACGGAATAACTTCACACATCAGTTTCTGTAAAAACAGTAAAATTACTTTGGAGTGGAGGTCTATAATTTCTTTTACACAGACACAGGAAATAATGCTTATACAATACTTTCTGTACTTAAATTTTCTGTCTATATTTAACATAACTAGTTTTTTTTATTGTTGAAGCGTTTGAAGTTTCAAATAATTGGTCATTGTCCTTTTTTGTTATTTTTAGATCACTCTTGCATATTGGAAGATGAAAATAAGGTAAGAAAAATATGTAAAAGACAAAAGTCAAAAACATGGAAACAGAAAAACCTGATTAAAACATAAAATTTGAAACAAAATGAAAAACCTCAGAAGAAACAAGAGACCAAAATTGAAACAAGAAGAAAACAGTGTTAATAGGACATGACAAAAGCATGGATGAGACTACAACAGGATGAGCCACAATTTAAGACAATGTTTTATATTCTGATGCTGAAACCTGATATGCACATTGGAGTGGAGTTGAGGATTATTATTTTCAGTTCAACTAGTTTAACAGTTTCACATTCTATTAATATTCTGTCAGAACTCAAAGGCCAACTTTAGACTTTTATACTCTGAGTGTAAAAGTAAGCAATTAAATGTTGAAGTTGGTTAAAGTCTGATGTAATGGGTTTAAAAACAAACAAACAAAAAAACAGTAGTAGGAAATACAGGGTCCTTTATGTGTGTTACTGGTTGAGATCCCTGAGCGAGGCCAGCGACCCTCACTCATAATGCCATGAACGTAAACCACCACTGTCAGAACTGTGGATCCCACCTTCTCAGGCATCCTCAGCATCCTCTGACAGTTTTCTTCTGCATTTGACTCTGTCCTGCTTCATGGACATGCAGATGTGTATTCTTTCTATGTAAAACCTGGCCTTTACTGTGAAGGACGCACAAGAAAACAGAAAAAAGAAAGAAAATGCAAATTGAAAGAGAAGGCAGTGATATAAAAATGTCCTTTGGCTGAGTGAACACAACATGTTGTAACAGGTGCAGTACAGACCCAGATGCAAGATTACAGACAGGTAACTCAATTTAACAGTCCTTATTGAGTCCAGGACACACAGGGTAAAAGAGTTCAAACAATCTGTTGTCTTCTGCAGCCCTAGCAGCATTAAGGCCAGGTAGCTCACCAGGGAGAAGGTGAACACGGAACCACACCGTGTTCAGGAGTTTCAGCCACTGCTAACGAGCAGCTGATGAGGAGCTTACAATGGGTGAGTCAGGGACAGGCAAGGGTCAAAACCAGAAGAGCCGGATGAAACAGGAGGGCGAAGGCAGAAGATGTAGTCGGGGGCAGAAGACAGGTAGGAAACCAGGAGGCAGATGAGGAGACATGGTCAGGGCAAAGGCAGAAACGTTACCGGGGAACAGACAGGCAGACGTGGTCAGGCGAACAGGCAGGGATTTAGGCAACAGGTAAGCAGAGCAGATCAGGTCCAGTCAGGGACAGAAACAGAGCAAACAGGAGTAAACGCTGGAATATCTCACAGAAAGCTGAAGAACAACTCACTTCATTCATATTTAAGTAGCATCTTCTAAACTGTTCTTATTGGGGTTGCATAGGTGAGCTCTAATCTCCCAAAAAAATGTTTTCAAATGGAGAAAAAGTTCACTTGGGCTCAAGGGTGAACTGAAAAGATTTTGTTGGTCAAAGGTCAAAGGTCAGGGGTTAAGGCTGGTGGTTGAACTTGTTCCTGCTGTTTTGTTTCCTTCTTTTAGTTTGTGTGGTTCTTTGGGGTTGTTTCATCTATAACCGTGGACTCAACACACTGTTGTTCACGTCATGTATCAGAGGTGCGCAAGAATCAGCTTGGTGCATTATTTCACTAGAAATATGTACCTATTTTTCAGATACACAAAAACATAAAGGTTCTGGTCCATTTCCCAGATAAAACACCCTGTGCAGTCTCCCAGTCACATAAAATCAATAAGTCAACACCTAGAACCACCACAACAACAACATGTTGACATGAAACCATTATAAGGATGACTATGTCTTAAACAACTTAAACACAGCCAATGAAATATCACCCATTAATTGATCCACTCAACTGTATTAACTTTGTACGTTATAACTGAGCTGAAACTAAAACACTGAAATTGTATCTATGGTGAATATGATTACATCTAAAGGGCAGCTTCTGCAGAAACATTCAGGTATGAGTGAGGCTGGTGCAGTGAATGAAACAATACCCCCCCCTCAAGTGACGCCCAAGTGTTCATTCATATGTCCACAGTGGTGTGATGTGCTGCCCTGGGGCTGATGACAAGGTGTTTCTGAAATCGCATTAGGGGCCCTTTCATAAAGGTTTCATTGGCGAGTGTGTAACAGCTTGAAGCATTTAGGTTTTGTTTAATACGATGCAGACTCTCAGCTCCATGCTTTGTCTCCTGTGGAAAAGGGGGCCCGGGATGCCAGAGACCCCCACGGTCACAGTTTGCTTTGATATGTGGAGGTGGAAGTTGAAATTGGGCAGAATGACCCCCCCCCATCATCTCCTAATCATATACATACACGGGTTCATACCTGCCTCTGCCATAGAGTTATAGCATCCACTGAACAAGTGAGGCTTTGAAGTGCAGCTCTATGAGGCTTTTACACCCTCTGGAGATGAGCACCAACAACAGAAACCATCATACACACGAGCGGCTCCATATCTGTTAGGGTTAGGGTTAGGGTCACCAGGCTGGAAAACACAGGATCTGAGAGTTTAACAAGGCAAGACAATATGCTGCTAACTCCATCATCTGAACATTTATCTAATGCTGCCTTTACATGCTATTGAGAAGATAACCCTTTCCACTTGTGAATTCAAACTTATGATTGCGTTGTGTTGAAGTGCTTTTGTTGTCATAGTGAAATGAAAAATGTCTGACACACAATTTATCGTGACCTGTTACTTGGGAAAAGCAGTTCTGGATGTGTTAATACATCTGTTACAGCATTTTATTTAATTTTTTTGCAACTTGTGTATACTATAAACGTGCAAAATGAGCTAAGAGCAGCAGAACATTAAAAAAAGCATTGTTTATCATTCACGATGAGTCCCTCATTGCTCTCTACCTTATTGAAAAGTTCAAAGGTTATTTAAATCGGACCAGCTTGTGGATCAAAATTTTTTTCCAAGTTCTCCAGTAGACATTACAATACAAGGAGGCGTTCATATGCAGTTTTCAAGTTCATAACTAGTATTAACCATAAATCCCATAGGTGTTTGATCACATACAAACACACTGACAACATGCCTACAAAAACTAAAACAAGTTTTAATGCACAACTGTAAAAAGTATCTGAATTAATACTTAGTCAATAATAAATGCAACATTTACACAACAAAATAGCCTAAAAGTAATTTAAACATTAATGTTACGTAACATTAAATTTTATTAAACATATTTAATTCATTTTATAATGACATTTTATGACCAGTTTCAGTGGGAAAAAATCTATTTATAATATTAACTTGAGTATAATAATGACAGATAAAGGAAACTCATTTACTTAACTAATTTCAAAGGCAAAAATTTTAGCCCTTAAAAAAAAAATAACATCTGATTTCATCTGTTTTGAAGTAACATTTCATTTATTAATTTATGCTTCAATGATTAGAATTTTGTTCCTTGTAAATATGTATTGTGAACTGTCAGAAATGTTATTGGGTTGCATGGAAATGAGCTGTACTGAATAGAAAATATTATGTATGCCTTTGTTTTTTTCAGTGTAACAGCATCATATCTCATTGCCTGATCATCTGCCATAATTAATGTGGAAAACACATGTGAAATATATGTGGTTATATCATATATGCACAATATATGCAGAGTAATTCAAGTAGTTAAACTTTTTTTTTTAAGTCATCAAATACTGAAACTGCAGATATTGGTGATTGTTTGTGCTTATTTTATTTATCACTGCTTCTCTGTTGTTATTAAATCCCATTTGCCACCACATTTACCATCAGCACATGTATAAAATGTCAGTGGAACTTCCCGGTTAAATAAAGGTAAGTAAACAAAATTAATAAAACACCATTTTCATTTTGGAGAATTCAAGAGGAATCACATGGATTGACTGAACAAAGACACATGACACTGACCAGAACTAACAACACAATGATGATTTTTACCTGAACTGCAAAGGTTACAAACAAGCATATAGTAGTGAATCTGATGCTGACTGTGTTCAGCATTAACATGATGGGAGTGACTTCAGAGAATTCTATGTTCTATTTTCTGTCTAAACACAACTTCATGTTGGACCACAACTAGACATCAGACGAGTGTTAGAACTGTTTAAAAAGGTGCAACATGAAGTTTTGGTTGTACTTTCATAGGTTACAAGTTACAACAAGTTACATAACCAAAATAAAAGTATTTGATAAAGAGTACTTGAGTACTTAGATTTTTTTTTATTATTATTATTATTATTTTCTGTCATTGTAGTCAGTGTTGAGTGTAATTTTCATTTTGTTAAAACTACAAACTTTAGTACTTGAGAAACTTTAACGTTTTGCACCAAAATCAACCAAGTCATTTTACTAACAATTGCCTTACTTTGACCATATTTTGCTATGTTGTTTTATCACATACATGTAATTTTTGTATAAAATAGCTTGAACTGCTTTATCTATGTAGTTTTTAACCAAACTGCATTTCTTTCAAGGGTAATTTAGCTACAGCTCACCTCCTTCTATCTAGTTTCCTCAAACTTTACAATGATCTTCTATCATCCAGTGAATTTTCTCATAGAATGGAAGTGATGTTTACTTTTCTGTCCAGTAAGAGAAAGCTTTCACCACAAAGAAGCAATAGAGAGTCAACACCCTCTCAGCTCAAATGCACTTCATTGACTTGACAGTTACAAAAAACAGTGTCACCAGAGCAATTATGTTGGTTATAACACAATTATATTCATTATGCCTCTAGAATGTGAACTTTAACCAGACAAACGGGGGTGAGGTGAGGCTGCCTGTGTTGATAGGTCTGAGTAAATTTACTGAACAAATGACAGAGAGACTGTGCACTCGGGTGCTGATGGCTCCACCTCCTGCACAAATAATGCAGCCTAATTGGTGCTGCACTTATGACCCTGGTGCCAAGGTTAGGACGGTGGTCAGTCAGGTTCACACAGCGATGTGTTAACCAGGTGGCCTGACCAGGCCAGGCTGCAGCTACATTAGCCTCAACTCACACAGAATGGGTGGGGGTGGGGGGTCAGTGGAAGAGGACTGGGCAAATAGTAGTGGTGTTTATTCTGCTGATTGGGCTTAAACAGGAAAAGTGAAGATGAGCAGACGTCAACAGACGGAAGCATTTACACTCCACTGTCACTGCATTACTATCACCTGTGTCACTAACACACAGATCTGCAAACTACAGCACACTAAACCCCAGCTCACTGACACCTGGGTCAACAACACAATGCTCTGATTGGCTGAAGTTCACAGCTAAAGGTTAAACCAGGAAAACCAACAATCTTTCATTTTTCAGACCTGAGGAAATAATGGATCACTTTATTTAAAAAAAAAAAAAAAAAAGCTTATGGTTTTACCACAAATTAAATATTTAATTCAATTTATACATTGATCCACATGTCAGCCCTGCGATGAACTGGCAACATGTCTAGGGTGTACCCCGCCTTCGCCCATAAGTAGCTGGGATAGGCTCCAGTGACCCCTGTGACCCTAATGAGGATAAAACTGGCTCAGAAAATAAATGAATGAATGAATTTATACATTGATTGCCTTAATTATTGCTGTTGGTTCTATTGTTTTAATTCAATTATGTCCAATACTTTACTTATCACCATTGTTCATGGAGTATTCTGTTGGTGTCTGTGAATTGGGTTATTAAGAGCCTGGTTTAGCTCAGCTGTAAATGTAAAGTGTCATTGGATAACTTTTGTTATGATGTGGTACTATATAAATATGTTTTGATTGACTGACATGAACTGATGAATTAACTGAACTAATAAAATGGTTGCTGCACCAACTTTTTGAAATACCATCCTGTTTATTTTCCATTATTTCAGCCAAAAGGTTTTTTTCTTCTAGACAGAACATATTTCATTAACACAACTCTGCTGTGTTTCAGTCATATTTTAATTATATCTGTTTATGTTTTAGTTATTTTAATTGATTCATATTTGGATCACTATAATAATTACCAGTGGTTCTGTTGTTCTGTTGTTTCCATTAT